>JASANP010001144.1:0-242851 GCA_030849625.1 Wallacemonas sp. TrypX | reverse complement strand
TTGATAGAAGAACGACACCTTGCCGTGGCTCACGCGCATCACCAAGTCCACGTTCTTCGGAATGGGCGGCATGCGGCCCAGCGGCTTCCACTCTGTGAACTTATCCCGGAAGTGGACGCAAACGTGGCGATCCTTGATCAGCAAGCCAATGCTGTGTGGGCCGAACGCGTTGCTGCCCACGATGTTTTTCTTGCCGTTGTTCCAAAGCCGCGCACTCACAAGGCCGATGCCGATGGGCTCACGACACACATTGGTGACGCGCATGACAAACACCTTCTCCGCATCGCCGTACCACCGCTCGAAACAGCATAATGAACAAGGTACAGAGTGTTTGCAGGTCATGTATTTGTCCTCATCTACGTCCATCGTGTTCATGCCGTAGTGAAAACGCGGCGCACCGAGTCCACTGGGCAAGATCTGCGCCAGCTGGCCTGCCTCAGACAGCGAGACGCCCAAGTAGAGGTCGCCGGTGAAGAGAGAGAGGTCCTTGAATTCATCGCAGCGGACAATACCTTTCTCAACACGGACGTGCATGCCTTTAGTGCGGTTGAAGGAAAAGTGCATGGTCAATTCATCCGCGTCAGGCATGACGCTGTGTAACACGCGCGTATTATTGATGAACACAAACACCTCGCCGTCCTTTAGCAGGCAACCAATGCTGTGTGCGGTTTTGCCCACAAGACGCTCGTGTGCGTTGCCAGCGTTGATGGCCTCCTTCTTGACGAAGCCGCATCCCACGTAGCCTGACCCGATGCCTGTGAAGCGCACAGACACACCGATGGCAGCTGCCTCATCCGTACCCAGAGGCACCGGCACGTACACGGTGCCGTCCCGCGCCTCGTTGCAGCGAAACACAGTCGGTGTGAGGGCGACAACGGGTCCCTTCGTGTCCGCCTCGAACATCTGTACCGCGGCATCCGTGTACAGCGGGCCAACCTCCGGTGCCTCCGTGTCAACGTCGTCATGGTCGTCGCTTTGCATCGCGCGCAGCAGTGCGCGCAGAAACAAGCCACCCAGGCCGCCTCCGACGCTGAAAGCATCGCCGGTGGAAGGAGTGAAACATCTCAGTGTATCTCGAATGCCTTCAACACCTTCCTTCTCCACAAGCGCACCTCGCTGCTGCCCTGTCTCTGTTGACACACCCACACGCAGCTCGCCGTGCAAGGGGTTTTCTGCGAGCTGCGGGCATTCAACCTCGCTGCCGTCCACGAAGAATGACACGATGCCGTTCGTCACCGTGATTGTCGTGAGCACAGGCTCGTGCGAGTTGCAGGACACATCACTCCATTCGGTGCCGTTAGACAGCACGCGCGCACGGCCGTTGCCGATTCTACACGCAACGGACCCGGGAAGCCCCGCCGAGCCGACACAGTTGTTCTTGCACTCGTCCGTGCGGCCGGCGGGAAACAAGCCAATGGAGATGTTTGAGCCACGGAGGTCCAGCAGCACGGCGTTGACGACGATAGGCTGTGAGGCATCGAGGGTCTCGTTGGTATACAAGGTGAATGCCGCCTTGCAGTTACTTTCAAACCCACAACCGCGTTGGACATCCACAGCGAAATGTGTGTCACAGAAAGTCAGGCAGTACGTGGACATTGCGATCACTGTTGTTGTTGTTACTCTTGTTGTTTTTGCGAGTCTGCACGTTATCGTTGACGAGTATATCAAGAAGAACAAGAAAAGGTGTGGTGCCTACCTGTGTGTTCGAACGGCGACAGCCGCGGTGTGTTAGTATTGCACCGTGGGGTCGTTGCATGGCTTACGGGTACATACACGATCTGCTGACATGCGGGGTGCACAATGTCATGTGGTGTACCGATGGAAACTGGAGCGCTTTGTTTGGAGAAGAATAAATAATAATAAAGCAAGCGTTGTGGTGCCGAATATTTTGGTGTATTGCTACGTTGATCTTTTATAATAAGAAAAACGTCGCGAAGACGCGTATTCGCACCCCTGCAGTACCGTACGTGTGAGCACACTTGAAAAAGCGTGTGGGGTGAAACGGTTCACGGTCTACCAGCGGTTTGTCATCGTTAATCATCTCGGGAAGCACAAGCCCGGCAATCAGCCTCCACGTGAAACCGGAGTGCGCGTGCCCGAAGTCAAGCCACATGCCGGGGTGACGATGTGCCTCCCCGATGACGGGTTTCATGTCTGGCATGCATGGCCGGTGACCAAACCAGACTGGCCCCACTTGTTCACCGACGGGAAACACCTGGCGGCACTGGTATTCTGAGGCTCTCAACTGAGCTTTGTGACAGTCGTCATTAAAGACGGTCACTTCGCCTCTTGTGGCGCCTGGCGCGGGCGGCTTAACAGCCAGCGCGTTAGCGTGGATGGCGACACCGCCAGAGGTCGGCGTGCACGTTGGCAAGTGCGCCAGGATCAAGGCACTGTACATCATCGACAAAGTGCACCATCGCGCCAAGTTTGGTGGTGTCAACGCTGGGCTCCAGTCGGCGCGCTTCCCCGGTCGTCAGAACTCGGGCATTTGCCCAATGAGCGATGTGTTCTCTCAGAAGACTCTCCGCGATCCCTCAATTGTACCAACACTAGTGCGCCGCCGATGACGTGCCGTCACTCATCGAACGGCAACGTTTCCACGACCCAGCGCATCCACGGCCCACCTCATGTGATTGTCGAACCTCTCGTCCCCACTTTTGTTGGGGGCTTCCCATAATAGTGTACGCATTGCGTAAGAGCCGCAACGAAAAGCAGCTGATGTGAATGTGTGTGTGTGGGGGGGGGGGTATGTGTCTCAAGTTTCAGGGCACCAAGAATAACAGAGCCGATCGGCCGCGGCGTTTCCACGGCCACGCGTGGCAACAGTGGGTACAGTGAAGAATACAGTGAATGACAGAGGGACACGTGTGCCGTGTCGTTGCCCCAGTATTCACGGGCTGTTAGGTAGTCATACCACAGCAACTTGTCGGGTGGTGCGATGTTACCGTGGGCAGAAAAAAAGTCCTGTTGCTCATTGTAGCTCGCACGCAGCTGTCACGGGTCGTGGTGAGTACAGGAACACACATGCTGGAATAGCAACGAGTGGCTGCTAGTAATCCGCCAAAGGCAAAACAAAAGAATCGCAACCAGATGAATGAAGACCTCTTGTGTGCATGTGTGGACGTGGAAAGTCGCGACGTGCCTCACCGGGTGGTATAAATGAGGACACAGTTTGTGCTGGAGAGTGCCCCAGCTGGCGCGTCCGCAGCGAGTCCTCTGCCAATGATGCAAGAACAACAGCCGGGTGGAGCGCAGCAAGTGGACGCAATACTCAATCTTCACGATGCTCCCACCGCAGGCCAATTCACAGCCTGCCGTGGACGCACATTACCTTCAGGTGAGAAAGATTTACGCCGATCACCTCCAAATGAGTCGCGTCTTCAAGCAGTTTCAAGTCAGTGACAGCTGTACATGGAGTCTTCCGACTAGCGGGAATAATCAGTCGTAGCGCGTCGCAAAGCGTCACCGGCTGGTCCTCGGGTGACTGCCTTTGTAGTGCAGGAGAGTCACATCATGTGAGAGAAAAAAAAGGTTAACATGGGTTGTGATGAGCTCACCGAGATCCTGCACAGTGCGCAACTACTGATTTTTTCGATGCTGACGTCTCTTGACGACCTTCACGGGCGGTGTGGGGTCGTTCACGGGTTCGGCATCCATTTCAATTACATTCTCGGCACTCGCATCAGGCGGATGCGATGCACCGTGCAAGGGTGCGCTCATTTGCATATCAGAATCCGGCGCCGCGGGCAGGTCCATCACGGCGGGATCTGCCGGGACTACAGGTGCGCGGTGCGGGGTGTCGTCCTGATCGGTAAAGTGGGACACTCTCTCGCGGCTCGTGCGCCGCTTCATGACGGGCGGCGGCGGCTTTGCCCGCGGGCCCGGTGCAGAGGTGGGATCGCGGAAGAACGCCTGCAGGGCAGCCACCGCGTCAAGATCCAGTTCCAAGGGCGGAAAGGCAGGGCCATCGGAGGCGGCGTTCGAGCCTCTTGTCTTCCCCAACTTCTGCCCACTTGAGCGCCGCTTTGTCGTTGCCGACGAGCTCAGCTCCTCATCAACGAGAATCGGGGCGGGGGCCGTAGCGGTGCTACCAGCCGGGGAAACGCAGGCTTCGCCAAGGATGGACGGCTCTGGTGTCGCTGTCATGACGTACGTCACGGGTTCATCCTTCCGCCAGCACAGGAGCCACAGAAAGAATAGCGTGGTAGCGATAATCACCACACCGCCTACCACGCCAACAATGATGCCCACAAGCGCCGCCGTCTCCAGTCCTGATGGAGCACAGACGCCCACTGAGTTCATTTTGAAGCGAGACGCGCACACGCTGCACGTTTGCATCCCGTCGAGCGCGTAGCCTTCACCGCACCGATAGCAACGGGTTACGTCGCCAAGGATGCATGTGTCGCAGTGGTCCACGGTGCAGGGAGGCTCAACGCACTGGCCCGTAGAGCTGTTGACGACGTACCCGTCAGTGCACGTGCTGCACACGTCGAGTGAATCCGCTGTGCATGAAAGACAGTTCACAACATGGCACACAGGGACAGTACAGCGCTTCGTGGCTGCGTCAAGGTGAAACCCAGAGGCGCACTCTTCACACACGAATGTGTTTCCGACCTCACACGACTTACAGCCAGTGACCTGGCAGGTGGGCTTCATGCAAGTACCGGTGAATTTGTCAAGTGAGTAGCCTGGGCTACACGTGCCGCAACGGGTCTGGTAACCGGACGTGCACGTGTCGCAGTGTGGTACCAGGCAGCGTGCTTTGAAACAGGTGCCGGGGTTGGCGGGATCGTTGGAGAAGCCAGCGGAGCAGCTTGATTCCTTTGTACATGGTTCAAGAGATGTCGAAAGGTCCGACAATGCATGTGTCGCACCTATTTTCGCCGATGTGGCCGCTCGGGTGAGTTGCGTGGCAGCTGCGGCAGCGGTGTACATGTTGTCCGTCGCGTCAGCTGGCTCGTCATCCGGCACCGGCTCACACACAGCCACCCAGTTCGCGGTGCTGCCTGGGTTCACAGCCACCCAGCCGCCAGCCGCCGCGCTGAAGCCAGCCACTGCGCCGTTCGACACGTCCGCCTGCGCGTATCCGTCGGCCCAGTTTGTGAACGCGCCGGTCATGGGGGTGGCACCGCCGGGGTAGTACTGCGGCGAGCCTGCCCAGTGCCACTGGTTGTCCAAGTACACGAGACCAAATACGCCGATCGTGCCGGCATCGGCACCGCTGTGCGTCGCCAGGAGATACTCGAGCGCCGCCTCTTTGGCTGGGGTTGTGGGCTGCATCAGACGTCGTTGCGCGCCGCCGCGGTAGCACATCAACGCCATATTTTCCGCTGTCTGTTTCCAGCCAGGAGGCAAGGTGACGACGGTGAGGCCCGTTGTGTCAGACGCAGTGGTGGTCGGCTCACACGCAATGTCAAATGTCGCAGGCAACGCTGTGTTGACCCACCCACCCGCCGTCGCGCTGTAGGTCAGGTATGTAGCGCTGGGGTCGTTCTTGGGGTACGACGGAGCCCACATGGAGAACATCAGATTCGCAAGCTTGGTGTCGGGGTAGGCGAAGTTTTCCGTGAATGTCTTGCCGTTGGCAAACGTGCTGTCCGTCTCGCTCAGCCAGGCCCAGCGCGAGTCAAGGAACATGCCAGCGGCGAGCAGAGGAACAGCCGTGTTTTGGCTGACTGCGGTGCGAAACCCAATGTCCTTCATGAGCGACGTCAGGCGAGCCGCTCGCTGTTTGCCGTCACCCGCCTGTGCAGCACACACGGCGTCCCAGTTGCCTCCGTAGCGCGGATTCGCACCACTGCGGAGAGATGCGCGGGTGATTGCCACAACAGCCTGTTCGTGCACCTCAGCTCTCTGGCACGCCATGTATAAGGGGCTGTACAGGAGAGGACTATTGTGCCAGTATCCACTGTTCACGTCGACCTGCAAGCGCGTGGGCTGTGCTGACGTTGTGCTGTTGGTGACCGCGTTGGGCTCTGCAGCTGGGAACACTGTGGGATAAGGTAGACTACGATTAGGTGGTGGGGAAGGATCAAACATGACGAACCGTTCTGGGCGTGCGTTGTAGGCGAAACCGTACGGAGGGTCTGTGAAGACATGTGAGGAGAATGTGGCTTGCTCGTAGAAGCGATCTGTGTCCCTCCAGAGCATGCTTACACCGTCTTCGGCCTCATTGAGCCAAGTCCAGTTGCCGTGCCCTACGCCGCCCACTACAACGTGCTGGGAGCTGGCAGCGACTTCCGGATACCACGCCATGCGAGACAGTAGACTCTCCTGTCGCTCGGCGTCGAAGATTCGCACCACGGTGCCGCCCATCTGTGTGCACGTCCGATAGAGGGTCAGCTGGGCGTCCCCCGCTTGCGCAACGAGAGCCGATTCCTCGGAGTAAAGCTTCTGATCGACACGGACTGTAAACATGTTCCACCGGTTGGTGGTGTCGGGCACACATTCCGCACCGCCGTCCACGAACCCGCGTGGGCATACGCCGGTGACGAAGCTGGGCAAGACTGTGAGCAGCAGCGCGGCCGTTATGGCCAGCGACCTGAAAGCAAGATACCACTCACGGCGCATGAGGCCGGTGAGTGAAGGTCTGTGTTGAGTGACAGAAGAACGGAGAGAAGAACGCGTTGTTGGAGATGAAAATGCCATGAAGGGTGGACTGGCATTCATGCGAAGGCACGCAAGGAAGCATTGTCCGAAGAGGTGTGTCGCTTGGCACCGAGAGAGACAGTCAGCTTTCGACACCAGCGAACACGTTTAGTGGCCCTTTAAAGAGCTTCTGCGCGTCAAGAGAACCCAGCTCGACCCATGTCGACCTATTCGTTCTTCGCTTTCGTTGTGGTTGTTTGTCCGCTATACCAATAAGCCCACACAGTAAAAGATACCATTCATACTACTTTAAACAAAGAAGAAAAAGCAGAAAAGCTGTGTCTGCGCACAGCCGCTCGAACAGACTGGTGTGCAAAGACAGCCAGTCACAAAGAAGCACTGTCCTGTGAGGGCAACGCGGCTGTTTTCCGTAATGACGTACGGCCCCGGCTGAGGCGGGAGACGCAGAAGCTGCCACACTAGTGTGAAAAGCAGTTTTTAGCAGTGTTGACAGGGCGGCGGGCACCACGTTAGGATGAAAAAGAAAAAGAGTAGGGGGAGAGGCATGTCACCAGCACTGGCATCGTGTGTAGAAGATGCACATACACGCACCACAGACTTCGTCTACCTGCTGTAAGAGCATGTGACGTGTGTAAACCGGTTTGTTTGGCCAGCGAGGATTACGGCATTGCCTTGTTTTCCGTTCCGGCGTCTTTGCCGTGTTACGCACAGCGAACGGGACAAGAAGAGATGAAGAAAAGCCCACGCGCTGCCTTGATTTTCGCGCAGAAGAAGGAAAGAAGTGGTGGCAGCAGAAGCACGAAAGTAGTGTGCTTGTTCCGATCGCACACGCACGAGAGAAGAGAAGGTGTGAAAAAAAAAACAGCAAAGGGAGGAGAATGAAAATAAAAAGTAAAGAAGAAAGTCTCAAAGCAATCTACCTGGCCTGAGCTAGGCTGGCACAAAAGCGCGACCACTGTTAGTAGTGTCAAAGTGGCGTGCTGAGCCTTGACGCTGTTTGCGTAATCAAACAGTGTGTGCTTTTATTTTTGACGGAAGAGGGAAAAAGGGAAGGGGCACAATGTACTCCAGAGGAGGCGTGTGCCAGATACCGTGAAGACGGCGGGTGGCCCTTTCGATTTCACCTCTGTTGCAGCGACGTGTCACGGCGCGGCACGCGCAGCACCACGGCTGCTTTAAAGCTCGTCGTCATTGTCAACCTCGTGTGCGGGCTCGCGCGCCGACCCGTGCTCAGACTATTTCTTACTGATCGAAGAGCTGCCCGTGTGGGAAGAAGACGAGGAGGAGCCGCAGCAGCAGGCATTGATGATCATGAGAATCAGGTTGATGACCTGGAGGGACCAGCCACACAAAATGAGACCGGCAGCCGAGAACAGGTCGAAGAGCTCCTTCAGTTTGAGGTTCGTCACGCCACTGAGGGAGGGTTTGAAGGTTGCCATGAGGATGCCAAGGGAGTTTGCGACGTTGTAGTAGTAAATGCCCAGCAGGCACCCAATGACAATGGCGGCCGTGATGATCACAGCCGCGTAGAGAGCCACGACCGCCCAAACGGACATGCGGCGACACGTAAGCAGAATGGTGAGGATGACAGCGACGAGTGCCACCACGGCGGACACGATGTCAAACGCACCGGCACAGTTGGCCAGGCTCTTCAGCTCGCTATCCAGGTAGCCCCACTGTGGCAGGCCCAGAGGATTCGGCTTGTGTGCGCCGCATTGCTTCACGCCCCACATGCCGAAGCACACTCGCTTGCAGTCAGATGTTTGAGTACTTCCCAAGTACGCACGTGCCAGCACACAGCCGTAGGCGCCGTGGCCGAAGCTGCTCGCCCTGAAAACATCCAAACCGATGGACAAGACGACGAGGACGAGGACGATGCATTCAATGACGAGGCAAACGATATTGAAAGCGGTGGAAGCCATTTTTGACTGTTCGGCACGGTGTTAGGTTGCTGGACAGAAAAGGGGAACGGGAATGAAAGATTGGTTCGTGTTGTGCTGTGAGAAGAGATGAGCTGCAGTTTGTTATGAAGCCTGCGCGCACGGGGTGTACCGGGACAAAAGAGTAAGTGGAAGAGCGATGAAGGGAGCATGACAGTGTGGGATGACAAGCAATCAGACGGGTGGGATGAATGAGGTGAGGGGAGGAGGTTCCGTACAGCAGCACGTGCGGGCACGTGCGGGTACGCCGCTATTTGTTGCAATGTCACGGTGCTTGCTGAGGCGCAGTGCACTGACGGAGGTTATTTACTTTTCAGTTTTCAAGTCCAGTAAAACAAGAAGTGGGGAGAAGGGAGAAAAAGAAGCAAAAATCAGTGGTTAGTAGTAATCGTGAAAACGAAGAGATGAACGAGGAATCCGAAGTGCGTATGAACAACAGGGGGGGGTAGAAAAAAAAGAAAAAACATTTCCCTTTCTCGGTAGTCGAGTATCAACAGTCTCTCATTACCGGGAGCCCGCTCGACACTGAAGGGGGGAATAATGAACAAAAAAAAACAGAGGCGTTACGTTGGGAAACGCAACACACGGCTCTTCGTACTGGACTGACCGTCTTTTTTCTTTTCCGAGTTGTGTGCACTTCCATTTCGCACTGCAAGCTCAGCCTTTGAGCCCGAAACGAATGGTCACGTAACACAAAAGAGAAAAGCGTTGGTTTTGCGAGTGAATAAGTCTGGTCACTTCTGTGATTACCACAAAGCGACGTGTGTTCACTCAGGAGCCGAAGAAAAAAAAAGTAACGAAAAGGTGGGAACGGACATGGAAAAATATGCTGGAGAGAAGAAAAGGTGTTAAGAGGTTTTCCCACTGCGTGTGGGGCACTTATGTGCCTACAACGTGAGGAAAAAAAAAAGACAGCAAAGCGCACACACACACACAGAACAAAGAAGGAAGGAAGTGTAGAATCCTTGAAGCTCTGTGGATTCATTGATTTTTCAGCCTTATTGCTTCTTGCACGCGGTCTGTGTGGTAGCGGGTGCTGTACACAGACAGTTCAGGAAGTGCTCGTCGAGAGACGAGAGCACGGCATGCCTCATGTCTATTCGAGTTCAGCCTCACGGTTGTACACAGGGTGGGCGTCGGAGGTTGGGGGCCGATTAGCGTGCACTGCTTCCTCGGCGTCGTCGGCACCCGTCTCCGCTGGTTCATCCCAGGGGTGAAGAAAGAAGAACTCAATGGTGACGGTGACAAGGCCGATGCAGCCAAAAAAGATGAAAGCAATGGCCTGACCTTTGTCTGGGTTCCCCGACGGACCGCCAGAAATGCCCTCTGTGGCGATGGGGTAGCAAATGTTGATGATCACGTTGAAGATGAACTGGAACATAACGGTGAGGGAGGCGCCAATGTGTCGGAACGACTGTGGGAACAGGTCACCGGCAAGGACGAAGAAGCACGGGCCAATGCCCATCTCATACGCGGCAATGAAAATGGCAATTCCAGTGATGGCGACGCCGTCCTTGACCTTGGAGTTCTTGGTCACGCCTGGGTAGACGGGAATACCGCAGAGAAACAGACACGCGACGGAGCCGATCAGTGTCGTCGTCAGGAAGAGCTTCCGCAGCGAGAACCAACGCGTCAACGGAATCACACCAAACGCCGTCAGTGAGTTCCACGCCATGACAATCACGTTGCCGACGAGAGGATCGAGGCTCAGGTTGCTCATGATCGTTGGCGCATAGTTCATCATGGCGTTGATGCCGGTCAGCTGCAGTGTGCATGCCATCACGAGGCCCATCAGCACCAGGAATGCCGCATCACATCCAGTGTATGGACGCTCAGCTGCCGCGCTCCGCACCGTCTTGGGAGACTGGGCCACCTCACCTTCTGCGGGCTCGCGGGAGTCGGAGCTATTGGCTGCCTCACCCCTTTCGGATTCCTCGGCCGCATCGCCAGAGAGCGAAACCCGCTTCGTGGTGAAGAAGAGTCCCATGACCAGAATGGAGAGCAGCGTTGTCGGTGCCACCTGACCTTGCATGCGCCCCATCAGGTTGGCGTTCTTTTCCGCACCGTATTGGATCGTGTTACCCAAACAGATGCCGATGACAGCGCCGACAAAGCACCCAAAGGCAGTGAACACCTGGAAGAGCGTGCCCAGCGTTTTCTGGTGCTTGGCCGGTGAGAAGATTGAGACGTACGCAGGCGCCACGACAGCCTGCCACCCCATGGCGAAGCCGAGGACAATGCGTGCGACGAACAGCAGCCAGTACTCGAAGAGGCCGGTGGAGACGTGAGTTAGTGCGGAGGCAACGGTGCTGATGATCCCAATCACAAGAAAGCTCAACGGGTAGTTAAGCTTCTTTGTTAGCACGCCCGCACCAAACGAGCCGATCATGGCACCAATGATCATTGAGCCAGCGAAGAGGCCGTTCAGGATTGACTTGTATCCCACTTGATTGCCGCAGGTTTCTGAGCTGAAGCTCCAGACACACGCCGAATCGGCAGAGCAAGCTGCCTCTGTGGTGTATTGCAGGTTGCAGGTGCTCTTGTCGGCCCAGCCGCACACGTAGCCAGCCGTCGGCGCCGCTGGCGACCCGGTGTGGTACTGCCATTGGCACCTGGCCCCGGAGAGCGTTTCACAACTCTTTTGAGCTGTGTAAAGCTCGCAGTTGGTTGCGAACGAGTACAAGGTTGCGTAAACCCCAACCAGGCCGATTTCGTAGCCGTAGAGTGTTGGGATAATGATGTTAGGTAGTGCCACCTTGAGGTTGGACAAGGTGAACAAGCCACCTGTGTCATCACTGGGGAGCGAGTCGGCGTCATCGCTGAGCTGCTCCAACTCGACAAGCGAAGGCTTGATGGGCTGGCCGTCGTTGACGATCTCCAGTTCGCCACTGAGGGTTTCGGGGTGTGGGGTGGTCATTGATCTGACGTTGGGTGGACTGTCGGTGAAACGTGTGACGTGTGTCGTGTGTGTGTGTGTGTGTGTGTGTGTGTGTGTGTGTCAAGATGAGCAAAAAAGAGAGAAGGAATTATCTTTAAGGCCGTTTTGCGCAAACAGAATGACGACACACACACGGTAGTGAATTTAAAGAGAGAGAGAGAGGGCAGATATACGCAAACGTGGTGGTGCTGATGACAGTGTGCTGCTCTCCGTGTACGTGTGTACGTTTGCGTATGCGCATTCGCTGACAAGCAACACTGCGTACGGCCCAGGGAGCAGCGAAGCACGAGAAAGTGCCCGCAATGACAGCAAGGAGAGACACACAGTGGTGTGGATGTGTGTGTGTGCGCTCTGCCGCGCTGACGGCGGCGGTCAAGTAGCCTGGGCTGCAACCATGAGTGGGTACGGCAACGTAGCGTCACGCTGACCATGCAGCACAGACACACACCTACTGCGTTGCACACGACAGATCGTTGACATTCACAGTTGACAAAACGGGCTTCCTTCAAGTTTACCTACATGTGTCTCCGGTGGAGAGAGAGAGACCTGGTAAATGGGTGAAAATGAATCAAACGAATGAGCAGACTGTTCATCGTACATATAATGAACTCTACAATATTGTTTTCCGGGTTCTTTGTATTATCGTTGCTTGTTGTGGGCGTCAATGTACCTTTTTTTTTTTTTGCTCTCGCGTGAACACTTGTGTCGCCGTGATTCTACCCGACTTTGCACCTAGTTAGCGCGGTTCCGTTGTCTACAGGAAATAGCCGCACTAAGCGCCGTTGCCACTGGAGCAAGCCCGGGGAGTGAATATTACAGGGTTCCTCCGCTAACGTAGAGAAGCAGAGCGGCGGATTGACTCAACTAGAGTACGAGAAAAAGAACGGGAGCCAGTTGTCTGAGCATTCGATCTTTTAAATCAAACAGATGAAAAGGAAAACAAAAAAAAAAGGAAAAAGAAAGAGAATAAGAGAATGGAGCCGCGAAGACGGGGGCGAGTAACACACAGAAAAGTTCATGCCCGCCCGTGCTGAGTCACCCGCCGACTGCACAGCGTGGTTCCGCGAGGAAGCAGCGACAAGCGATGTGTGCGCTCTCTCTTCGAGCGATGAGGTCAGAGAGCATTCGGCGGCGGGAGGCCAGCCTAGGGTGCAGGTAACTCCGCGGGTGGGTTTCGGAAAAGAGAAAAAAAACAGTACGAAAAAAAACGGCAAAGGTGCCTGTTTACGCCTCGGTGAGTGAGACAAGATTCGAGAGTACCACGACGGACGAAGAAAGTAACAACGAAAGAAACGAACGACTCACTGCGTGGACAGCGTGCACATTTGCGGCTGACGGCACGCCCCTCACTTTCGTAGGGATCCCTAGTACTGGCCAATGGGATTCTGGTTGTTGTTGTAGTTACCGTTGTTGTTGTTGTAATTGCCGTTGTTGTTGTTGTTGTTGTTGTTCTTGTTGCTGTCGCCCTTATTGCAGCAGCAGCACAGGAGACCCACACAACACGCGCAAACAGCCGCGCACATAGCAACGAGGCAGCAAGTCTGGCCGTCGATGCCGAACATGTCCTCTGCCGTGTACAGCACCAGCACGTTCGTCATGCCATCCTCGGTGGTGAACGTCACGCACTCATTCGTCTGCACAAGCTGGCCAAGGTTGATGTCCTCAGGGAGGGGCACCAGTCCGTTCGCCTCCTCCTCGCTCGTCGCGGCAGCCACCTCAGTCGCCTTGCGCACGGCAAACAGGTGCAGCGGCTTCGCCTCCTCGGTGGTAGAGGCGGGTGCAAGCAACGCGCGCAGCTCAGCCACCGTCGCCACCGAGGTCGTGTCCAGCACCTTGCCGGGCAGCGCGTTCAGTGCAGCGGCGTCGCAGCCGTTGCGCATCAGGGCCTGCAGCTTCTCCAGCGTGCCGTTGGAGATCTCCACGCACTGCGCTCGCACAGACTGCGCGGCATCGCCGGGCAGCACGTTGGGCGTCTGCTGAGGTGCAGGCGCGGCGGTTTCAATCGAAGCGGACTGACCCATGGTGAACGAGAGGGGATGAGGCAAACGAAAAAGACGCTGAATAGAGTGCGCACGGTAGACGGGGAAAGCTGCTGAGTATCCGAGGGAGTTGCTGTGTGTTTCGCACAGTGTGAGAAAGGCAACAAGGAAGAATAGAGTGGTTAAGAGATGCGAGGAATACCGTGCACTCTCACTCGTGGAGTGTGGTGAGAATACGGTTGTCAGTTTCAAACAGCACTAGCTCGTTGGTCGCTGTAGCCGGTATGGGAGACGAACCCTGGGAAGGGGATGAATGCGTGAGTTTTCTCATTCTCACACGGCACTGGATACGAGAGGATGATAGTGCCATGTTGCGAGGCTAGCTGTCGTGGAAGCCAAGGCAAAATATCCCGTGAGACAGCACATCTGTTTCAAGCCGCATCTGAGCCCGACAACAACGTCAAAAGAAAAAGAAGGGAGTCTCTCAGCCTACCACAACGGCCACATTCTGCTTTGCCGTTCTTCTGTCTCTTCACTTGTGGTCGACACCAGTAAAGGCAGTGGTGGTGTGAAGCGCATACAGTTTGGTCTCCGTGTGTGCGCTTTTTCGCTGTATTAGCATCAGTGTACAGGCACGTGTGGAGGCACGGCAGATCGCCTACGACTGGTCCAATGTGACCTCCAGTCGCTTCCCAACCTCTGCGCAGGAGCGCACACACAAGAAAGAGAAAAAGAAAACGACGAATCCAGGTGCCTGCGGACAGAGCATGCGGCTCAACTGCACATTCGTCGCATTGTATCTGCACAGAGAGAGAAAAAAGCTGGACGGCAACCTATTTCGGGGGTTCGTCACATATATACAAAAACGGGTCGACAGTCATCGAAAACGCCGAGGCGCCACCTCTCCTGATTATTGACACGGAATTCTACCCCACGAATAACAAAAGGCACGCGCTCTTGTAGATTGTTCAAGAACGAGCTACCGGCTGAGTTCGAGGTCTCCGAGACAGTGAAAAAAAGGGAATGCGGTTAGCCAGGCGAGGGCTCACGGCAGTTGCCAGCCAGCGAAGATAAGCAACGACTGTGCCGTCAACTGCGTAGATGAGCCCACTTCACATCATGCCGTCCGTCAAAGAAGACAAAAACAGAGAATGAAAAAGAAAGCAAGAAAGAACCGAGAGATGAGTTAACAAGCAAATACCTGCACGCTCCGAAGTGTGTGTGGTTGCGCAGGCACGCTTCACAGCGCACGACAAATGGAACAGCAGTGATTGAAAAAAACAACGCCGAAGCAGGCGAAAAAAGGAAAAAGCTAAGAAGAAAAAGAGCGTCTTTGGGACAGCGAAAAACAAAAAGAATACGGCCGCGTGCCAACATCTGGTACGCACTGCAGTAGTCATTCACTTGACAGTGACTTGGAGTAGTGTGCGCGCATGTGGCAATTGAGTAACGCAGCACTCCGTGCCGCCGGCACACGGCACGCTTAGTTGTCACCGCTATTGCAGCAGCAGCACAAAATACCTGCACAGCACGCACAAATAGCGGCGCAGCAGGCCACCAGGCAGCAAGTCTGGCCGTCGATGCCGAACATGTCCTCTGCCGTGTACAGCACCAGCACGTTCGTCATGCCATCCTCGGTGGTGAACGTCACGCACTCATTCGTCTGCACAAGCTGGCCAAGGTTGATGTCCTCAGGGAGGGGCACCAGTCCGTTCGCCTCCTCCTCGCTCGTCGCGGCAGCCACCTCAGTCGCCTTGCGCACGGCAAACAGGTGCAGCGGCTTCGCCTCCTCGGTGGTAGAGGCGGGTGCAAGCAACGCGCGCAGCTCAGCCACCGTCGCCACCGAGGTCGTGTCCAGCACCTTGCCGGGCAGCGCGTTCAGTGCAGCGGCGTCGCAGCCGTTGCGCATCAGGGCCTGCAGCTTCTCCAGCGTGCCGTTGGAGATCTCCACGCACTGCGCTCGCACAGACTGCGCGGCATCGCCGGGCAGCACGTTGGGCGTCTGCTGAGGTGCAGGCGCGGCGGTTTCAATCGAAGCGGACTGACCCATGGTGAACGAGAGGGGATGAGGCAAACGAAAAGACACTGGATGAGAGTGCGCACGCAGAGGGAGTCGGTAGGGTAGCAAGGCGAAAAAGCTACAACCGATGTATTGAAGTGGAACACAAAGGAGTGGAGGTGAAGTCGTTTAGAGGGGGTGCGTAAGTGAAAAGTCAGCATGGTGTGGTCTTCTGTTCACTAGTAGAAAGCACTGATTACGGTGACGCGTGCACACGCCTCTGCCTCCGGAAGTGGACCTTTAGCAGCAGCGACAGCACATAGTCGAGTGCCAAGGTTCACCGCATCGCTAAAACACTGTGGCGACACTGACAGCCAACAGTCACAGTTGTTGGAGAGGGATTGTATTGTATTGTATTGATTCTTTGGCGAGAAGTGAGAAAGGAAGTCTACAAGGTTGTCCAGGCAGGGACAAAGGAGACGAGCGTGTATGAGGGGAAAAAAACACCGGAAGCACTGTTCGCGACCAACGGCCACTGCGGTGCAAGTACTAGATTACACCAAGTAAAAGAAAGAGAAAAAAACATCGAATGAAGGAGGAGAAACAAAAGCACGAAGTTGCGGCTCTAGATGACCGCTAAGCAAACATATAGAAACTCACACGTCCAACAACGAAACAACAGAAAGCAAAGGCACGTCAGGAGGCCTTTCCACGCGGGACAAATCTCTACATGTTGCTCTCTGTAACGGTGCGTGTCCGTATCGCGGTTGGTGTAACCCTTCGGGCTCTGTTCGGTACGAACAGACACGCGCTCTAGAGTGGTGCAGGAGCGAGTGGGTTGCCGGTCTGCGGCTGCTGCTGTGGCTGCTGGTACCCACCATTGTATCCGTTTGTGTTCTGGTACTGCTGACCCTGGTTCGGTGGGAGGCCGTATGTGTTCGTCGGCTGCGCGCCGTAATTAGGGTTGGCAGTATAGTTATTGTTGTTGTTGTTGTAGTTGTTGTTGTTGTTATAATTGCCGTTGCCTTGGTTCTGATTGTAGTTTCCGCCGTTGTTGTTGTTGTTGGACGGCTTGTTGTTGTTCTTCATTGCCGACGCGCCGCAGCAAAGGAGGCCGATGCAGCACGCGCAAAGGGCAGCACAAATTGCGCCGATGCAGCAAAGGCCTAGCATATCGTCACCCATGACAGCATCGTGTGTGTAGATGAGAACAAGACGCAGGTTGTCGTTGTCCTCAGCGAACGTGCAGACGTCAGGGCACCCAAGCACATCTTGAACAGTCATGGCATCGGGGAGAGAAAGCAGTCCGTTCGCCTCCTCCTCGCTCGTCGCGGCAGCCACCTCAGTCGCCTTGCGCACGGCAAACAGGTGCAGCGGCTTCGCCTCCTCGGTGGTGGAGGCGGGTGCAAGCAACGCGCGCAGCTCAGCCACCGTCGCCACCGAGGTCGTGTCCAGCACCTTGCCGGGCAGCGCGTTCAGTGCAGCGGCGTCGCAGCCGTTGCGCATCAGGGCCTGCAGCTTCTCCAGCGTGCCGTTGGAGATCTCCACGCACTGCAGCCGCACAGACTGCGCGGCATCGTTGGGTAGCACGTTGGACATCTGCTGAGGCGCAGGCGCGGCGGTTTCAATGGAAGATGATTGGCCCATGGTGAAAGAGAAATGGCAGAACAGCGCCGAGACTGGGCGGTTAACCACTTTAGCAAGCAGAAACGTTGAGAGAGTTTGAATGCGCTGTTCGTTGCAGAGCTTCAAATGCCGGGGCGGTAAGTCCAAGAACGCGCCGTTCACGGGACAGAGAGGGAACCACAGGGAGAAGGAGAAGTCAGTGGAGGGAGAGGAGACGAGCGTGTGTGGCTTGTTTTTTTTTCTTTTTGCCGGCGTTTGGCACACAGGGACGAAGGCGTAGAGGAAAGAAAACTGTATCATCACTCAGGCCTCTCCTTGTTTCGCGTGTGCCCGTATCATCTTCTCAAAGACCTGCTTTGACGCGGTGGGAGGCCGTGCTCACGGAAATGAGGTCCCATGGTTGCGACAGAGCGCGCTTCAGAGTGTGCACATTGCATGACTATTGCTGGCACGGCTAGTGCGCTGCATTACGTATGAGAAACAAGTGAGTATTTGCCAGACTTGTCAGTGATCACGGATTGTTAGACCGGATATCTGCTTCTACCCCGCTTTGCTTCTCGGGCACCGAAGGCCGCCGTGATACGTCGGTTGACAGGTTGCGTCTCACAAGTATCGGGCACGCCGTCGATGGAGCCTTGGGGACCGAGAGGCAAGCAGACATCGTCGCCCTCTGTGCCGAGCTTGTGAGCAAGCATTGGCTCACGCGACCAACTCGCTCACACTCGCACACGTTCCTGATCAACTAAAGAGGAAGAAAGAAAAACGGAGGAAAGAACCCTTCGTGCGCCGCCACACTGGACGCACGGCACTGAAACGAGAAAAAAGAAGGAAAAGAAAAAAGAAGAGACTCGACAGAAGTATTCACAAACGGAGTCGACTCGGTGTTTGCACATGGCTATGGACACGGGCTCAACACGAAAAAAATGAGGAAGAAACAAGCACTGTCCCACCTCAGCCAAGGGCAAGAAACGGCGAGCAAAGACCCACTTCTTTGTTCCCGTGTAGCCCCCTTGAGTGTGAGCGTATGAAAGGTGGCGGCAGTTATGATGTGAGCGTGTGTAAAACAAAGTACGAGAGAAGAGAAGAAGAGAACGCAAACTAGTGCAAGCATCGAACTCTCAAGGCCGTCGTATTTCAGCGGTACCCAATTAAACGCGTGTTGCGTCCAGCTCGTGCTCGGCATATAATGAGTGTGAAAAAACAGTTGAGAACGACCTTGTGTTTGGCTCTCACATCGCACCTCAATGACAAAGAAAATACAAGTGATGCAGACTGAAAAGGAAAGAGAATAACGTGAGCACACGGGCGGGCAACAGTGGAGTGGTTCGCACTGCGAAGGTCGACGAACTTGTCGACCGGTTCGGCTGACACACAGCAACAGAATGCACAGTGGGAGCCACATGAGTGAGCCAAGAGAGCTTGCCCGCCATGATGTGCGCACGTAAACACAACAGAAAAAGAAAAGAGGGGAAAAGGGGGGGCCACTCAAGGCGAAATGAAGAAAAAGAAAAAAACGGGCGGTGTGTTTGTGGACATAGTTGGAGAAAGTTATGGGTTGCACGCACAACGCAGGTGTATTGACCGATGTGTGTTCACATGTATTGGGCACCGATAACGGGTCCCACGGTCGCACGAGAGGTTGCAAAAGGAGTGCTTTCTTTTTTGTTGTTATTGCTGCTGTCGTCGACAGTTGATGGGAGAGCGGCACCCCCCCCCCCCAAAGAGTCAAGGCACCTGCTCGACGGCGCCAGGCGAGAAGGAGTGATCGGGTGTGATGGTGGACGACGACTCGACGCGCACAGCGACGACGTCATCCTTGTCCGTTATGACCTCTCCGTCGAGGACATTTCCACCGAACGACCTCCGTGGGTGGGCTGGTGAAGGGGCATCGGCGTCGGTCTTGTATAGAGAGCCGCGCTCGCAGCAGCGGCAGCAGATGACCGCGTAGCAGCCGTAGCGCCACGCCAGAATGACGACAGCGACAACGAAGAGAAAAGCGCCGCCACAGATGACGGTGCCCACGATGATGCGGTCGCGCTGTTCTTGCTTCATGGCGTTTCCAGCTGCGCGTATACCATTCAATTGTCACGTTGACTGCAAAGCTGTGTCACGGTGCTGTGTTTTTTGAGAGTTTGTGAGTGTGTGTGTGTGTGTGTGTTTACTATGAGTGGTAAGACAGAGTTACGAAAAGAAAGCTAGAGATCGTGAAGAGCGGCACCGACGAAAAAGGAGTGGGAATGTGTACGGACAGTGCGCGTGTCGAGCGGCAGAAGCACCGCGAGGCCTGAGCAGCGGCCAAACAAGAGGCCGCTGTCCGTGTCTCGCACGTCCGCGGTGAGGCGACCACATGAAAACTACAGAGTCGTACCGCGTGTGCGAGCTGTGTAAGAAAGGCAAGACAGGGAAGTCCTTCCAGTAGGGGAGTACCTGCTAAGCACGCACAGGGACGGCCCAGCGGATCAGTACGTTGGTTGCTGTTTGTTCGGCGGACGCCATCACAGATTCTAAAAGGCGAAAACGGCGCCGTCAACGGCATATATATTGCGTGTGCGTGTCGTCACGTCTCAGACGCACTTTCTTGTGGATTGAAAACAGGGAAGAAAACAAGGTAAAAGGAAGCGAAGAAATTACGGGCACGGCAAGGGGGAAAAAAAGCCGTGAGCGACTATGTGCTTTTTTTTCTGTGCTATCGACGTTGGTAGCCACAGACACGTGTGCGCGGCTGTTGACTTCACAGCACAACAGAAAGGCATGGGATGAGCCAAGAAGCATTTTAAAGAACAAAGAAGAATGGTGGAAAAGAAACGATGAACGGCCAACGCCGATGTACGTACGCTTACACAGGGAGCGGAACAATCCGCTTCTTCACGAGGAAGTCGTAGACGTAGGTCGAGCGGACGAGATCCAGGCCGGAGCACACGCGCACGTCGTACGTTGTCACCGCACCGGTTTGGGCCTTCTCGGCCATCTCCTGCTTCACACGGAGGAAAAGTGCCGGTGGCACGTGCCACTCGCTGCACAGAACAGCCTCTTCGGCAGAGAGCGACACGAAGCCGCGCATGTTGCGGATATCCAAGACCGCACCGTACCGAATGTCAGCCTGATCTGGGTTCGCCGCGTCCACATTGCGTGAAGGCTCGAGGCGGCGCTCAACCTCCTTCTCGACGTCTGCCTTAATGTCTAGGAGACGCTTGAGGCCAATCGTCCACGCCTCGCAGTCGGTGTCGGAGTCGCACACCACCTCAAGGCTCTTGCCACCGCGCAAGAGAATGCCGAAAGAGCGATAGTTGTAGGAACCGATGTTGGCGGGTGTGATGCTCTGTGTGGGGTCGTGGCGGAACGTGCCGCTGTCGGTGACAGCCTCCACACGCGTCTTTGCGAGCTTCTCTTCGGAACTGAAGGCGACGAAGGAGCTGGTGTAGACACCCAGCACGATCTTTTTGATGTCCTTTATCCAAATAGTCACAGGTGGTTTGCGGCGGTTGATGGGGGCACCTTGGTTGTCCAGCTCACACGAGTGGATGCGCTTGCCGTCGTCGGAGATGAAGTAGAAACGACGACGAATGTGGCCCTTGCTCGAGATCTTCGTCATCTTGACGCCGTTGCGCAGGTACGTCAAGACCTGGTCCATGAGACTGCTGAGGTGGTTCTGCTTCTTGACCGCCTCCTGCATGTTCTCTTGCTTCTTGGCCTGTGCGGACTCGAGCACGCGGTTGCGGTATGCCTCGAGGCCCTTCTCCAGCTTCTCCTTCCGTGCCTTTTCCTCTTCGATCTTCTGGAGGTAGCTCTGCTTCTCCTGCGCAAACACCTCGTCGAACTGGCGGCGAATGCTTTCCGTCTCGTCAGGGTTGACAGGCGTGTCCTCGAGCGAAATGAGCTTGGGAAGGTATTCTTCGATGGTCTTAATGTCCTCCACGACGGCCTTCTCGGCAGCGGCCTCCTTGGCAGAGACTTGATCGCCGTTCTGCTTGCGCTCCTCCTCCATGGCCTTGATTTGCTCCATCACCTTGGCGTTGATATCTTTGATCTGCTTGATCCACTGCTCACGCTGGCGACGACGCTCGTCCATGACGTTCTTGCGAGCGGCGAGCACGGTGTTGCGTTCCTTGAGCACCGCATCACGGCCCTTCTGCTTGTCGAGCTTCGCCATCTCCAGCTGCTTTTGCTTCACCAGGATCGCCTCACGACGTGTCGCCAGCTCCTCCTCCACTTGGGACATCTCCTCCTTGAGCTTCTCCGCAGCGGCTTCCTCCGCCTCCTTCTTCTGGCGGGTGCGCTCGAGAGTCTGTTCGTACTCTCGGGTGCGGCCGTCGCGTTCGGCCTGCAGACGTTCGTTCTCCTTCTTCTTCTGTGCCAAGGTGCGCTCCAGCTCTGCGAGAGTCGTCCCGCTGTTCGCCTCCTGCTCTTTGATGAGGCGCTGGGCCTCGTCCTTGGCCTTCTTGCGGATTTGCTCCTGCTGCTTCTCACGAGCCTCTTCACGTTTGGCCTCAATGGCGTCCAGGCGCTTCTGCTCCTCCTCCCGGATGTTTGGGATTTGCTTGGTGGACTCGCAGATGCACGGCTTGAACTCGTACACCGTCTTCGCAACCACAATCTCGTCGCGCAGCTCCGCCACGTCTTGATCAAGACGCCATTTCTCCACCGCGAGGTCACGGAGCATGGAGCCAATGCTGGAGGAGCCGAGCGTGTTGGTGATGCGCTTAGCCATGGAGAGGCTATGGAACGTCTCCTCGGCCCACTTGCCGTCAGAGAAGCAGTGGATGAGCATGTGCGTCACCGTCGGGCCGTTCTTTGCGGAACGCTCGTACCCCTTCTCCGCGTTGTAGCAGCGCCGCAGCAGCTGGCTCATCTTGGACTTGCCGAAGGGCACACGCAGTCGGCTGCACTTGATGCTGGAGACGATGCCAGCCGCGGACAGCAAAACACGGTGCGTCTTCTCGTACATGGCGATCTGCCCCGCGTCGACGCCGCACAGCACGGGGCGCTCCGAGTCGCCGAGAGCGATGAAGCACATCGAGTTTGTCTCCTCGTAGTTGTTCATGGCCTGCTCGTCGTCATAGCGGAAGAACTGCAGCATGATGGTGTCGCCGTTGTATGGCGGCATTGCCTCAAGCTCGGCGGTGGGCTGCTTCTCAGGCAGCACATTGGCGAACACATTGCTGTAGTTCTGGGCAATCTTCTTGAAGACGTTCTTGACGTCGGAGGAGGACGCCACCTTCGCACGCTCCACCATGCGGACGCGGGGACCCTCCTTGACGGACTCGACAATGACACCGAGCTCGTTCTCCGCGTTCACGAGGTCGATCAGGTGCTCCGCTTGACCCAGCACGTAGCACGAGATGGCGAACACGCCCTTGTCCGAAGAGACGACGTCCGAGATGATCTTTGCCGCAAAACCCTCGTCAGCCTTGTCACCGAGCATCAGCTGGCGCTTTGGGGTCGAACGGACGCCGAAGCCGAACACAACCAGATTCTGGCGTTTCTTCACAAAGTCGTTGGCCGCCGTGCCCAGAGATTTCTGTGTCAGCTTGGACGCGTTCGGGTTGTCAAAGACAGCGTCCACAGTGAAGTTGGCGTCGTTATGGGGAAAGCCCGCATCACGGAGCTCCGCCGGGGTTGTGTACGTCACGGTGTTGCCCGACGACTTGATCGCCGACCCCAGGCCTGAGCCCGACTGCATGTCGTGGATGCACACGGAAATGGTGGCCTCCATGGTGCTGTCGTCACTGCCAAGTGTGGTGTGGTCCTGAGAGGAGAAACCTCGGAAAGAGAAAATCAATCAAGTAAAAAAAGAAGCGAGATTTGTGCGAAAGGAGCGCGTGGTGGTGCACTATCTTTCTAAAAGCTGGGAGTGAGAGTGATTTGAGGAAGTAAGCTAGTGTTATTTTTCTTCTTCATGTTGTGGTCAGTTTTGCGATGGTACAGGATGAGTGTAGACACAGAGACGTGGCAAGTGAGCAGCAGAAGAATCAAGAGTAGTGGTGGCGAAGGCGCTGATATGGAAGGCGGCGGCAAGGCGCGGTTGGTTGTTGTGAGGTGGGAGGTGTGCACGCAAACGTCGCACGCAACACAGTTTGGCGTGAGTGCGGGGTGACGCCCGAGCATTTGGGAGGTGGGTAAACTGGCCCACCCATTTGGTTCCGTTCGTTGGCCGTGTTTATTTTATCGTTGGAGTTGTGTTGGCAGCTCGGTGGATGCCGTGCGCAAAGAGGGATCGGCGAGGTCAGGAATACATTCCGTTGCGCCGCTGCACGTGTTGTTCGCGTTACGTGGGGTGCGTCTCACATGCACGTCCACTGGTTGTGCCACCACGTGAAGTGACGGAAGGCGAAGCGGCACGCCACGCAAGCGCACAGTCCCAACACCGCGCCGTACTGCGGCTGAGAGCCTGTCAACACCAGGAACCCCCGGAGAAGAAATAGGAAGAAGGCTATGTCCACCACGACGAGCAAGCCAGACGGCATGACCCAGACGAAGAAGAGAATGTACAGTAGTTTCGTGTGCTCTGCCACCGCCACCACCTTCGCCCAGCGCTGCAAAACGCGTTCATAGTCACCGACCCTCGATCGCAGTTGACTCCCTACCCAGACGGCGACAGCCGCGATAAGCGCGAGCTCGCACACAGCGAAAAAAAAGAGCCGCGGTAGTGTTCTAATCACCAACCGCACAACAGACTCGATGTCAGTGTTTTGTGTCATGCGGACCACCTGAATAGAGCCAGACGCATTACAGTGCATGGCCATTGTGATAGAGGTGTCGCGGTTGTCCGTCGTGCACAGTGCCACCACCGAGTCCACGAGGCAGCACATCAGCCAGAGAAGGGTGCAAGTTGGAAAGTGCCACCGCTCGTTGTACAACACATGCAGCCAGGCACTGCTACGGAGCAGAGTCACATCAATCCACAGTTGCACGGCACTGAACTCTAGGTACGCGTCGCACGGCTGGTCGCAGTGCGGGCAGCGTTCAACAGTCCGCGTGTCGGGATTGATAAGCCGCTTCACCGGCTGCTGGCATTCAATGCACACACTCATGTCCTGTGGTGACTGGAAGTGCAGTGTGTGTGTGTATGTGTGTGTGTGTGTGTGTGGACACAGAGAAGCGATCACACGGTGGCAGTGATACCAAGAGGCGATTGGAGGAGAGTGTGTGACGATTGAATAGCTCACGCGCACAGGATTGCGCAAGGGGCAATACTCTCAGGTAGTAGGGAGAGGGAGGGATTAGCGTGCACAATACACGGACAGTGAGCAACGGGGCGTGACAGGGTGTGGTGAAGCGTGGCACACCGGCGCAGGGAAGGGTTGCCAACCCCAACAGAGTAACGGCGACAGTCTCCCTCTTTCTCTCACCCTCTCTCTACGCGTATGTACCTCCGCTATGATTGCTCCACGTTGAAATGAACCGCTGGTTGACGGTAGGATCATGGGAAAAGAAGACAGCATAATAGTGGTCGGGCACGAGTGGCGTTGACGGCAGACAAAAATCAAGTGCACTCCGACCTGAAAAAGAAGAAAACGATAAGGCGGGAAGAGACCGGCAAAAGTCAACGTGGCGACGCGATGAAATCACCGTGTGTCAATAGTAAAGAAAACAAACAAGGGGAGGGGAAGAGGGGGCACAGAAGGGACAGTCAACCTGTGTCTGAGGTTGTGTGTCACCTTGCCGTATGTGTTTCATCTCGATTGGTGACGTGGTTCCTTTTTTTCGCTTCTGTGCTGGGGAGAGAGGGGGGGGGGGTTGTTTCCTACGTCTCTTCTTCACCGGAGTGTTTTACAATGTCGCGGCCAAGAGATTCATTACGGCGCACCACACGGGCGGGCACAACCATGCTACCCAGCTTCGTGATCTTCGATGTGTCCTCACGCACGACAATGCCGCCAAACTCTTCGCCGATCATCCAGCCGCAGAAAATAGGGAAGTACTTGCCGTCAAATTTCTTCAAAAACAGACGGCGCTGATAGACGACGACCGAATCGAAGAATTTTCCAGCAGAGCACTCGTTTGCCTTGTCGACTGACTGCGCGAACGCCGCCGTGAGATCAGCGAAGGAAGGGTTGACGGAGTCGTGCAGCGAGGCCGCGGACGGCAGTTTGGGGGCTTGGCTGAGCTTTCGTTCGTCCGTGACGGGATCGAACATGGTGATGTTCTGTCCAGCACGGCCATTGACTGGCTTCGAGAGGAAATGTTGAGAGATGATTTCTTGGGTTCGCGAGAACGACGCCAGCAACATGTTCTCGTGATCAGGAGCAAGGGCGTGCATAAAGGGCAGGATGGCCTTGCTCCCTGTCACAGCTTTCCACAGAGGCTCCAAGGCGCGCACGTGGTTGTTGAGCAGGATGTCAGAGAGCGTTGGAGTTTCACTCGTCTCCTGACTTTGCTTCTGAGCCGCGTACTGATGGAGCACGGTGTCCCAGGACCACGTCTTCCACACCAGAAGCACCTCTTCGCCGTCGCCGTCCAGAATGGTTCGGTGACTGCTGCGGATAGTCTGGGGCGCGGAATGCACAGGCGACGTCGTGCCGAAAGTGAATCCCTCGAGCTTAAGGCATAGCTTGGTGCGGAAGCCGGCCTGCTCCGCGAAGCGTGCCATGCACAGCGCTGTGTACCTCTCCTCGTCGTCATCGTCGATCATGAAGTGGATGAGTCGGTGCTTCGGGCACGCCTTTTCGTTCTTCAGCAGTTGGGAAAAGTACCGCACGCACTTTCCGCCCAGGAAGGAGCCAGTGGAGTGGCCCTGCGTGACGCCGTACGCCTGGGCCATCTTTTCCTGCGTGCTGCAGCACTCGAGCAACGCCGCGGACGAGTCGCAGTTGTACTCCAGCATGACCACTCGCTTGCCGTCGTAGCCAAAGTCGAACCGCCCGCCCATGGGGGGAGTCAGCTCCCACGAGCGGCGAAGCAGCGGCTGGATGTCCGGCGGCACACCGAAGTAGTGCTCCAGAAGGTGTGGAGCGTCGGGGTCTGCAAGGATGTGGGCGGTGGCGGCCATCGCGATGGCGTGTAATGAGGCCGCGGCGCGGCTGATTCGGGACCACATGTCGTAGTCGAGGAAGTAGAACGCCCCAGGCACATCCCCTTCGTTAGCCGTTGCCGCCGCATCTTCGACCGCGCCATGCTCGATGAGAGAGCGCTTCAGGTAGTAGTCGCACTTGTCTGTCACATCAATCCACGGCAGAGTCACCTTTTTCGGCACCGGGTAGCGCTCGATGGCCCCGGGTCCGGTGATAATGCGGTAGCGGTCGGCCACATTGTTTTCATTGAACGCGTAGTCCGCAGCTTTCACGGTGATCCATCCCAGCACCGGATCCTCGTCCACCAGCTCCAGTGTGTTGTCTGCGTTGGTGCGCAGGGTGAGCTCCCGGCTAAACGGGCTCTCCTTCGGGAATTCTTCAAAGCCCTGGTTCTGCTCAGCGATGCGCACACAAAGCGTACCGTCCTTGTTGTCAACCACCTCCGTCACCACCGCGGCGTGGCCAAATGGCAGTGCTTCAGCGGCACGCCACACAACAACGTCTCCACACGTTGGCGGCTGATGTGACGTCCCGTTGGGCGTACGTTCACACGACACAGCCTCATCGGTGCCAATCACCACGCACAACGGGTCGGCGGTCCACAACTCCTCGGCCGTCGGTACGGACTTCATCCACACGCCCTTGACAGACGCCAGATAGCGACGCACAAACTCTACACACTGCCACTGAACGCCCATGATGGCGTAGTGGTCGTTGGCGTGATCGGCATTCTTATCGAAGCTGGATAGGCTCTCGTACGCGGCCGCGACAGACGCGGTGTCGCTGAAGTGGGTCTCCTCCCCGTTGGAGACGACAGGCACGCCAGCGGGGGTGATGCCAATGAAGTCACCAAAAGGTACCTCACGCGTACCGCGGTGGTGAGACTGATAATGGTGGGACCGGCACGCCTGGTCGTTGGCGGTTGACATGGCTGAGAGTGTTTGTTGCCGCTGCAGTCGAGCACGAATCACGCCAAGAGGTAGGTCGGCAATGTCGTGAAAAGAGGTGTTCACGTGAGCGGGTCGCACCCCACGGGTTTGTACGGCACGCCTGGTGATTTGGATAATTGTGATGTCAGTCAAAGATGAGGAAGGCAAGACGAAAGCAACGCAACTGGTCTATTTTTTTTTTTTCTGTGGCAGTGTCAGCAGAGGGTGGGTTGGCTTGTCGGAAAAAAGAAAGGAAACACGTCACGGGAGAAGAGTGAGTGAGCTTGCGGGGCCAACCCGTTGCACGGCAAAAAAAAAAAAAGGCGTCGCGGGACGCGTTTGTAAGGCAGAAAGTAGAGCGCACCAGAAGAGATCCCCCCGGGGTCGCAGATGCAGTGAAGAATGCAAGAAGCGGAAGTGAGGAGGAGAAGCAGTGAACAGAGTTATGGAGCTTTGAACATCACGGCAAACAGTGGTAAGCAGTCATGGCACCGAAGCACGCCATTGTGACCGACGTCCCACGCCCACAAGCTGATCATGTTGCTGCATGTGGCACCAACTGATGTGGGTGGTGCCGCGCTGGACGCGCGACTGTGTGTCGACGACTAAGGGCGTGCCAACCTGCCGGCCTGCCATGGCACGCCTGCGCCCCTCGCACTCGGTTGAACCACTACTCAGTCACCGTCACTGCGGACGCGCTGTGTTATTGTGGATATTTTACGTGAGGTGGGAAAAAGGAACTTTGTCGTGGAGGATACCGGAGTACCCGTGGTGGCAGCGCCCGCCTCTAAGAGAAAGCGACGTGAAGGGGAAAACAAGAAAAAAGTGAAGACAGTACGAAGGAGCAAGAGGGAGACTAGCAGAGACCTGAGGGAAGGTTGAGGTCACGAGCAGATCCATCATGGACACTCTGCATTTACGGCCAGGCTCTCCTTTTTTTTCTTTTGATGGGCTTTGTTTCCCTTTTTTTTCTTCCTTTCAGTGTTTTTGATTGGCCTTTTTGCTATTCGCGGCCTTGCGTGGTAGTCATCTTACTTCAGGCCGGCTGCGGTGAGTGCGCACTCGCGGTAGAAGAAGTAGCCTGCACACGTAAAGTAGATGGCAAGGCACGTGACGAGGAATGTTCCGGCCGCATCGGTGAGTCGATCCGTGGTGGGCTTTGAGTAAAGGACCGGTGCGTTGCCGACGCACTTGGCGACCAGGGAGGGCTTTTCCTCACGGCGCTGCTGGGTGTTGGCCTTGGACATGGGTACTGTGGGTACTGTGGGTACTGTGGGTGTGGGTGTGGCAGGGTGTAGAGGCACGGCGAGGAGAAATGTTGGTAATGACCTTAAAAATGTGTGCGAGCTCGGACAGGCACTTTCTGTGTGTTTGGTTGTCGCCACGGTAGGTGAGAGAAGAGTGAGGTGCGCGCAGGAAGACGGAGAGAATTGAAAACGTCGCGGGTGTGGTGAGACGGTTGTCGTCGTGGTGGCCACCGAAAGCCGTTGGCGGTGGGGAGGAGGATGACGGCGGCACAGTGCGCCACCACCTCTGGTGAAAGTGTGGTGCGGCGTATGTAAAGACGGCTATCTGGAGCGGGCACTTGGTGTCTGGTGTGGAGTCGTGCGCTTCGCAGTTCGCCACAGTACTTCAAGGCACTTGCCCAAGCATGATTCGGGGACGCTGTGCGTTCCGTAGGTAGGCGCCGTGTATCGATGGTCGCTTGGCGACTCTCTCGCGCTTTGGTTTGCTGTTCTTTTTTTTTCTCTCTTCTTTGGTGACTCACGGGTCGATTCATTCGCCTCACAACGTTCCGCTCACATGCGCCAGGGCGGACAGCTTAACAATCACTGAAAAAAAAATGAAGAACAACAACTGAAAAAGAAAACAGTCAGCGGACGTCTATTGCACGCACCCCCACTGGGTGTGGTGTGGGGAGGGAGGGGAAAAAGAGAGGGTTTGTCTGTGCGCCTACTTGGACACGTGCGAGGTAACCTCACGGTAGAACAAGTAGCCGGCCACGGTAAAGTAGACGACAAAGCACGTGACGAGAAAGATGCCCACAAGGTCCCTGAACACGCTGGATGTGGTGGGTGTAAACACGACGTTGCTGCGCCCGAACAAAGAGTTCCAGATGGCACTGAATACGTTCTGGCGTGGGTGGGTGCGGTAGACGCTCTTCCTGCCGTCGCCCTTGTGGCCGGCCTGCGCGCGCGCAAGGGCTTCGTCAATCAGGCGCTGCACGGCGGCGGGGTCAGGTGCGGGCATGGACAAGTCCTGCGGGGACTCAATCGCCTTGCTAGCGCGGGTCGTGGAGGCACGTGGGGACGCCGTCCGAGAGCCCGAACGCGAGCGCGAACGGGAGTTGGACTTGCTTGTCTTTCCGCGAGGAGGCATTCTGGACAGCAAGAGGGACGTGGATCAGTAGAGTGCGGTGAGAAGCCACTAGCGAGGCAACGAGGCTACAACAACAGGCGAGACAGAGTAGATGACTGAAAGAGAAAAGAGAGGATGGGGGAGGAGGTTAGTGAAGGCGTTGTGAGTGCGTGCAACACACGTTTCATGGAGACCGAACCATCGGTGACAGAACAAGTGATGGAGCTGCGCCTGGCACTTGACGCCGCGGGGGAGGAGGAAGGCTTTCCCATCCACCTGGGCTACGCGTCCGCATCACTAGCATCAAATGTCGGCTGATTTTCATGGGGAAGAAGAAACAAGATGAGACATGTGATGCCAGCCACGGCTGGCGTAGAAGAATAGGCGTTTTGATTCAGAACAAAGAAAGGGGGAAAAGCCGGCATGTGCGGCACGCTAGCAACTTAAAGGGAGCGAATAAGGTCGAGCAGCTTGGGCAGATACGCCTTGGTGCCGCCCAGCACGGCAAAGTCGTGAAGGACACCTTTTTCGCGATAGAATGACAGCATCGGCTCGGCTGTCGCCTCGTACTCATCCTGGCGCTTCTCAACGACCTCCAGTTGATCGTCTTTCCGTGTGATCAACGGCTCCGTGCAGCCGCACTTGTCGCAGACACCCTCCGTCTTGGGCATCAACGGGTCCATCTTGATGCCGCCTTCGTCAATCTTGGCAGCGTTGTAAATGAAGCCACACTTGGGGCACATGCGCCGCGAGGACAGTTTGGCCACAATGACGTTGCGCGGCTGCGTGAGATTGATCACGTGCTCGATCTTCACCGCATCACCGCTCCAGAGAGTCTGCGCCTGCTTCAGGTTGCGTGGGTAGCCGTCGAGGATGTAGCCTGCGGGTGTGTCGATGCTGGCCAGTCGCCGCGCCACCAGTTCGGTGACAATTTCGTCTGGCACAAAGACGCCTTTTTCAATCAAGTCCTTGACTTTTTTCCCCGTCGCGGAGCCAGCAGCAACTTCGTTGCGGAGGAGATCTCCGCTGGAGATTGCCGTGACATGCAGTGCGGCAGCGGCACGGGAAGAGTACGTGCCTTTCCCCACGCCGGGTGCGCCAACGAACAGCAGGCGTAGTGCGTTGCTGGGTGGCATCTGCGAGTGAGAATGACGATAGTGTATCTGTGTTCCTTTGTGTGTTTGGGGGGGGGGAGAGCGTGAAGGGAAAGCGAATGTGAGAAGGGGAGCAATTTAATGTGAGGGGAATGGGACGGTGGAGGTGAGCAGCGGAGCGAATGAAAGTGCTTCTCCGGCACAACGCGCGCGTCCGCTTGCACATTCTCTGCAATTCCAGCGCATCGTCGCCAGTCGCCTCGTCGCAAAGGCAGTTGCACCTGCGATGTGACATGCTTGCATGCACGTAACGTCCACATGCATGATGAGAATATATTGGCCAGGTGTCGTACCGTCTGGCATGGGTTCTCTGTGACGTCGACACGATTCGTCTACCGTTTGCGTTGTGTGGCGTGCCTCACCATCCGCTGTGTCGGCGTGGTTGGCTAAAATGGGCACCGTGGAAGGCGTTTAGAATTAATACGTCTAGTGGACTGGTTAGTGGTGGTAGCAGGCGAGACCACGGAAGCGAAGGTAGCAGGGTTCGCGGTAAAAAAAGGGGGAAGTAAGCAAACGGAGTTGGTAGCTTGGTCGCAACACCATCGTGAACAAAGCCGTGGAAACGAGGTGCGTCACACCTGCTCACGCCCCACACGGTGGTTGTCCCGACAGCCGTTGCCGTCGTTGTGCCCCCACCTCTTTTCTTTCCTCCGTCCCTCCCGACCGCATCCCGTCGTCGCTCATCTCGTGATGATCTGTTACCGTTAAACGTTGTTGCGTGAAGAGCATGTGGGTCCATGGCTCGCCTGCACAGTGGCTCTCACTTCTTCTTGAGCGCCTTTTTTGCAGTGGCAGCTGGTGGCTTGCCACTCTTCTTCTTCGCTGACTGGCCAGCGGCGACGGCAGTCGCGGGCTTGGACACGGTGCGCGCCTTTTTGACCTTGGTGGGCGCTGGGGCCGCGTCATCCTCGTCGCGCGGGCGTTTCTCTCCCTCGCCCGCGGCCGGTGACAACGCCTCCAACGTTTTCTTGTCGTCCTTGGTCAGTGCTAGGGCGGTCTTGTACAGAGGTTGGGCCGCATCGACCAGTAGCAACTCACGCGCGATGAGCTTCACGTGATGTCGACTCACCTTCGCCAGCTTCTCAGGGTCGGCCACCAGTTGCATAAAGGCACGCACGAGAGTTGGAAGGGCGGTCAGATGGGAAGTCATGGCAGGCTTGCTGCAGATCTCAACCACCTCTGTTTGGTAGTCGCTGGTCAGCCACGTGTGATGGTTCCATTCCTTGTTCTGCAGGCTGAACAGATTGTGCTCTTGCCAGTTCGGAAGCATGAACCTGTCTTTGCGCTCCTGGTGCGGTGTGAGCAGGTGGATGAGGATGAGGTAGCCGTACGGGCTATTCACCACCTGCGACAGGTGGGCAGCGAGGTCATTGACAACGTACTTGCTCTGCATTTGCGGGTCGTACAGCAGATCTAACAGGCGTGCCACAACAGGTGCGCCGTACTTGCTCGTCACGAGCTCGCCTAGGATATCGTTGAAGCCACGCAGCACCTCCTTACGCTTTTTTGGCTCGGTTAGCGCGAACGCCAGGCTCGTCAGCACGGCACCCTCACGGCCGAGGCAAATCTTCGGCAGATGCGGGCGCAACGTGTCGCACAGCTCGCTCACCTCCTCGCGCGTCCCGTGCCGAATGAATGCGTACAAGAGGCGCTGCACGAACGGGAACTCCACCGCCTCCTTCTGCGAGACAAGCTTGTCACCAAGGTCAAAGAGGCGAGTCAGCAGACGCTTCTTCAGTGACGCGTTTCCGGCAATGACATCCTCAAAGACCGGATAGCCCTCCCAGCGCTTCATCACGGCGACGTTGTCCTTGAAAATGGAAAGTAGGAGAAGATTGCGGTCAAGCGAGGTGGCCCAGCGACTGCTGTACGTGGAGTGAATGACTTCAATGCCAAACTTGTGCGAAATGAGCACGGGCACCGCCGGCACCACCTGAGCCAGCAGCGTCTTGTACAGCTCGTGCGAGGCATGACGGATCAAGGCACACACGACGAAGTGCGCGTACGCGTCCTTCGCATGGTCAGCAAAGTCGCGCGAAATCAGCTTCGTCAGCTTCTCCACCTGGTGAGGAGAGCCGTACTTGATCATGGACTGCACCACGCGGCTGCCGCTGGGAGTGCGCACCAACGCCGCAAACTTTGGCTCCAACAGGTGCAGCAACTTCTCCACGATGGGGTACTTGTGCTCGTACGCCGACTTCTTGTCGACGGCCCCAGCGCCAGAGCTACCTTCAGCCGCAGCCTCCTCCCCCTCCTTGTTTTTGTCTTCAAAGGTGCGCAGCTTTTCCCACAGTCGGAGCATTTCACCGTGTTCGGAGGTCATTTTCAGTGCATGCTTCTCTGCCGCATCAAGAATACGGCCCTCCTTCTTCTTGATGAGGGCAGACTTGGTGAGCCTGTCGGTCTTGGGAAGTGTGCGCAGGCGAGCCTCGCGGGCCTCCAGCTTTTTTGTGTTTGTTCGCCCCATCACTCACAGTGTCTGCGTGGGTGGATGTGCGTGCCGAAGGCGTGCCTTCTTCGTTCTTTGTCGTTGTTCGACTGGTGTGTGCTGCCGAGACGAGATGAGGAAAAAAAATGGGACTCGAAAAGGTGTGCAGAAGATGCATTTGGGGGGGTGGGGGAACTGAAAGGAAGCCCATCGGGGAAGCCAGCAGGCTCAAAAGACCGACGCAGCGCATCAAGTGGCGTTGGAATGATCATGACGCGGTGGCACGACAATGTACGCACGGCACACATACACCGATAGTTGGGAGACAAATTTCGGAAGTAAATGGGAGATAGGTGTTGTGGGAGATCCATGCAAAAGAAAAAAAAATGTCTGGTGGACGGGGTGGCACCATCAACGCTTACTGATCTTCGTCAATGATTGACTGGACGGCGCCAATGATGTGGCCCACGTGAGACTTCATCTCGTGCAACGCGGCGTACTCCGACTGGAAGCAACGCATGTGGTCCCAGAACTGACGGTCTCGCTCGCTGACAACGAGAGCTTCGTCACATAGCGTGTCGATGTGTGTCTCGAGTGCCACGAGAGCATCGTGAACAGGTTGCTGACACGAAGCGAAGCAGTCGTGCACGGATAGGATGCCCTCATAATTGGCCGTCAGACTCGCGCACGAGGGAAGTCGAAAGGGCTGCTTCCTATCAGCCGCGGTCACCTCGTTCCATTTGGCGTGCGTGCTGAGGGACGCGCCCAGTTCGGGGGCGCACAGCGCGTGGAGCAGTGTGCCAGCCTGGCGCGAGGCAATCGACAAGCCGCGTTTGTAGTGCGACCACATGTCCACCATCTGCGCCAGCTCAGCCGACGAATAAGTGCCGAGCGGCGACACACCAGCACTCTGTTTGCCAGGGGGTACCGGCGCTGGGGCCTTGAGCTCGCCGTCGGAAGCGGCCATCTTCCACACCGCCGGCTCATGACGGTGTCGTTTGCGGTGGGCGTTGGCGGACGTGCCAACGCCTTCGTCGACAACAGGGTCGCGCGGGGAATTGTTGTCTTCAGCCAGTGCCGGTGTACCTGTGCCGCTCATGAGGCAAGTGACCCAGCTAGCGAGAAGATGGCGGGCGGCATCACGCTGCTGTGAGGTGGGCGCCGACACGCCGGTGGGCGGATGTTGCACCTTATCCTCTAGCCAGCATAGCACACCCTCAGCCACGTTCAGTTGCGCTGTGAGAGAGCAAGGCGCCGTGACATCGCATGCTGAGGCGTGTCGGCGCGGGTCTAGAGAGGCGGCGCGTGCACAGTAAGCAGCGAGGGCATTAAACGAGGGCGCGGCCACTTGTGATGTCTTGGACGGTCCCTGTATCGGTGGATCGGCTGCCGCGGGACGCGTGTGGTCTGCTGTCGCGTCAGAGGGTGGGGCGTGAGGCGTCTGTACTGGGGAAGACGGTGAGTCGACGCGCCGATACCGTGGTGGCAATGCGGTGACGTCCACTCCGAGAAGGCAAAGCGTGTCGACAACCTGATCCTGCAGTCGGTGGAGGTCCACCAACAGCGAAAGCAGCGGGTCCACTACCGAGGAAGACCCACCAGCACGCAACGACCGCGCAATAGCCCGTTCGAGCAACGGACCGCCTTTTCCTTCGCAGCCATCACCGCTCATGTTGGTGTCGTCTTATTGCGGGATTTTTCACGATGTGGGTGAGAAGAGGAATCGAACACGTGTGAGCACACTCGCAGAGGCGACCTCTAGTACGGCGCCTGGTGGTGACGCCAACTCGTGCACTATGGACTGTGGGGCAGAGAGAAGGAAAGGGAGAGGCACAACAAACAAGCCTTGTCTATGGGTTAGGGGAGAAACGGAAGAAGAAAGCTGGGCCGCGTTCACGGAGCAGGGAGGTGCGGAGAGCAGTATCAAGTTCATCAGCCTAACACCTTGGGGAAGGAGGTGAGGGGAGAGGACCCCAATATCGCAGACGGCACGAATGGCTGTGTGTTCGTGTGTGATGGAAGACAGTGAAGCAGCTGAGGACAGTCACGCGGCTAGCAGCCTTACAGTTTCACTGAAGTCGCCTTCTGGGCAGACGAGGCTCGCTCGTGCGCATGGCACGGTGGAGAGATACTATCGCCCGCATTTCCTCCGGCGGGACGCCGGCGACTGGCGAAAGTGGTCAACTACGGCACCTCCTCATCACATGCACATGGCAGTTTTCGGTGTTTTTTTTTTTTTATCATCTGCTCGACGGTGGTACAAAACAAGAGTGAATACGCCCAAAAAAAAAGGAAGACACACTTCCATAACAAGGGGAGAGAAGAAGAAAAACGCTAAACGGTAAGTTAAGCAATCGTTGTGGGCAAAAGAAAAAGAAAGCGCGCGTGCGTCATGCTCAGGTTCTCACTCAGAGCATCAACACCAGTTTTCTTCAGGTGCTGAGAGATCACCACGAGCATGAAGAAAACAAGGAGTGCAACAGGCAAAACCAGCCGTAATTCGCTCGATTCATCGTTCATCGCCTCTTTGCCAATGTGACCGCTGTATCTTTGTGTGTTTGTGTGTGCATTTATGCGTGTGTGTGTGTGTGTGTGTGTGTGTGTGTGTGTGTGTGTGCGTTGCGTGAGTCAGGATGTATGTGTCCCTGGGCGCCTTCTGTGGTTGGCGCGTGTAACACTCGCGTGGCACGCAGGCCTGTTGCATCACTGGACACGCGTGGCTCCCTCTTGACACGTGTATGTCGCAAAGTGGTATCCTGACGCCAAAGTGCAGTCGCCAAAGCTCTGATCGCTCCACGCTGTGAGGTGCGTATGTGAGTGTGCAATGCTGTGTTCGTACGCTGGATCGCACTAGTGCGCCAACGGCCGGTAGCACACCGCGGCGACCGAGAGCTGTCACTAGATGAGGCGAAGACGCAATGGGAGCGCGAGAGGGAAAGACAGCGATGCCAAAATAGGGGAACGTGGCGCAACGCACATCTCGTAGTACAAAAAACGCACTGCAGTGACGCACACAACAGGAAAGCTGAAGCAGCAGCCGGAAAAAAAAGAAAACGATTGTGAACCCCAAGCACGAGGGAAAGCTGACCAAAACAAAGTCAACAGCGAATACAGAGAAGAACAACTATGCAGATGATAAATGTCATCAAAAGTCGGCAAGCGTTGTGTGTACGGAAGCAAGAACGTACACGGAGAGAAAACAAAGCAAAAAAGAAAAAGGGAGAACGAGAGGGGAAGGGAGGAGAAACACACTAGTCAAGCACATTGCACCACGAGACTTACCGTTGTCGTGCCGGCACAAGCGACACGTTTCTTTGCGTGACTGCACACGCACGTACTGCGCCGGTCTTCATGGAGGCCGTGCGCGTGTCCCGTCTCTCTGAGGAGGGGGAGGGGCTCATCTCCCCCTCCCCCCCCCCTCTACCGCGGCCGCCACCTTCTTTCTCCCCTCAATTCGCTGCACCAAAGCTTAGCTGCTGCCGTCCAAGTAGTTGTCTGCTGTGCACGTGAAGCCACCGAAGAGCTGTTGCTGCCCCGAGTTCAGCTGCGACGACTGGGCAGGCGTGTTCACCACCTGATGCGGGTTCTTGGCGCTCGGCGCGGCGCCACCGTTCTTTGCGGCCAACATCTCCTCCACCGTGGGGAGCGGCGTCCACTTGGGTGGTGCGATCTTCTTTGCCATGACGTCGTCGAAGCTGATGCCGTTCCAGAACGGGTGAGCCTTGACCTCGGGGCCCTTGATGCGGCGGCTAGGATCCTTGATGAGCAGGCGGCTGATGAGGTCCTTGGCTTCGGGTGAGAGCTGCACCGTGCTGGGGAAGCGGAGGTCGGAGTAGAGGATGTTGTCGAACACCTCCTTCATACTCTTGCCGCTGAACGGCGTGCGGCCGCACAGCATACGGTACAGGAGAATGCCAAAGGACCAGAAGTCGACCGCGTTCGTGTACTCGCGTTGGCGAAGCACATCAGGCGCGACGTAGAACGGGGACCCGACAAACGAGTTCGCGCGCAGGTCCTTGTCAGAGACGTCCTGGCCATCCTTGTGGAAGTCCTTGGAAAGACCGAAATCGGCGAGCGCGCAGTGACCGTCGCCGGCGAGGAGGATGTTCTCCGGCTTCAAATCGCGGTAGATGACGCTGTGCTCGTGCAGGCACAGAATGGCCAGCATAATCTCCGCGCCGTACAGCTTCGCCGTGAAGAGGTCCAGCTGCTTGTTAGGGACGGAGTTCATGTACTTGTCGAGGTCGCCGCCAGGCATGTAGTCCATGACGAAGAACAACTTGTGCTCGGACTGGAAGGTCCAGTGCAGCTTGAGCAAGTAGGGGTGGTTGAGACGGGTGAGGACGTTGCGTTCAGTGAAGACGTCTTGAACGCGCTTGTTGTCAAGGAGGCCTTGCTTGTTCACGACCTTCATGGCGTAGTACTTATTGGTGGCAATGCGGCGGCAGAGCACCACATACGCGAAGGAGCCCTTTCCAAGAACATCGAGGCTCTCGAAGTCGTCCTTGGTGAGCTTCTCCTGTGCGGGCGCGGGCGCGTCCTCCTTGCGATCGTGCGGCTCGGACTGACTTGACTTCTTCTCCGAGTTGTCCTTCTCGTCCTTCTTCTTGTCCTTCTTATCCTTCTTGAAGAGCTTAGCGAACATTTCGTCACTGCACTGGCAGAGAGTCACGTGAGAGTGTTTCGCTGTGAGTGGTGGGCAACGGTGTGCTCAAATGGCAACTTGAAGGCGCGCACAGTACGTATGTATGTGAGCTTAAGTGGGTTTTGTGTGTGCTTTTCGTAGTAGAGGGAGAGTGCGGTGTGCGCAGTGTGAGGTGGTGGTGGCTGGTTAGGTGTATGTGTGTGTTTCTGGATCGTTCAAGGACGAAGGTGCAGGCGAGTCGCGCACACAGTGAAGAAGAGCGGAGGAGGCGAAGGAGGTGGAATCGAGAGCTACAGAGGGACACAGGTGAGGGGATGGGGCCGCTTCACTATTCGCAACGTGACGCTCGCGGTGGGGCCTTTCTTGTCACCTTGTGGGGTCCTGAAGACTGCGTTGCAATGGAGGAACGGGGAAGAAGAAGAAGAGGTAGTCTGTGTGTGCGTGTGTGTGTGTGTCGTCATAAAGAAGAAGTGAGTGACTCTGCGAGGAGGAGAAGTAGTGAGGGCAACGCCGGGCGCAGTAACTGTACGCGGAAGGCACGCTGGCCGTCGCTCTCTTGATTCGTCGAGGTGAAAGTGTCGACAGCGTCCAGCGGCAGATCCGCCACTGCGATCCAGCGATCGTCGCCGCCAAGGAAGCACTCGAGCTGCATGCTCAATGGCACGAGCAAATAAGCCGCGAAACGCCCGCACAGCCATCGCAGCGCAGCTAACGTTGAGTGTGTGGCTACCGATGCACTCACAAGGTTCACTTGCTCGGGCCAAGGAGACACTGAGAGGTCCACGGTGCGGCACCTGGTGCCCGCTCCCGCGAGGGACACCAGAGCCTGTGGAAGCCATCGCGCGGCAGAGCGGCGGCACACGTGAGCGAGGTCGGCGTCCGTGAGCGTTCCAAACTCAGCCGACAGTGAGGCGACGCTCGCCCGCTGTGACCTGACCCAGTCTTCGCAGTGCGTCACGGTCTGCTGCATCGCCTCTCGCACCACCGTCGGCGGCACCAGCACGCGCGAGGCATCGCGGACGAATGGATGAAGCTGGGACAGTGTCCACACGCACACCTGCAGCGTGGTGAGACAGAATCCCTCTTGCGAGGTCTGGTCCACAAAGCTGGGTTCCAGCCCCAAGTCACACAGGAGCTTGGTGCGGGCATACAGAGCCGGTGCGTTCGCCTTGCTCAGCACGTACTGGTGAATGGGCAACAGGTCGTCGGCGGAGCCAGACTGGAATGCCTTGTGTGAGTGGCCTTGCGCACTGTTTCCGCCACCGCGGCCCGCACCAGAAGCGGTGCCATCATCGCTCAGCGTAAGGCGCGTGGCGACGTCAATCTCTCGCGAGACCCGCACCAGCAACTGGAGCGACCGGGTCAGCGTCAGTCCGCCCTGGCACAGCTGCTCCACGCAGCGCACGGCGTCGACGTAGGGGTTGAAGAGGCGCTCCTGCTCCACGCGGCGCGCAAAGTCCACGCCGAGATCGTCAAGCGTCACGACGTCGCGGAGGCGGCGAATGGAAAGCTGCGTGCTGGTCTCTTCGGCACTGTAGACGCTTTCGTACAGGTGAAAAAGCACTCCGTCGAGGTCAGCGAGCAGCGAATCGATGGTCCAACGCCCGACGTGCTGCTCCGCCCCACACCGCTGCAGCGCGTCCAGGGCCGCCTCACGGTGGCCATCATCGGCGTCAGCGGGACCTGCAAGGACTTCGCACACCCAACGCTGCACAGAGCGTGTGAAGGAGAGCAGGTCGCAAAGGGCGAGGTCAATGTCGGCTTGGGTCTTGCGCACAGTGGCACGCCCTTCGCCGTGAATGCAGCCGCCAAAAGGTTGACGAAGCTGGCACCAGCCAACACAGCCGCGCTTCGCGCCAGCAGCGGCAGTTGGCACTGTCGCCCCTGTACAGACACCGTGCAAGAAAAAGAAGCACCGCACAAAGATCTGGAGCGCGCTTTGTACCATGCTCTGCTCCGACTGTAGGAAGCTGGTCACCACCGTCCGGACGTGCTCAGGCGAGTTGGCGAACTGAAGAATCACTCCGCGCAAGTCGGCGAAGCGGGCACGCTCTTGTTGACGAACATCGTCGCGGGCACCGCCCAGCAAAGCCTCCCAGTGGAAGCACTCTCGCCGAGCGGGTGGCGCGCCGAGGCCATGCGTGTTGGAGGGGGCGCGGCCTGGCCATACTGTTTCACCGTTCTGGGCGTGGGAGGGTCCCAGCCAGTCAGCCGTCACGCGCGCCCCTTGTGGCAACGTGGCGTGGCCCTCCCCCTCAAGGCGACCCCTGCACCACACGCCATCGAAAACAGCTCCGCGAAAGGGTTCGTCGACGGCCCTCGCGACTCGCGTGTTGTACGAGCCACGGACGCCGCCTCCGCGCAGCGGCACGCCGTCCAGGTGCGACAGTGTCGACAGCGTGGAAGAGGTGGCGGCACGCAAGAAAAGTGCACCGACGCCGTGGAACTGGGACCGCTCCAGGTGGCCAATGTAGCGGTCACCAGAGGCGGTCAGGTAGCAGCCAAAGCCGTGTGGGACGTCCTCGGACCACTCGCCAAAGTATCTCGCGCCGTCGTCATTCAAGACCAACTCGCCCCAGCCGTGCCGGTTCAGGCGCACCTGCTGCACCCACAGAGAGAACTTGGACAGCCCGTGTGTGCTGCCACCTCGGTCAGCGCCGCGTTGCCTCGCCAGTTGAACGGTGCCGCAGTAGCGCGTGCCACTGCTGTCGTCGAGGCGCACCGCACCGTGGGTCGTGTCTGGGCGGTTAGACCTCCAGCGACACCACAGCGAGAATCGCGGCGAGATGAGCTGTCCGTACCCGTCGCGCCAGCCGTGCGCGAAGCCGCCCACGTAACAGTGGCGTCCCGCCGCTGACTGCTGTGCACCGTAGCCGTGTGGGACGCGCTGACCAGCTTCCAGAGACGTCTCGCCGGCGTACTCCTCCTGAAAGTCAAGTGTGAGTCGATCCACCAGTGAGGCGCTGGGTGCTGCAACAGGTGGTCCCGCTGACGAGCGAATATCGGCGTCCTCATGCCGTTTCTGTTGAGGGTCCTGCCCGACAGCTCGAGGACGTTGTTCCCACGGATGCGTGCGTGGTGCATCCAAAGTGAGTGGGTTTTCACCAACGGCATCGACGGCGTCGCGGTTCATTGTTCTATCAATGTGTGTGGGGGAGGAAGAAAGGGGATCGCCACAGCACTGGTGCACAGTTCGTAAACGGAGGGAGAGGAAGAGAAAGGGAGGACGGATCGGAGAGCAGCGCACGCAGCAGGGAGAGGTGTTTGAGCCCGGATCAGCAATACGGCACACACACACGCGCGCACAGAAAACCACAAATGCGCCAGGTATTGCGATGCTGGACTTCTGACATCACGGCACTCGGCAAGCATGCCGGGAAGGCGGCGCACAACGACCAAGTAACACACGCAACACTGCGTGTGTGGGGGGGGGGGGTGCGTGCTGTACGCGGACCGAGGCAATGTCTTTCTTTTTTTAACTGTGTGGGTGCACGCACACGGAGGAGAGACAAGGAGAGACCGAGTAGGTCACTTGTCGGGAAAGGGCCAAACAACAGCACCCAGGAAGAAAAAAAACGACGGAAAGCAAAAGTCGCCGCTACTCTGTCTTGTCCTTGTTGCTGAGGTCTGTGGGGGTGACATCCTTGGCAACAAGGCGTGCAGCGGCCAGTTGCTGATGAAAGTGGTACACAGCGGTGTCATCTGCCCATCGCAGTGCTGTGTCTTTCCGTTGGTGCCAGTTGGGCAAGAACAGCGCGAGGCACAGCGCACCCGCCGCGACGACGCTGGCGACGGAGATGAGCACGTTGCCGAACATGTAGGCGATTGGGTAAGACACGACAAGTGCGCCGTAGATGATTCGCTCGTGCCACACCGCCGCCTCGTGTTGATCGCGAAGGGACATATCAGACAGGAGGCCAGCCAGCTTGCGCGCGAGCGGGTGCACCTTGGGCGGTGACGGCGGCGCTGTTGGTGCCGTGGTGGTGGACGGAGCAGTGGCGGACGGGCCGGCGACATCCGCGGTGGGTGGTGACGCTGACATCTTGTGCAAATGGCCTCACTACTCTCCCACAGTTGCCACAGCAGGTGACGTCGGGAGAGCGACGTGGCGAAGGCGACAAGGAGGGGTGAGTAGGTCGTAGGGGGGAGGGCGAAAGGATGGTGCTGTGCGGTGCGACAGACAAGGTACGAGAGCTACCTTCCGTGTCTCGCACGGCCAGCACGTCGTCCATGTGCACGCTTCCGCACCGGTACATGGGCACGAGAACGGACAATGAGCAGTCGCAGAGGACGTGCAAATCACGGCGCGTGTGGGTGTGTCACCACCACTACATCAAAGAAGAAATGAACGCAGTCAGGCTGCACTCACGCCAACGGGCCACCAGCGCAGACGCCGAGGAGGGGTTACAAGCTGCATTTGGGTTCTCGTGTCGCAGGAAGGAACGACCAACGCATCAGTACACGTGATCAGCACTGTGTGGGCAACAGCACCCACACCACACAGCTAAGCATGGCGATAAGAAAAGGAGAGAAAGAGACTCATACGCACAGCAAAACAAAAACAAAAACAAGCTTCAACGATAGGCGGTAGCCGGTGAGTGTGACGCCCTATTTAGAGTGCCTTTTCGAACTTGATGTAAAACAGCGTGATCCACTGCAAAAACGCCGTCACCTCGTTCTGCCTGAGTGCGGCCTGGGCAGTGAAGGACATCTCCGTCTCCGCACGCACGGCTGGCTGGGTGGTGCTCTCCAGTGGCGAGAAGGCCTCCGAGGCAACGTTCGGGTCGTCGTCCTCGGCCGCCACAGCGCCGGTGGTGAAGCTTCCGCGGAACAGCAGGTTGGCAAACGTCAAGGCAAGCGCACGGTCGGTCGCGCCGTTGACGCGCCGGTTGATCAGTAAGGCGCAGCAGAGATCGAGAACCCACATGAGCACGCCGCGAAGGTGCGGAGGCATGGTCTCCAGGTAGGTGATGGGATCGCAGTTGGCAAAGGACGAGTCAAAAACACACGTGTCGAACTCAGACAGCCAAATGAAGATAACGCCCATGATCACATCCGGCGGTGCTTTGCGCAGCACATCAGGGATCCTCGTAGAGGCGTTCGGGAACAGCTCGGGGTTGGCCGTGGTGCTTCCTTCTGTGGGGAGGTCGACCGCGGGGAGGTAGCCGGACGGCTGCGCACTGGAGACTGGTAGTTTGAATCGCCGAGCCATCGGTGCTTTCTTTGCGTCCGGCTGTGACGCCCAAAAAGAATCCATGAGAGCGGATACGCTCATCTGGTCGCTCAGCAGCTCCTTCACCCGCAGAGCCTCTTTCATCGTCTCCTGGTTGTGCAACCGGTAGTTCGACGAGGTGCCCGACATGAGGTGGATGACAGACGGACTCGTGAGACCCATTTGCCGGATCAGCTCGTGTTTCAGCACTTGCAGCATGATCGGCGCGGCGTACTCGCCGAGGGGGGAGTTAACCACACGAAGGGGAAGACACCCCGGAAAGGACTGCCCAAACAGCTGTTGCCGTGGGGAGATCACGTTCATTGTCACGAACAGCTTCACGACGCAATCGACGGAGAGTACGATGACCTGCTGGAGGTCTGAGAAGCCGGTGCGCGGCGGCTCGCGCAGGACGAAGCGAATTTCAGCGGTTTCTCCGCGACACACTTGTTGTTTCTCGAGGGAGCTGTCAAGGAAGTTGCCCTCCACTGTGACGCCATCAATGATTGTCTGTGTTTGCGAGAGCTCCACCTCGAAAGGCCGAGAGCCGTTGTTTTGAATGCGGATGATGGCGCAGAAAATCTGTTCATTCACGCCTGGGTCGGAGGAGAAGGTCCCGACGAACTTGTAGTGCAGGTTGTTGAAGCCCACCTTGGGCACGTGTTTGAGGGCGGGCAGCGAACGGCGCAACTGCGCGAGGGCCACTGGGTCATCATGGCTCGCGCGCGGAATGATGTTTGAGCCCCGTGCCTGCAGCTCGCGAATAAAGATGCTAAACGCCAGACTCTGGCAGCGGAGCACCCAGTCGCTATCGCAGTTCACGCACAGGGTGCGAATGCCATCGAGCACGCTGGCGGGGATCTTCTCAGTGGGGTACATGTACGCGTACAGAAAGGCGTTGAGTTGCGACGAGTGAAATGTGTCCAGGCGCATCAGCACCTTCTTGATCTCTTTCGCATCGTTGGGCAACGGCTTGGTGTGTATGTTGCTGCGTTGAACACTGAGAAAGCACTCCGCAAGCTCCACAGGATCGACCGCCTGAAACGAGTCGTACTGGTCGAGGACGTTCGTGCTCACAGCGGCACTCGCGCGCAGGGTGTCGAACTCCATTTATTGCCGAACGGCCAGTAAAGGACGAACACAAAGAAGGGGCAAAGCACAGCTCGCCACAACTGCGCAAGACTTGAATACGTAGGCAGCGAGGGACAAGGGGGAATGTGAGTGGGCAACACGCACGTGGATTGTCGGCGGTGTTGCTGATCGCGGTGGTGGCGGCACATGTGAAGGAAGAAAAGGCAGTGGGAGGAAGACGGGAAAAAGGAGGTATGAAGTGAGGGAATTAATGGGCCACGCCGGAGAGCAAACGACGGCAGATGCGCGAGGGTTTTTTTTTTTTCAACTACAGGCGGAGACGTTCCCCAGACGTGAACAACGTCCATATTTTCAGATTGATTGAGAGGTAGATGACAAGAGCACCGAGCACAAGTGAGTGTGGGGAGCAGCGAGAAAAAAAGAAAAAGAAGAGGGCAAAAAAAAAAACAGGTCGACACTATCGATCCAGCCTCCCTCCACTCATTCCGCGGTGCATTGGTGGATGTGTCACTGGCCCGCTCACTGTACCGCTCGTTCGGCTGAGCAGTGTGTCTGACTCTTTTTCTTTTTTTGTAATTCACAGCGTCCCCACGTTCGTCACCCATCATTTATGATGCCGTCCAAGACATTCGCCAGGCACAGAGAAAACGGCACCACGTACCACGCCTAGGAACAAAACAAAGCGTCAGCAGAAACAAAAGAAGACGTGGTATGGCTTCCGTGACGTGCCCTCTCCCTTGGATGTTTCCGCGTTTCGCTACACCCCACCCCCCAACTCACACGCGGCCTGTTATGACCGACCGTGGTTCACGAGCTCGTCGGCAAGGAATGAGACGGTCTCAGAAAATGTGATCAGTTGGCAGCCGACCGGGTCCACTTGCCGCACCATCGCCTCCACCTCAGAGTCTCGTTTCTCCGGGCACAGTGTCTTCACGATGTGCCGAAACTCGTAGTCATTGACAATACCGTTGCGGTCGCTATCGAACATGCGGAAGATAGTGACATAGTCCGCCAGGAACCGCTCGTGGCCCTCAAGTTGGAAATCCTGCAGCACGCGCACGAGGTCACGGCACTCCAGCCTACGTGCCTCCGCTGCTCTTGGTGAGGCTGACGCGCGTGGTGTGCGGCGCTGGCGGTAAAGGTCACCCTTGACGAGCGCGATGATGGCGGCCGCGTCTCGCTCGTTGTACATGTACGTCACCACACTGGTCCACTCGTCTTCCGTCAAGGCTCCCTCAAGTTTCTTCTCCAACGCCCTATCTGTCTCCGAGTCGCTCTTGAACGGGTGTCGCTCGCGGATCTGTGCCCTTAATAGCTCACGCACAGTCTCGCGCAGCTGACGTTGCACGTAGCGGAACTCCTCCTCCACGTCATTGCGAAGAATCTTGCCGAACACGGCGACGTCGTTGTCCTCAGTGGCAAACCGTTGAATGCCCTGAACAATGGCAGTCGCGTATTCGGTGATGAGCTCCTTCAGTCCATAGCGCTGGTTGAGGAAGGTGTACATGTGCTGCTCCATGGTCTCCCGCGGAAGGCTCGCCGCGCGGCACTTCTGGTCGTACTTGGTCTTGGAAGCGTAAATGTCGTCAATGACGTCCTTCAGCTGCTTGAGTGTGAACACCTTCTTGGCACGTGGCGACGGCGATCGGGCCAGGGTGCTGTTCTTGCCGCTCGCGCGGCGCGCCACGGCGCGTGGCAGAGGGCTGGTGCCGGTTGACTCTGTCGCCGCCGCCGCGCGGCCACGCGTTCCGCTGAGTGTCAGCACTGTCGCCTCTGGTCGAAGGCTGTCATGGCCTTGGTGCGCCACGCTCCCCTCAGCTTGGGTCCGTGAGGGTCCCGCACTGGCGGATGACCCCTGGGCCACCAGCTGGGTGCGGAGTCGTGCGTTCTCACTCCGCAGTCGTCCAACCTCGTCCTCGAGGGCCGAGAGCTGTGCGTTGGTTGAGGACGAGTTTTGCGCTTGATCCTCGGCGTGTGCCATGAGCGACTCAATTTCACGGATGGCCGCTTTCATGTCGCGCTTCATAATGACCAGCCTCGCGTCACGCTCGCGGACGATGCGGCGCCAGTGCGTGTCGTAATGGTCCAATAGCTCAAATGTGTATTGCTGCACCGCGTGCACTGAGCGAGCGAGTTCCGCGTCCTTCTCTGATACGGCCCGCGTAGCTTCGTCGAAGCAGTACTCGAGTAGCAGCCGACGCGCCTTGAGGACCTCACCCTCCTGGCCGTACGGGTCGTCATCGGCAGCGGTGAGGCACGTCACGTGCTTGACGACGCGGTTCATGTAGTTGAAGAACTCCTGCGCGGGAGGCTGAGGCAGACAGGCGGTGGCGTCCGCGAATAGTGCGTCCATGCGCTTGGTGTCCGCCTCCCGCCACGCGGTGACGTCGGGGGCCTCCACGCGCGCCGTCACGTCGGCAAACGACGCCGCGCGCTGAGCCGATGCGGAGGCCGAGGATGGTGCGGCCTCTTTCAGCACGGCGGCCTCATCCTCATCTGCCTCGAGCGACACCCCGTTGAAGCGGCTGAGGTTGGGAAGCGAGACAATGAGCACGTCCTCCTCGGTCTCGGAGGGAAGGTCAATGGTGAGGTCACGCAGGGCCGGTAGACTCGCCAAGCCGTCCATCACAGTCCGCAACGTCAGGCGGGGGTTGCCATGAAGTGCGAGCGTGCGCAGCTCTGCCAGGCACGAGAGGTCTGCGGGAAGAGACTGGAGATCGTTGTTGGAAAGGTCCAACGTGCTCAGCCGCCTGTGTTTGGCCAGGAGAGGGAGGAGAGGGACCAGATCGCTTAGGTCTTCGTCCTGGAGGGAGACACGCACGCCCTCAGTGTCTGCCTGGAGCTTCTTCTCCGCGGAGGAGAACGGCATTGCGATACTTGGAATGATGCTGAGGCACACACACACACACACACGTTAGCAAAAAAAAAAACTGATGCGGTGCGGGGCAGCAAAAGTCGAAGTGCCGCTGTGTGGCCGGTGTGGCTTTACGTTTTTGTTGTGGGTGAGGTTAAGTAACAGGGAGAGTCTGGTTAACTGGTGGCACAGTACAGAAAGAAAGGAAAACACACTTGTGCTTGGGCTCGGTGATCGCGCAAGACGATTGCACCACGTACAGGAGCTTCAACACAGAGGAGGGAGGGAGGAGTGCGAGAAAAGTGAGGGTGTGTGGTGTGAACGAGAGTAGGCAAGAAAGAAGAAAGGAGGTGATTCCACTCAGGCATCGGTACCAATTGACAAGATCACACACCGCAGCGACCCGCATGTGTCGGTGAAGGCACCGAACGGTGGCGAGACGATCCAGCGCGGTGTTGCCCCACCACATGGTTGGTCGCAGGCGCACAGTCGCATGCGTTCCCAGTGCCTTTCAGTGCATACCCATGACCACGGGTACACACTTGTATGCGTGTCTGTTTGTACCTGCGTGCGTCCATGGAATGGGGAAGAGGGAGGGGCAGAGCCACAGATATCGTTCTGCAAACTGGTTTCTCTTTTGAGATCCGCCGACATGCACACCGAGTGCGTCGACGAAGGCTATGGGCAACGCCAGAAATAAATCCAACAAAAAAATAGAGCGATACACGCAGTCACACGGCTCCGCGGGCGTTTAATGAGCCTGCTAGCTCACGCCGTTGTGTCTGCGTCCTCTGAGGCAGCTTCGACCGCCTCGCCGACCTGTGGCGCCTCTTTCGCCACGTAGAAGTACAACGGCACGAGCGACTGAGGTGTGATTGACTGACGACAGAAGGGACACACCGCCTCGTGCGGGTTCGCACGGATCCACTCCGCGATGCACCGCCAGCAAAAGACGTGCCCACACAGTGTGGCCGTTGGACACTTACGGCGGCTCAGGCACAGCATGCACTTTCCTGCTGCCGCCGCCTCCTCGTCGTCCCCATCGCTCGTCGTCGTCAACGCCTCCGCGCCGGTGGCGCCGCCATCCGCGCTGCTTTCGCCGTTGCCTCGGCTGTGGCGGTAAAGACGCACGACCAGCTCCACAACCATGACGAGCCCGAGAACCAGGTAGGAGCGCGGAGCTCCATCACTGACCTCAAGCGCTCGCGAGGGCTTCAGGCTCAGGTAGCGAATCCGCAGCAGACGGTGTGGGAGCGTGCCGTACCGCTCAAACAAACACAACAAGCATAGCACCACACATGCGAGGTTCGACGTCACGTCCTGCGCGGGGATACCCGGGAAGAAGAAGCGCGCGGCTTGCGCCACGGCAGCAGGCTCGACACCTTGCAGAACGGCCAGCAGCGTCTTGCGCACCATGCCGATGCTGCGCCACTGAGGACCGCCCGTCACAGGGAGAAGGTCACAGAACTCCTCGCCCAGCGTTTGCCCCTTCAGCATCGAAAAGAAGGTGTACACGCCGCGCGACACCGGCGCCAAATACGCATCGTGCCTGTTAGTGAACTGTGCGCCGAATATGTTCGTGATGAGCTCCGTCGCGGGGCGGGTTAGCTGGGTCTCGGCAAGGAAGTCGTCCTTGAAGATGGAGCGGAGAATAAACGGTGCTGTGGCGAGCTGCATGGCTGCTAACAAGAGAGAGAATAAAAGGGGAGTATGAGGGACACTGAGGACAGGAATGAGAAGGGCCCGACGCACGCAGGAACGCAAAGAATGCGGCAAGACACACACGCACACACGCACACTCAGCCCCACGTGGTAGTGATAACAGCTGCTAAAGAGAGGGGGATGAAGGCGGAGTGAGAATAAGAGAATGAAAAGGAAGGGAGAAAGAAGAGAAAGTGGGAATGAATAGCAAGAGTGCAGATGCCACGTGGACCCCCTCGACACCGTCGTTCGTGGAGAGGTGCTCCTCTCTCGCGCACAGCAATCATCATGACCACTGCACGCTCGTGTGTGTGCGAGTGAGTAGGTGCATGGATGACGAGAGGCAAATGGCGGGGACCGTCATTGAGTAGCTGAGGGTGGTGCCCAACGAGTTTGCGCCTGAGAATAGTGACGTTGTGACGTGTATTGGCAACAGTAGCTTGGCGACACATACCGCTGGCTAGTCCGTTCTCACCGCACTCGCAGGCGAATAATGTGTGTGCGTGTGATAGCGCGCTGGCGAGTGTGGCGAGGTAGGGACGAGAGGCCGACATGCCATACGGTGTCAGCGCGGAATGCCGGTAAGAGCAAATAGAAAAGAGAGAGGAAGCGAAAACCCGCTACACATCTGCGCCATCGCCATCACCAATGACAACGACGTCGGTTGTATTGTGGCCCAGTGACGCACTGCCGTCATGTGCGCCGTCCTCATCGCCGTTGCCCACCAAACCGCCTGTGAAGGTCAGCAACGTGCCTGGCTCTACCGTGAAGCACAAGGCACCGCGCACGTTCTCCAGGAAACTGCCCTGGTGGTAGATGTTCTCGTCCATGTTCTTCACATTATCCCCGGAGGTTTTGTTCTGGGTGATGAGATACGTGTGGTAGATCGCGAGGGAGCCGACCAGGATGGCCCAGAAGAACGAGATAATGATGAGAATCAGCTCAATCCACCACGTTTCGGCCAAAGCATACAGCAGCCCGTTCGGGGGGTGGTCGGTGGCTACGTTGGATGTGCTCACTGTGCTCGCCCGCCGCGCGAGGCTGTGGACGCCGCCAATGAAGGCGGTGATCATGAGCAAAAACGCACACCAAACCAGCGCGAAGTAACTCTTGTAGTTGAAGGCTCCAATGCAAATGCCCGTCCATGGGCAGTGGTGGTCGCGCCGGACGACGCACACGTCACAGAAACGGCAGTGCACGCCACGCGGTGGGCGGTAGCGGTTGCAGCTGTAGCACCAACGGCGCTCCACCACAGCCGTCCTGGGTGACCCGTCGCGGGCCGTGTAGTGTAGGCTCACGTGCTGCGGCTCGTGCACCACACCTGCATCGGGGGTCTCGGGAAGTGGATCCTTCGGTGAAATGCCCGGGTTCGAAAAGCCGCACACAGCCAGCGCGACTAAAGTGAGTGAGCCGAATATACCCACAAACACGCGCGCCGCAGTAATCGTGTTGGTGTATGTGACGAAAAGAAGACTGCACACGACAATGAGCACGGCGCTGGCCACGAGCATCCGCCAGTCAGGCCCTATGAAAATACGCCCGCGAAAGAAAACGAGCACGTTCCCCACCTCCTCGCGAGCGAACAAGCCCGACGCCATGGCCTACGAAAGCGGAGACACGAGGCGAGAAGGTTCCTTCATGAATCAGAGGGGAAAAGAAGTTTTTTTTAAAGAGCGATAGGTGGATGTCAGTCGAGACAACCGTTCACGCGCAGACCCGGAGTGGGGGAAGTGATGAGAGAAACAGGGAAGGAAAGAGAAGAAGGGTGAGAAAAGGCACGGAGAGTTCGTCTAGAGATGCCGTCGCCCACAGCTGCTTTGTGTGGGGCAGCACAGAGGGGATCCTTCTGATGGTGCGTGTGCTACGCCGATATACCTGCCTATGGTGTGTGCTCCCTTCCCATCCCTTCTTGTTTCGGCACTCTACCTGAACGGCGTTGCCCAGAGAGAGAGAGAGAGCCGTTCGTCACCAACTTTAGCGGTGTTTCCTTGAGGGTATTTTGGTGGTTTTGTGTGATGGCTGTTCGGGGCTCCGTCTGTGAGAAGACAAGAAGAAAAGGGCTGAGGACGTGGCGTAGCCCTGGTGAACGAAAGAGGCAAGGTGAAAGCCGCCATCACGACGACGCGGGGATGCGGTAGTAGTCACAAAAACTGCGTCCCATCAAATCGGCATCCATCCAGCGCACCGGAAAGGTTCGTTTGCGCTCAAAGCCATATTTGATGAGACTCGCCTCCATGTTCACGATCTGGTTCACGGTCCACGGAACACAAATCACGTGCATTCCCGCATCACCCGCCGCGGCCCCGGCCGCCTTCTGGTCGATGAGATCGCGGAGACGACCCCAACCAACGCGCGCCTCACCGCGCGTGGCGGAGAGCTGCGTCGGGTTGAACACGCAGCGCAGTTCAAAGGGGATCACTATTTGCTGAATGTACGCCCGCCAGCCAACGGTAGCGCCGCCAGGGTAGAGCATGGGTGGCTCGGTGCTGGTGCGCAAAACGTCAAGAAACCTGTGGTGCACGCCCAGAGCGGGAAATGTGTTTTCCTTGAGAGGCAGAAACAGCGCGGGAATCATCTTATCTACACCGCTGAAGCTGATGCCTTCAAGGAGAACGCTGTCACACTCTTGGGCAACCGCACCAACGTCCTCGAAGAAGGCCTTCTCGCCAACCTGCGGACAGGGGATGGCGATCACAGTCACGTTCTTGGCTTCGGACACCAGCTCTAACATGTTCAACCAGTAGTTCACAGAGCCAGTTGCGGTGTCCGTATGGGTGAAGCACGGTGGAGGCAGCAGGCTTGCGTACGCCTCGGGCACCTCTGCGGTAGTATGCCGCTCCGTGATGGTGCGGAACCAATCTATCACCTGTGCGCGATCCCACCCTTTCCAGTAGCGGGCGTACAGGTACACGATGTACTCCGTGTTTAGAGAGGCCGCCGCCAACAGTACGAGTAGTCCAGCGGTCACAATGCCCAAGCGTGCCATTCTCTGGTAGGCGGTCGCGACGTGGATGTTCGCCAGCAACTCTCTGTCAAAGCGCTCCCGCTCCACCATCGTGCTTCGCTTGAGCTGCGCGGCTGTTTGCTGAGACCCCTTCTGACGGCCTTTTTGTGCGGAGGTGGACGATCCTTGCCGGTCCAGCCAGGTCTTCACCTGCGCGTGCGTCTCCTCCGCGCCGCGGCGATACAGCCACGAAGGCTTGCCCTGCAGGCGGCGGACAGCATTAATCTGCCGAATGAACAGCACGTGGCGCACAATGGGCAGCTGCAGCCACGGCCGACCTGGGAGATACGTGTAGCGGTCTAGCACATGTTGGATGTCATGCTTTGCAATATACTTTTTGTGCTTCGCCTGTCGCGACAACGAGTAGAGTTGCGCGTACAAGATTTGGCTCTCTGGATCGAACCGAAGCCGCTTCGGGAACGTCGTCCGGAAAACTTCCACAAAGATGCTCATCGGCCGCGTTACATGCACACAACTGTCCGAGCAGCGACAACTGTGTCTCACTTAAACACACAGTGGAACAGCCGATAGCTGGGCAGGTGTCGTGGCTACCGTTTCCCCCTTACGTGGTTGCGGTGGGGTCCGGCAAACCGTGTGTGTGTGTGTGTGTGTGTGTGTGTGTACGCTTGGGTGTACCGACTACCGCACACCGATCGCGTCGGGTGCGCAGCCTCCAGGTTGAGCGGGAGAGAGAGGGAGAGGGAGAGTCAGCGAAGAGCGCACACGCAACGACGCTCAGCTGACAGTCGTGACTGGTCACTCCGGTGCAGTGAATCCCGTTCTTGATCACACACAAAGAAGAAAAACAAACAAATAACGGAGTGAGACAAGGACGGAGTGAGCGCAACGAGGCAACCAGTGAGGAGTAGAGAGGAGTGTGTACGGGAGATTCGACACATTGGCACCTGAACGGCTTTTGGACTAGCATGCCGCAACAGCAGACAAAGAAGGGAAAAGCAACGATGGATGGCGAGTGATTGAGAAGCGCCGAGGTTGATCGTGTGTGCCTTGTTGTTGTTATTGTTCTTATTGACCTCGCAAGATTGTGTGCGAGGTGGAGAGGATACGCAACGGGACCAGCATCCACTTTCTGTGAAAAGAGAACTGCAGTGACTCTGGCGCACTTCAGCGTCGCCACCACGACGACGACTTTTCAACCTGCTTATCTGCCTCGGCAAGGCGCTTGGCCCGCGAGTTGTAGTGGCCAGGACCGTCCCCAAGAACCAAAGGTCGCGGGGCGGCGGCAGCGCTGGCCTGCTTGGCCTCCTTCTCGGTGCCGCCCGCGAATTCACCGGTGGCCGGATTGAAGCCATCTGGCAACGCATATGGATCACGAAACTTGGCGCGGATTTCGCCCATTTTGGCGCCGTAGAACGACATCAGGAGAACAGCCGGGATGCCAACGATGAGGCCGAATGCTACCAGAGCCACCTTGTTCTTCTTGAGTCCGTCTCGCACGTGGCGCTGAGCTAAGGGGGACTCCGCATCTGCCACGACCTCGCGCACCTCCTTCTCGGCAAGCTTGCGCTCCCTTTCAATAGACATATGCGCTCTTCAAATGGAAAAGAAGGGGAAAGACACTGAGCCCGCGTCCTGAGAGACGGAGAGGAAGAAGGGGGGGGGGCTTAACGATAAGTGGACGGGCCAAGGAAAGAGAGAGAGAGAGAGAGAGACAGGGAGGAGAAGTATGTGTGGCGAGGTCAACGCAAGGTCATGGTGAGCTCGTGGCGAAAGAGAGAGACAGCGAAGCAGGCGGCACTACCACACAGTGAGTCTCCAGGTAAACGAGGCGGGAAGCTGCCACACGATCACCAACGAAGAAAAAAGGTGGGGGGACTCACCAAGCAAAGTGTGAGAGAGGGGGAAGGCAACGAGTGTTTGTGCAACGTGCCGCGCGCGCCACAAGCCTCAAAAAGGAGGCGGCTCAGAAAGATACGGTTCAGTCTTCTCTTCTGTTCGCTTTCATTGTTTTTTTTTCTTTTTAGAGGGTATGTGTGGAAGTGTGACTGCGCATAAGCTAACTTGCTGCGTGCTAACGGGAGTACATGACCTGTGAGGGGGCTCGTCCTGACATGTGAGTTGGAGTTCACCACGGCGGTGTTTTGCTGTCTTCATCACGACACGAAAAGGGACGCTGGGTGAGGCAATGGCCTAGGTGGTATTCAACGTACACACTGTCTGCGCTCAATGGGTGGGGGCTTGGGGAGAGCCAGGCAGACAAGGCAAACAGTTGGCCACAAATGCACAGCCTCAGTGTCTTGTGTGAGTGTGTGCTGAAGAAGGAGAGAGAGAGAGAAGCCGCCCGGTGGCTTCTACTCGATACGGCGGTAGGGCTGGATCTCACCGTCGTTGGTGTCGCCACTAATATTGTAGTGCTTCAGGCCAAGCCACTCAGTCCACGTGTTCTTGCGCTGCGTCATGTAGAGCTCGTAGTCCTTGTCGTTGCGGCGCTGCCAGATTGTCTTCTGCGCCTTCTTCAGCCACTCGCTTTGCACCACGTACTCCACGTAGAAGGGTCCCAGGTAGGTGGGCAACAGAACGAAGACGAGGACAGCCGCGGTGAAGTACAGGCCAACCCTGCGCACGTAGATCAGACCTGCACGCTGGACATTCTTCTGGGAAACCTTCTGCCTCGGTTGGAAGAAGTTGTCGCCGCCCTGTGCATTCGACGCGGCCGCGTAGCCCTCCGCACGGGCTGCCGTGCCGGGTGCTTTGTTGTCCATTGCGTAGAAGAGAGTACACGCACGAGGAGAGCGAGAAGAGGTGCGAAAAAAGGGGGACGCAGGCGACGGCAGGGTTCAGAACTGGGTGTGGTCTTTTCCTTTTGAGTTCACTGAGCACGCGGTGGCAGTACCGAGGTGTCGAGCGGCGAGGCGAAGCGGTAGGAAGGAGAGATGCGTTTATTTTTGGCTCGCAAGAGCTGTCAACGAAGGGGGCAGCACGCGCCCAGGCAACGCAGCGTGCAGCTGTCAGTTGGCCCATCGGCCATGACCATGTGCGTGAGCTGCTGGACAACGCCGTCACAGGTTTTGTCAGACAGGTGTGCGTAACAGCGTTGTGCACTGTGTGCGTGTGTATGCACTGGGGTGTGTGTGTGTGTGTGCAATGGGGTGCCAGTATCCATGGCGGGGAAGAGAGAAAAAGGGCAGCGGCGTCAGCAATGCATGTACCAACCCATCTGCTCGTGTGTGCCTGCTGACTTCGTGCGCACGTGCTGTTCACCGCTTCGATCGGAGATGCGCCTGCAGTACCTTGCCGCAACAGGATTCTTTGGGACAGTACCATTGGGTCGTCGACAGCGTCGCATAGCCCTGGAGGGGACCGCTCTGCAGCCCTACACACGGGCAGTGGTACCAGCAATCGCACGCTGCACAGCGAACCACACCACCATTGCGCTCATCCGTCGCGGTGGGGCAGCAGGCAAAGGTGCCAGGGGGGAATGACCGGGTCGCCGTCTGCGTGGCCTGCTGATGCGCGACACAGGCAGTACAGATGTACATGCCGTCAGAGGGCACAATGGCACGCGTTGCGTGGCTGCTGCAGAAGAGGCATGGCGTCTGCTCACACGCGTCGTCGACATCAGCCGTGGGGGGCATCACGTCAGTGGGGTCTGACGCGCCTGCCCAACGGGTCGGTAGGTCCGAGGACGTGACATCGGCAATCGCCTGGTCGAGCACACCATCCACAGCCTTCACCTCGTTTCGGAACGGTGAGGTGATCGCGAACGCTGGATCCATTGCGCGTGCGTGGGGGAGAAAAGAAGCGGGAGGTTACTCGACCTCGGGAACCAGCAGGAAATCTGACGTCACCCGGTGGTGCAAAGCAACAAAAGTGTCGGCACCTCAAAAAAGAAGACAATGAGGAGAGAGTGCATAGAAAACAGGAGCCAACAAGTAGAGGAGAGTGTGTGGGACGCGCAAAGGGTGCGAAGGGGCATCAGAGCAGATAAACACTACCGCGTGGTGAGGAGTTTGTTGTGTGCGGGGGGAGGGGAATGGGGACAGGAGCAGACCAGGCGCTGCAACAGCAGGCAGGACGCGGGAGGAGCGGGGTCTGTCTCTGCCGTTCTCTTCTCCCTTTTATTCTCGCCTCGCGTGGCGGCCATGGCGATGGGAGGAACTGAAACGTCAAAATGGCAGCAAAGGCGCGGTGGGTTTCTCCCTCTCCCCCTTCCTCCCCCCCCCACACACACACGTACGCGTGCCATCCCTTTCTGAGTGTTGGGCCCGAAACAATGGCGTTGTGATGGATTGATATTCAAGCGGAATGACTTCTTCAGAGCCAGAACGTGGGCACACACAGGCACGAAACAAAACGAAAAAAGAGGCGCGTCTGGTGACTCACGCGCAATAGAGAGGAAGGGAAAAGCCAACAGCCACGGGCTGTTGGCCGCGGTCACCCTTCTACGCCGGTACAGAGGTGTGGACAGTCTGCCCACACGTGTAGCACCGAAACGAGCCACCACCATTGCCGTCCAGGAGCCGACTCTTGATGCAGTAGTAGCAATACAAGTGACCGCAGTTAGCGCGCTGACTAACCGTTGGTACCTCGCGGCAGGCACAGCACAGATGCTCGCTGCCCACCAATGAGGATGGCGCCGCGGCGATGGTGCGGATTGAGTGGAAAAGGCGGCCGAGGTAGCGGCCCACGTTGAGTACAGCGAACAGCGACGCCCACGTGCTCCACCACATGTGCTGATTGAGATACAGGAGGTTGGTGAACCGCTCCATCGACTGTGTGCCGTACACAATCTTGATGGACAACAAGCGCTCTAGCAGTGTGCGGTAGCGACCGGTCGCCAAGAAGTAGAGTGTATTCACGAGCGATAGGGTTGACCACGTGATGGTCATGTAGCGCAAGGCCTCCGCGAGGCGGCGCTTCCAGGAGCTCTCCCTGTCGCGGGCCCAGTCCTCCTCTAGGGCCTTCCGCTGAAGTTTGCGCGCGAGATACGGCACAAGGAGGCTGCAGATGGCATGAACAAGGAGGAGGCGTCGGTGCGGCGCGAGGCTGGGGATGAACGTGGACGAGGATTGCAGACCGAGGTCCTTGGCGCGCCTCTCATCGCGCATAACCAAGTTTTGCAGCCTGTCACCGACGGACTGTCCGAGTCGCATGGTCGAGAGACGATAGAGGGCCGCCTCCAGCCCCAGCTGCAGCTCCTCCTGATAGGCAAAGCGGAATGCCTGTAGCGGGGGAATGTCAAAGATGCGGAGCAGACTGGCACGGAGGATGTCCACCAGCTCCCACTGCGTTGTCAACGCATCCAGCTGGAAAACTCGCAGGACCTCAGTGTCGGGGAACATGGAAAAGGCACCGGACGCAGGCAAGGTGAGCTGCTGCTTTTCAACCGTGTCGAGCGTGTATCGCGCCGCCGCGGCATCCTGTACCCACGCCATGCTGTTTGTGTGTGTGTGTGTGTGTGTGCGTGTCTGTGATAGTGTCCTAGGGAAAGGAATAGGCGTGACAGCGAGCGGGTTAGCGCAGATGCGCCTCCTTAGAGGTGGTGGTCAAAGAAAGAGCAAAATAAAAGGGCGGCGAAAGATACAAGGCACAAAAACCGGGAGTTGACTCGCGCGTACCGACCCCCTGAGCGAAACAATGTCACAAGGAGTGTGTGTATCAACGCCTGCGTCAGCCGACGGAACGATGCGAAGGCTGTTGAGAGCCGCCGTCGGTGAGTAGGCAAGGAAAGGGGGTTTGCCAAGATGGAAAAATGGTGGGAAGAGTCAGTGTTGATGGGCGTGACACGTGCGCTACCTCCGTCATCTCATGCGCACGGGAGCAGGGGGAGGGGGGTGAGGTTACGAAAGCTCCACTGTGTCATCGCACTGGTGGGCCATCAAAGAAAAAAAAGTCTAAGCTGCCGCCGGTGTCGAAAGTGTGACAGTGAGGAGTTCCTTGAGTAGTCACTCATGAGTAAGATTGACCTACTAGTGTGGTTCAAGTAGCATCTGTAGAGCTCAAATTTGTGTTCTCATCGGTCACTCGCGTGTACAGGCAAGAATACTAGTAGTGCAAAGTTCACCTCCACATTGCCTTCCTTCTTCACAGATGATGGTATTCCAATGCCCTCGTTCTATAAGAGACGTGTAATCTGTATGAATGGCCCGCACAAAAAGGTGCACGGGGCTCAGTACGGGACATATTCGCCGGAAGCCTTGACGTACTCGCTCAGCATGGATGAGTTGGGGTTAGTGCGGTGAAGCAGGCGCTGGTTGAGGTCCATCTCCTGCCGCTGCACTTCCATCTCACAGAGAGCCTGGATGCTCTGGCACTCGCTGGCGCCTTGCTCACGACTTTCCTGCAACGTCTGCTGGAGCTCAATCTCAATGCAGGCAAGACGATCATTGAGCGCCTGGTTGCTGCTACGCACGCCACGCAAATCTTCATTGAGCGTCTCGACGCCCGCCGCTGCGAGGTCCTGCGTGGCGGTGACGTGCGCCTCGAGGCGTGCAAGCTCCTCGACAATTTCCTTCTCCCAGGCATCACGGTTGGTCTTGGACTCTGCGCGTGCAGCGTCCACCATCTCTTGGATTTGAATCATCGACTTGTTCAAGAAGGCGATATTCTCGCTGCGTCGGACCTCCATCTTGGCGTCAATCAAGCGCTTAAGCTGGGCAAGAAGTGCGCTAGTTTTCTTTGGCGAGCCGGTTTGCTGCGCCAGTGCGCTGACGAGTGCCGTGATCACCGAGGCATGCTTTGAGGCGCGTTGTTGGTCGCCCGCGGAGAGAGGTGCGGTGCTGTTCTCTGTGCGGGACTTCTTCGTGCCGCTCCGTGGGGAGCTGGACAAGGTGCTGGAGGTTGCAGCCGCGGCAGCGGCGGTGGCTGTGGAAGATCCGGCCGCGTCGGCAGCGGCACCTTTCGACGTGGTCCCTGCCTCTGTCACGTCGCTGTTCTCCGCGTCGCCTGCGGTGCGCTTGATGCCAGGTGAACGACGATCTGCCTTGGCCTGCCTCTGGGCCTCCTTGCGGGCCTGTAGGGCAGTCACGATCCAGTCGCGGATCGCAGACTCCTTGAAGGCCACAAGCTGGTCGCCGCCCATGTGCAGTGTGATGGTGTCCATACCGGAGGTGCGGCTCAGCAGCATAGCCAGCTTCACGGGGAATTCTTCGAGACGAATGATGACGCGGCCGTCCTTGCCCAGCGTAACGGAGCGGACGGTGCGGTAGGGGATGGAAACGTTGTCTGCGTCGGTCGAGGTGACCATAATAATAAGATAGTGCGGCGTGAAGTACGCGTCAGTCGACTGCGTTAGCACGGTTTCGGCTGCCACCACCTGGTCTAGTCGAAACCGCAGGACGTCTTGCCGACCCACGTTCATCGATTCAACTAGCGTAATCATACACGACAGCAAGCTATTGTCGTTGGGAAGAGCTCGCAGGGAGGCGATGGTGTCCTCTGAAAAGGCGCCGCCAAGCTGCTGCAGCACAGTCTTGTTTTGCCGAGCCACGCGGAAAAGGAGCTCCACGCACTGCAGTTGAAAGAAAATATCGGTGCTCGCCGCACAGCACTCAGCGATTGTACGCCATGCAGTCAGCCGAGACTTGTTCTTCTTTGAGCCCTTGACCAAGTTGATGAGTGCGGTCGTGACGGCTCGCTGCACGTGGAAGTGGCGGGCCGCTTCGTCCTGATTCGCGTTGATGCGCTCGAGGATCTTGACAAGGCCCGGCATGAAGAGAACACCGCAGTTCTCCTTGATGGCGTCCCCGTCGCACAGGCTGCTGACGACCTGGATCAGCTCGATGGTGCCGTGGCCGTTCAAAGGGAGAGCCTCTTGTTCAACGATGACGCGGAAGATGGAGTGGATGGTCTGCAGCAAAGCACCGTGCAAGGCAATCATAGTGATGCCCTCCTCAAAGGCTTGCTCGCTGTGCGCCAATCCTTCTGAAAGAAGGCGGAACAGAGCACTAAAGGCCGCCTCGTCACGTGTGGAGAGAGCCTCCTCGGCCCGCAATAGGATGAACGACATCTCGTGAAAGATGCTCTTCACCTCCAGCTCGTCCAGATTCTCGGGGCGGCGGATCACCGCGTCCACGGCGTCCCCAAGGGCACCCAAAGGCTGCTGCACAATATCGTGCATGTTGATGCGATTCTTCGTCGGCTGTCGCGGAGGCATCTTCACGTGTATGATGTGTTCTTTTTGACTTGTTCTTTTGTTTGTTTTCTCCTGGCAGATATCTAGGAAATGAGGAGGGAGAAAAAAAAAAGCGCTGTACGTACGCACTCGTGAAAGACCTCGTGTCTGAGGGGGATGAATGCGAAGCGTGCGTGTGTTTGTGTGGCTTCTTGCTCCCTCTATAGTATGCGTGAGTGTATCAATGTGTTCTGGGAACAGCGTATACGCAGTGTGGGGAGGGGAGGAAGGGTGCGAAGGCCGAGGCCTCAAAATAAAAAGGCAGTACTCTGAGGTGGATCTGTTCTAAGGCTCGCAGAGAGGCCGTGGGCGTCACTCACAACGATGTACACGTGAGCTGTGGAGCGCAGCAGCCAAGGGCACAAATGAAAGGTAGACGAGGAGAGGGGTTGTAGAGGACGAAATGATGCCATGTGCACACAGTTGGGTGAGTGGACACCGTGTGACGCTTGTCCGCGAACGGACCAGCCGACTGACGGGAGTAACAAAGGTCAAGGGGAGGGAGGACGAGTTGGAGGAGGACCCCGGCACGTTTCTGATTCCTTGCATGCATGATCCTTCGTTTTCTTTCTTCGCCTTCTTCGCATTTTGTGGTGATGATTGGTCATCTTCGGTGGAAAGGAGGGCACGCGATCCACATGTGCGCGTCACACGGCGTGGAAGACAAAAAAAAAATGACCGGGCGCCAATAGAAAAAAAAATGAGGGGAACGGCAGTGTTCTGTGCCACACTGACTGCGCAAGTCATGAATGATTGCCGTGCACAGTTGGCAGAGAAAGGAGGAAGAAGGTGAGTCACACTCACACCAGTGCGTTTATAGTGTACTGAGGAATGCGGTCCAACGGCCATTCGTGCACCTTGCGTGTGGGTGTGTGCAGTCCATCTACCCTGATGTGGCCGGTTCCGAAAGACCCGCGCACAGCCAGCGGCCTGTCGTTACGAGAGTGTGGCGGTCGTGGCCCACTCCCGCAACTTGTTCGCGCGGATCAGCTCACTCGTGGAGGCGGAATCAAAGACGTAGAGCATGTTTGCCACGGTGTCGACGGTGGCGTTGAGGCCTTGATAAATAGCGACGGTGCACAGATCCGTCGTGTGCTCAACATCCCAGGCAAGGTGTCGCGCCACGTGCTCGAGTCGTACCGAGGTGAAGCCCTGAATGTAGTCAAGCAACGCATCCAGGCGTACGCGGTACAGCAACTGATCAACATACGGCGCAAACAGTTCATCATTTTTGAATGTCTCCGCATTGCTTTCATCCTCCAGCACGCGCAGCACATCTGACACCTTGTGGGCCACAGCGGCCTTTTCAAGCAGGGCTACCGATGTCAGTGCCGGGCTTTCGCAAAGCAGCTTATTCTCCGCTGCCGACAGCGTGTCAACTGCCGCCCCACCGAGCATGTTGGCCAACGCCGAGTACATCAGTGCAGAGATGCGCCGTGCGTCGCCAACACCAGTGTAGGCGCGAAACGCGGAGGTGAAGGCCCTGTGCGCGGCGTACCAGTCGCCATCGCATAGGAACATGTGCCCGCCTTCGTAGTGCACGTCACCCAGTGCCGTGAGCGGTACGAACGGCGGCTGGGTTTGGACCGCGTTGTAGTACACAAGGCGGCGGGCGCCGTACTGCTTCATTAAACGGTAGGCCCAGAGTTGCAGGCCGTGCACCAGAAACAACTGGGACAAGTGCTGGTCTTCGGTCTGAGTAGAGTCGGAGTGGCACCACGCCTCCACCACGTTGAGGTCAGCCAGCGCAGCTGTTGCATCACCTGCCTGAAGGTGCGAAGCCGCGCGCTTCAACAAAGCCGTGCAGCGAACCTTCCACAGCTCAGGATGGTCGTTGGTCGCCTTCAGCGTTACCGCAAGCACAGGGTCCAGAAACTGCGATGGCACGGCGCCTGTGTCGTTGATAAACTGAATCATCGGTTCTTCGGCCAGAGCCATATCGAGCCCGCTGCTAGCGGTGTCCACGGCTTGTGTGTAGTGCTTGAGCATCTCGTCATACTGGTGCAAAATGCGCGCCGCTCTGGCCAAGCACACGTACGCCTTGAAGGACCAGATCCCTTTTGCCTCATCTTCACCCAGCACCTCCCTCATGAGGCGTACGCACTCCGGTGTGTTGTACTCCAGCAGAGACGTCGCATCATCAAATTTGATAGCGATTTTGCTCTCCCACGTTTCCTCTGCGGGCTCAGCGCCGTCATCGTAGGTACCGTAGTAGTCGTCATAGTACTCGTCCTCGTAGTAGTCTTCGTCAGCCATTGTGTTGCGGATCGCAGTGCAAAAGGTTTGCTCTCTGTGTGAAGGGGTGCTACACCGTGTGAGAGAGAGTTTGTGCGAGTGTGTGTACACTGGTAGTGCACTTGGGCCTGTTGATGCGGCCTCTGCAAAGATGTGAAGAAAACCGCGAACAAAGAAAAACGCAGCCCTTGACTTTTTGGCAAGGCCAATCAGCACAGTCAGGACGAAAGGTTCAGGAAGAGGCAGTGCATATGCGGAGCAACGTGGCAGACGACGGGGAAGGAAAGAAAAAGGTGCAGCAGCCTGCGTGCTGCTGCAGCTGACGCGCGACAAGCAGGGTGTGCGGTGAAGGCGGTCTGTGCGTCGTTGCCACTCACCCGCTCCTGTCGCCGATCACGGTTGTCACCGTGTGAACGGAGGCGCGGGAACTGGTGGGACCGACAGCAGAGAACGAACGAAAAAGCGGCCCAAAGCAACGGCGGTTCTCCCACCGCAGAGGCAGTAGTCACTTGTTCAGTGGTTGTGCATGGCTTTCCGTCCTGCACAGGTAGCCATCACAGCGCGCCTGTCTGTGGTGTGTTTGTGGATTGAGTGGCGACAATCCAATTCAAGAAAGAAGGAAAATGGGGTGTGCGCCGTTCATGTACATCGCGGGCAACGAGAAGGGTGAATCAAGGTGCCAAAAAGGAGGTGGATACAGAGAAAGAAAAAGAGGTCTTCGTCGCTTCAAACAAGTGGGACGAGTGCGCTCAAGGGACACGGCCGCGAGCACAGTAAACAACGGGGCACCAGTTTCTGTTTTGACCCTAGTTGTTGAAAATGCAGCTTTCGTAAGTTGGTACCATGTACTTGATGTTGATGTAGGCATCCTCGCCGCCATGAACCTCAAGCAGCTGCAACGTCTCATTCACCAGATCGCCAACGTCATCGCGATTACGCTGTCCGAAGTCAACAGCATCGCCGCCAGCACGCTTCTTGTGAACGTTCTTGAAAAGGTTGAACATGGGGAGAATCTGGCGGTAGTAAGGCACGAGAGCTTCGCCGATCAGGTCGCCGCTGACAACGAGCTGTTGGATGATGCGGAGAGTCGCGCAGACAATGTCGGGGTGTCGTGTGTTCAAGGCGGTTTTAATGGGCAAGATGAGCTGCGGAATCGTGGGAAGAATCTTGGGCCCGCCGCGTTCGAGCAAGTCTAGAGTGCCCTGACGCGCCAAGAACGTGTAGGGTTCTTCGGTTTCGCGAATACCGTCAAAGAAGATGGGGAGGTAGTGGTGGTAGTCCAGCTTTTCCACCTCCACCTTCCAATCCACCGACGGGCGGCTGCCGTGGGAAATGGAGACCGGCAGGTCGCCACGGTCGTAGTAGCGACGGAACTCTGTTGGGGGGATGTGACGCTTGCGAAACGCGCCAGCACGCGGTGGCTTGCTCTTACCGGAGCCGTTCACTGCGAAGGCCTCATCAGGGGTGTCGCGCGGGCGTCCCTTGCGCAGGGAGCTCGAGGCACCGCCGAATCCCCGCTTGGTGCCCTTGTAGGGAAAACGAACGGCGCTGCCGACCACGCCAACATCCCCTGCCGCTGCGGGTGCCGCGCCCGTGGGGGCATCGCTGCTAGACGGTGCTTTCTTCGTCTCGTACCCAGGCGGGAAAGCGCCGAAAGGAGACTTGCCAGCGGATTTGTTATATTTGCGCGGTGCGGGGTCCTTCTTGGTGCCCTGCACTATCGGCTGAATCTCATAGCTCATTGCGAAGGTGCTTTTCGGGCAAGGTGAAAAAAAAAGCACGAAACAATTTGATTTCTGCCTTTGCAAACCAGAGGATTTAACTAGCGTTCTTGGTCGACACGAAGCGGGAGCAACGATGAGGAAAAGGTGAAGGATGAGGTGAGGAACGTCGTTGGCCGAGGTACGAGGGAAGAAATGGCAAGCCAAAACTGGGCGGTGAGTGCTGCGCGCCGTCTTCAGGAAAAGGTAAAGGCAGTTGAACAGAGGTCAAGGCGTCACAGACGAGGGCGCGACATCTGAGTCGTCAACATGCCGCTCCCACTATTGCCGCGTTTGCATTTTCTTTGTTTGTTTGTTTATTTGCTTTCTTTGCGCAGCAATGACGATTTTCAGCGTTTGCGAGAACAACAAGAAGCAAGTCCGAGATGCGTGAAAGATGAAAGAGAAAACAGAGAAACGTGGATGTCTACGTGTTCAGGCCGCTGCATCGGTCATTATTGGCGTTGGTGTGATTAGGGAGGGCAGTAAAGGCCCCTTAAACGATTTTGACAATAACAACAGTCTACGGGTAAACCAGGGGACGACAGCGACGCAAGCTACAATGCATCAATTATCTTCCTCTGCTTCGGTTTCGCCCATTAACGCCTTCACGTCGGTCCCTTTCGCCGCCAGTTGCTTCAGCTTCGTCTTGTGTTTGTTGCTGTTCACGTGCTCGGTGAACTGCTTGTCGTTGGTGAACTTCTTCTTGCACGCAGGGCAGTTGAACGACTGCTGTGATGACCCTGTCTCCTCGTCGTTGTCGAGCATAGCGAACCCCGACATGTGTGCAGGGCGGCTGCCTTTTTCGAGCATCTCCTTGGCGGCGCGCTCCTTTTCGTACTGAAGCTCAATCGTGCATTCATCAACCGCCTCGCCACGTGCCCGGCGCTCAGCCTCCAGACGAGCCTCTTCTTCTGCGGCTTCTTCCCACAGCTTCTTCTTTGCTTCCGCGCGGCGTTTCTGACGGTCCCGGTCCTGCTGTTCCTTCACGCGAAGCTTCTCTTCGCTTTCCTGCTGTTGTCGCGCCAGTTCCTTCTCGACGCGAGGGTCACGTTTGTAGACAAACTGGGCGAGATTTTGCACTGTTTGAACGTACTCCTTTTTAGCCGCTGTCCGCGCCTTTTGGTTGATACGGTCCGCCATGCGGCGGGAGTAGCGATCCTCCATTTCATTCACCTTGTACTCGTCTTTCCACGCAAACGTCTTGAGAGAGTTAAAGTTCTTCCAGTGGCTGTAGAATCCTTGAACATCAGCCCACGCCGTCGTGCTGTCACCAAAAAGGGGCCAGCCTTTAGCTTTGCCACTGAATTCGCTCTCTTCTTCAACGATGGTATCGAACACGCCGCGGTACACGGCAAAGAAACCACCTTCGTCATCGCCAAAGCCGTCGTAGCAACGTGCGCTAAAGAAGTCGTACAAGTTGATGTCCTCTGGATCAGCGTTACCGTTGTCACCGCGCAAGATGGCCTCACGGTGCGAATCGTACCACGCTCGTTCATCGGGATCAATGAGGATGGAGTATGCGTTCTGCACCTCCTTGAACATCACCGCCGCCTCCTCCTGGTTGTCATAGTTTTTGTCGGGGTGGTACTGCAGCGACTTCTTTTTGTACGCCTTTCGGATGTCCTCGGGTGTCGCGCGCCGCTCTATCTCCAGCACCTCGTAGTAACAGCGCAGCTTCCTCTCCATTAGGCTGGGGGCTGCGGGAAGAACAGTTAAACGCAGGGGCAACAAAGCATAATGCGGGCGAGCAAAAAAAAAAAAGAGTGAGGGAAAAGACAATCGAGAAAGGGGAGAGAGAGAGAGAGGTCGAGCATGCACAAACGCGCTTCGGTGTGGGATTCACTGAAAGAGGTGAAATCAACTGACTGCGTAGGCGACACGAAGGGTTATGTTGACGTGTTTTGTGCGCATGTGAGCAGAAAAAAAAAACGGTAGGTACACACTCATCATGAGGAAGAGGTGAGTAGTTGTGTCGCTGGCATGGGTGGAATCGCAAAGCCTAAACGGAGGCAAGAAAGGGAAAAACGAAATGAGTACGACAAGCGATAAGAAGTGTGTCGTTCAGCTCCCCACTGTGTCTCAAGGCTCACGGCGAATTCGCGGTCAGTCGCACGCGAATGGGGCGAGAGTGGTGACAAGCCGCTTGCCACTCGTGATGTCCGTCGTGACAATCAGCAGACGGTGGGGCACACCGGTCGCGGAGAGGCGGTGCTGCACGAAACGCAAGCAGCTCACTTCTGCAGCTGTTAGCCCACCAAGAACACAGACAGCCAGGGTCTTCGCAGGAGATAGCATGCCAGTGTGCGATTTCACCTCGATCTTCTCCGCGCACAGCAGGTCGACACTGCTGTCACTGGCACTCCAGCGCTGCGGCTCAGCCAGTAGCTCCTCGACGAGACGCACGAGAGCGGGGCCGTACCCACTGTATGCGTACGCAATGTCGTTAGGGTGCTGTTCGTTCAGCGCAGTGTTCCACGTGTTGAGATGCTTGCGAATAAGGCCGTACTTGCTGGGTTTTTGGTCCGACCTGCATAATAAGCCAGCCTTCTCGAGCGACTTGAACAACATGATAATGTGCGGAATACCAAATGAGAGCATCATGCTCTCCTTCAGGCTGTCAAAATCTTTCGGCTTGATGCCCCCATTCACAACAGAATAGAGACAAAGAAGCCGCAGCACACACGATAGGCTTTCGCGCTGGTTAACAAGCTCCTCCACGAATTCCAGTGTCTCTTTATCCTTCGCTTGCTGTACCACGCTCTGCTCAGTTTGGATCCGTCGACGGAAGGAGTGGCCTTGCACTATTTTCCCGATTTCTGTGGCAACAGTCGTGTGAATGCCAATTTGCTTGTGGAACTCTTGCATTTCTGGCAAACCTTTCATGAATTCTTTGAGTTCTTTGAGCTGGTGAACCTCCCGTCGCCGCTCGTAACTCTTCTTCACCCACACGGATTTTTCGTACAAAGTGCTGCCCACCTTGGTGAAGTTCTTGTCACGAATCTCTTGAAACATCTTGTCGCGACTGTTCAGCGTGACGGTCGAATCGACCACGACGTTCGAGTTCTCGCCGAGGCCGAACGGGAATGAAACGGTGCCACAGCGAACAGTGTACAGCTCGTCCACCAATCCTTCATAGGTGAGCTGCGTCATGAGAGGTGTCACAAGATCGACAGTACGGTCAAGAACGAGAAGTGTGTCTACCTGACAAGGGATTTCACACAGAAAGTCTTTTCCAACCTCCTTGTGCATCCGGTCCAGCATTCTTGCGACGCGGACAGCCATTGTGCCGACTCCGCGCACACACTGGATCGCGCCAAGCTGAAGTGCCTCGAGCTTCACAATGCTGTTGGCAACCCACTCAAGGCAGGAAATGTCCCCATCTACAAACAGCTGCTTGAACGCGAAAGGCTGATGCAAAACGAAGAGGTCTTCCTCTGGGTTTGTGATGTCGAAGTCAAATTCCCGAATAGAGAGATTGGGAAGGCTACTTTTAAGTTTCATCTCCTCCAATAGTATGTGCTCGACCATAATTGTTTTCTTTGGAGTAAAGACAACCTGGACATTGGCGGACGGGAACCGCTGTACACACGCCATAATGTGTGTAATTAGTGGCTTGATAAAATCAGGGTCAGGGTTGCAGACGTAAAGCAGGCTTTCTGCGGGAAGATAGTCAATGCTCTCGCGGAATGGGAAAGCACCAACGACATCCCGCTTACGGGAGAGCTCACTAACTACGCCGACGCTGGAGAACGCATCGAAAACATGGTCCTGGAAAAAAAGGAGCTTTGTCCCGTTTGTCTGTGAAACGAAAGACAAAAAGTCCCGTCGTGTGTTCGCATCAATTTGCGACGTCGCCGAGCTCATAGCTACCCGGAGATACTCCCTTCAACAGAAACAAGGCGGTGAAGATACGTTAGTCAGCTGCTTCACCACAGAAATGTCGTCCACGGCGACGAGCACCAGCAGCACACGCCCGGATGGAAAAAAAAGGGGGAAGAGCTTCGTGGGCTCCCTTGCAGAAAGCACGTGCAGACACCTGTCGTAAAAGCGAAGTGAACGCGGGGCCACCGTCGCAGACCAGTTGAAGGGCAGATTTACCAAGTTGAAGAGAGAGAGAGAGAGACGTGTCTTTTTTGTTTGTTTGTTTTCAGGTCAGTGAGTGGTGCTAAACGACGCACACGTGAACAGTTACCACTGCGGAGATACACTTTTGCACAAAGTGGACGGCTTAAAGAAGCTAGCAGACACCAATCGTCCCATCTGTGCGTATATCTGTGCGGATTCTTTTTGGGGGGTACTCGAACCCTTTTTTGAGTGTAACAACTAAAGCGGTGGTTGTTTGCATTCGTCAGTTACGGTCACGGGCCAAGCGTAGTAATGCTCCTCCACGCAGAAGGACGCACAAGTTCCCGCCGTTGTGAGCACATGAAAAATCATGGTACTGTGTCGCCTGCAGATTCATGAGGGTGGTCAAGCGCATCTGTTGAGCATGGCGTGCACATCGAATGGGCTGCACGCCACTGAATAGCTATCCAATCGTTGCGGAAGAAAAAAAAGGGTGCATAGCGCGGTTGAGCAACGGAGACAGACGAGACTGAGTCGGCACTCAGCTGGTGATCCATCGAACAGTACCGATGACGGCTGTGATGCGTTCGGAAGGAAACGTGTAGTGAGTGCTCGTGAAGAAGTCGACACCCTCTGCATTCACGGTTTGAATGCGTGCGTACGCCAGAGGTGTGGCATTCAGCGCACTGCCCTGCTTATGATGCTGAAAAAGTGCACATATGCAACCGACAATACCCTGCAGGTCACCACGAGCCACCGCAGACAGGACAGGTTGTCCGTTTTCTTCCATAATTTTCAAAATCTCCACCTGCTCGAAGGGCTTCACCCACCGTGAAGGGTACAAATCGATGGGCCCTGACCCGTGGAAAAAATTATGGAAGGCTACAGGTAGCACGGCGTCAGACTGGGCCGTGCTGACGGCGTTAAAATTGTGCGAAAGCCGGTCAATTTGAACGCTCGTGCCGCTCCTGGTGCCCACCTGTGTCGTCGAAAACTTGTTCAACAATTTGCAGAACAGATACTCATCACCGACGCAGAGAACGTTGGAGACACTGTATCGCTGGATGAGCTCACTAATGAATGTTGCACCGGCGTTGTCTATCAGCTGAGGCAGCACCACAACCGCTCCGCTGGAGCCGTAAATGTCAATTGAGTGCGCCGCAAGGCGAGTCTGAACTTGGTCCAGCAGTTGTCGGGCGTAATGTGCATACGGTGCATACATGCTGACCTCACCCGTTTTAGAAAACTGTTGGGTCTCAGTTGTGCCAACAAAGTAGGTTAACGTCAGCGCCGTCAGGGAGAACACGTCATCGATCGTCAAGGGATACTCGACAACACCCGCGCCCACCGTCCCTGGTACGCCAACAGACTGCGCAGCGCTACAATCGAGATCGACGAATAGCGGCTTCCAGCCCACGCGAGAGGCGTAATTACACAGGGACTTAGCAATCGTGTGTTTGCCAGCGTTTTGACTGCCACAAATGAACGTGATAGGGCCAGGCGTCTTCGTCGTCTCTGCGCGGTTGCGAAGTGGGTGGAGAATGCAGTTGTACTCCACGATCGACCGAGAGATTGGACGTGTCGACGAACGGTACACACTGCGCAGAAGAAGGGGCGTGCCGACGATGCGAATGTCCGCCGTCGACCATGCCATCAGAGAAAGCTCTGTTCCCGCAATCAACGTATACTCAACGTCGACAGTGAGGGGGGCACCAAAGGCATCTACACGCGAATCTGTGGAGCCGGGAGAGGACAGAACTTTGACGGAGGCGGCTCCGCGCGGTTCGTTGCTGGGCACGCTTAGGATAATTTCTGTGTCGCCAGGAACGCAAATAAACAGCTCCTTGGTGTCCGCGGAGGATGTCGCGGTCATTTCTATCCGAGAGTCACTATTAAAAAATCAGTCGGTGTTCACGAGTGAATTGGTGAAATGGGCGGGGTGAACGGTGGTGGTGGGATGGTTTTGTCGGGGTGGGGTGAGGGGTGCGGGGGCCTCGGGCGGCTCGGGGAGGGTGGCCCGCACCCCCGCCACGCACCCCCGCCACGCACCCCCGCGACGCCGCGACACCGCACACGCCACGCCGAACACGCGACCACCATCACCCCCTTTTTCTTCTTCACTTGTTTGCATCTCCTGTAGAATAGCCTGTCTCATGAAGCGGTGTAGTGTCGCTTTATTTTGCGCGTCGCGCGTTGCTCGGTTGAGCGACCGAAAACTTTCTCGGTATGAGCAAGAAGCGTACGAGTCTCACCGGCGTTTTGCCGAATCGAGCACGTACCCAGGGCCACTCCGCGCCGCCACGCCAGGCGACACGCGCTTTTACATGGGTGGTGTGGAGACAATCTTGCACGACAGTGACCGCCACTATTGGCGGAGTGTTGTTGATGACCCGCACGTGCAGTTTGTTATCCCGTTGCGCATCCGTTTCAAAACGTTCGTTTGGGTGACATCCGGCTGGGAGGAGCGCCTTCAAGTGGTGCAAGTGATGATTTCTCGGGACGCTAACGTACAGCAGCTGATCGAGCAGGTGCTGGTGGAGAATCAATCGCCATACCTTTGCACATCTACGTTTCGCCTCTCCATCGAAGGAAAAGAGCTGGATCCTCGCAAAAAGCTGTCTGATTACAATATTGACGAGCACACACCAATTGACGCGATCGACGAGAATAATCATCTGGAACACGAGGCTGCCTATCGGCCAAAGGACTGGAATGTTGACGAGCTCACACCAGATGACCTTGCGACCAGTCCGTACCGTGAAATGCACATGAACCCTGCCATCAATCTCGCTCCGCGTTACGAGGGAAAGCCCGCAGGGTACAAGGGCCGGAACAACTACGGTGGGATGCGGCCAACAGGCTCGTAGCGTGTGAGATACAAGTGCCAGGTGCGCTTTCAGTTTCGGTGGTGTGAGACGCAGAGCCTCTTGCCAACGCAGCGATAAGTGCGTGTAAACTGGCGCAGACTGAGATTGAGGGCTCGCCTTCTTTTTACAAATCTCTCCCTCTGACATCTTGTTGTTGTTCTCGCGTGCGTGAGTGTTGGTCTGCTGCTGGCTCGCCTTGGAGCGGCCGGAAATGACGAAAAGCTACCAGCTAAACAACAGTGCGGTGCTCAGCGTTGCTCCGTTCATAGTGATCAAAGCAACGGCAGCGAAGGAAGACTGACTATTTTTAGCATTTCTCTAACCTGCTGTCGGTTCACCTGCCAGAAACACAGGACCTCCAGCGAGAGATGAAAAACGGCATGCAAAAAATGTCGTACTCAACGCTTAGACCTGACATTTTCAGAACCTGTAGCGCCTGTGTCCGTGCGCACCTTCATGAAACTCTCATTTACCTTCTGTTCACTGCACTACTACTCTCTCCCACACGCATGCGCGTAATTTGGCTCACTCGCTTTTTTTTTCGTTCACAAACATTATACCTGTGCTCTGCACACGTGTGCGGTGAGGCAAGAGGTCCACCACACAGAGATTTGTTGTGTTTAATAATATTATTTTGCTCACTATAGAACCGGAGGGAGCACAACTGTCTGCACACAGAAAAGCCCGACTAAGCACGGATAGAATATACATAGATTGCTTCCCATCAATGGAGGTGCAGAGACGAACAGCGGAGACGATCGACGCTGTTGACAGGCTACTGAGCCGCTACGGGTCCCTATCCCCGGCACCGCGGCTTTTAATGCCCCAACCGGCTGTCCCGCACGCACCGCCTCTAAACTTCAGTGTTTCGGCGGCATCGCAGACAGAACTACGTGTTTGCTTGCAGAAATCCACTCAGATATCTCCCACCTCCCGCGCGATAGGGACAGAAACACATCATGTTGTGGCGAAGTCGGTGGCGGTTCAAACCGACAAGGACGACTTTATAGACAATTTGCTGAACGCAGTGTCACAGGCGGTCGGCAAAGCGCAGGAACAGTGCAAAAATCAGCAGCTTTCCATTTTTAGCCGCCTTGACGCAGCGGACCAGCAGTTGATGCGAATATCCTCACGGGCACATCAGTGTTCGCAACGGCTAGTGTTCCAACGACATCAGCTTGAGCGTCTACATCGAAGTGAGTTCATCGCAACAGAGATGGCATCTCGTCAAGCTATCGAGACTGAGCAGGCAGACTCCCGATGCTCCCTCGACGCGCAGTTCTTTAAGCTGCTTTTGCAAGTGAACAGTCGACTTGTTCTCACCTCAAACAACACAGGCTGTGAAGCCACACCTGTCTCACAGTCTTCCGCCGTGCCAAACGAACAGCCGCACAGTCGCCTGGCCCCCGATCCGTTAGCACTGCTACTTGATGAATGCACGCGTGCCCTTGAAGATGACGTGTGAGAGAGGCGGTGGGAAGTGGGCTAGCTTATGAATGGTGGCAAACACCGCGTCTGATGCTCGCACATTCGGACGCTTTTTTTTTTGTTTTGTTCGCCAACTACCTTTTTTTTCTCTCGTATGTTCTTGCTTTTCTGTTTTGTTGCTCTCGCGAACGCCAGATTGACAAGTGAGTCCGACTGGGACCGACAAGAAAACGCACACCGAAAACACGCCTGCGCAGAACGAGAGACGTTCAACGGCTTTCCCGTTCTCCTTGAGCACGTCTGAGGTGACCGGCCTTGCTCACGGCTGCGTGCTGGCCTCTTTCACATCATTCCTCCCACCAAACGGCGCTGCCTCTCTTTCTCTCCCATACCTTTCAGTTACATCAGCAACACGAATCACAGCAACAAGAGTTACGGCGAAAAGAGGGAGCTTCAACTTCGCGGCTATCCTCATTGAGCTCCCAGTGCACATACACGCCTGAGGTGGCGCAATGTCTTTCGTGTTTGTGACCGTCCCTATCAAAAAGGCCAAGAAGCCAGGCTCCAACTCGCAGGTTGGCTGCCGTGCGTCAGCGCAGGATATTCGTGAACTCGATGCAAAAAGATGCATCTGTACCGACATGTTTGAAAACCTCCGCAAAGCGTTCGATAAGAACAGTGTGGAGACTTTGCTGGCGACGGAAGAGTTGCGGAAAAAGTGTGTGGCCGACCTTCTGTCAGCGTGTGACGCGTATGCAGGCGCTGTGGCCACGCTAGCCGGACGTTTCTCCGAGTTTGGTGTGGCACGCTACTACAGCTGGGGCTCGTCACTCTGCGGTGACCAAGACACCGGCTTCGACGATTTCCGTTACGAGGTGTTGTGTGTCTACTACAACGTCGCAGCGATTTTGACGAACATTGTCCAGCATATCGTGTGTGTCAAGGCAAAAGTTGCATTTGCTCCTCCACTTGAGAAAGAGGGCTACCGCCTCTTGCTAAAAGCCGGCGGCTATTTCGCGCTTTGCAAGAGCATTGCAGACATGATTGCCGCCAAAAGCATCACCAGCGCAAGTATTCCCATGCCACAAGACACAACCAGTGCGGTGCTCGTTATTCTGGAAACACTCGTGCTCGCTGAGGCGCAAGAGATCGGTCTTGCGCGCGCTGTCGAGGCAGACCCGAAATTCGCCGCTGACACAACTGGACGCCTGTGCCACCAGCTTTCCGTGTTTTATGAGTCTGCCAAAACGCGTTGCAGTGCGGTGCAAAATCCTGTTAAGCAGTACGAAAGTATTGTGTCTGTCGTTGACGTGAAGTGTGACGTCTTCAAATGCCTCACGTATTTTTATGCGGCGGCGTGCACGTTCAACAAAACTCCAGAACAAGGTCTCCGACTAGCTGAGCAAGGCACATCTGCAAAGGCTACTGTCGAGGCGGACCTCAAAAAAGTGTCGAAGAAGACGCTCAAGTCCTCATTCGATGTAAAGCACGTGCTAGAATGGTGCCAGGTTATCTCCCGCCGGATCGCCGAGCGTCTCAACACGATGAATTCACTCGTGCATCATGCCAAGCCGTCCAGTGGCGTGGCGCCGCTCCCGGTCCCGCTGGTTTTGGCGGTCAGTGAAAAGGTTCAGCTTCCTATACCGTTGCCCGTTGTGGATGTCTGACAGCCATTCACTCTGTCAAGTGCTTACGTGTGCGCCGTGAAGGTGTCACACTGCCGGCACGACGTGCAACGACGTACAGCCATTGCTTTAGCTTCCTAAGTGTCTCGATGGCCACTTTCGTACTCGGATCCGTCGTACCAGCACGTTTCTTTTCGCGTCGTTTTCTTTTCGATTGCCCTCAACCTTCTTTTTTTTCCTTTTCCGTGTGGAATGTGCTTATAGACTGCACTGTGTAGCTGCAGGTCTCTGCTCCTCGCCACAACATGCTTCTCGGATTTTGACTCTCAATTCTTGGTGTCTGTCCTCTCTCTCCGCAACGTGTTGGAGGTGCGGAGGAAAGAAAGCGGCGACTCACTGCTAGTGTTTGCCGCTGCACTGCACGTTACAGAGACACACGCAGTGCGGTGATGCAGTTTCTCTTGGTGGGACCGACGAGCGCCGTCATTGGTTTGTCTGGCCTCGCGGTAGAAGATCTCACCGTTTGATGAGCATCACGCCAGCGCAACAAACAAGAACGCAATCAGATACCCCATTTTGCTTTTATTTCATTCTCGACTTTTTTTTTATATGTGTGTCTACCTAACGATCTTCGTGAGTCGTCAAGCCACGCGCACGGGAGCACAAACGCAACTTGTTGTCAAGCGGCTGGTGGGCGTCCCCAACGCTGTGCTGAGCGCGCTCTTTCCCGTATGGTCCGCTCTTATACCGTGGCACATTTTTTTTTTTTGCAGCCGAACAGACGAACTGCGGATGCTCCCAAACGCAGACTCACGCACAAGCCTCTTGCGCTGTTTGCTGCGTTCCCCACTTTCTTCGCCATCTTTCTACCGTCAACTCCTGCTCTCCCCCTTTCCCTGCCTACGGCGTGACATTACAAACGACATCATTGCTGCCAGTTCGCATATACGCTCCGAAAGCAACATCATCTAAGTAACGTTAAACCAGTCTAACGACAACATAACCTCTTCTCGTTCGTCATGTTCGCCCGCACCTTCCCCAGCCGCTTCATCGGCAAGAACACCAAGCTGATTGTTCAGGGTATGACTGGCAAGGCCGGTACGTACCACACTGAGCAAGCCATCAAGTACGGTACCCAGGTCGTCGGTGGCGTGAGCCCCAAGAAGGCCGGCACGACCCACCTGGGTGTGCCCGTGTTTGCCAACGTCGCCGAGGCTGTCAAGGCCACCGGTGCCGATGCCTCCGTGCTGTACGTGCCCGCCGCCTCCTGCGCGGCGTCCATTGAGGAGTGCCTCGACGTCGAACTGCCACTCGTGGTGGTCATTACTGAGGGCATTCCGCAGTGGGACATGCTGCGCGTCAAGAGCATGCTGCTTTCCCAGAACAAGACTCGCCTGATTGGCCCCAACTGCCCCGGTATCATCAAGCCCGACGAGTGCAAGATCGGTATCATGCCCAGCCACATCTACAAGAGGGGCAAGATCGGTGTTGTGTCCCGCAGTGGCACCCTGACGTACGAGGCTGTCGCCCAGACGACGGCTGTGGGCCTCGGTCAGTCTCTCTGCATCGGCATTGGCGGTGATCCGTTCAACGGCACCAACATGGTCGACTGCCTCAAGGTCTTCCTGAACGACCCCGAGACTGAGGGCATCATCCTCATCGGCGAGATCGGCGGCACGGCTGAGGAGGAAGCCGCGGAGTACATCAAGAACAGCCCCATCAAGAAGCCTATCGTGTCGTTCATTAGCGGCTCCACGGCTCCCCCGGGTCGCCGCATGGGCCACGCTGGCGCCGTCGTGTCCGGCGGCATGGGGACTGCTGCTGGCAAGAAGAAGGCGCTCGCCGCCGTTGGCGTGACTGTGTCGGAGTCCCCGGCCCAGCTTGGCACCCACATGGCTGAGCTCTTCAAGAACAAGAAGTAAAACAAGTGCACAGACGCACCCGCACACACGTATCCGTGCTGTTCCTGGGCAGTGCACACCTTCAAAAGTCACGCCGCCGCGTCCTGCGATGAGGCTAAAGCACAGGGGTAGAATGAAGGTGCAGTTCAACAACAGCAGCGCACAAGTTCTTTGGACGGCCACGCTTGTTTGTGCCCTATTTACCTCTCTTTTTTTTGTTTTTTTCCTCCTTAGCTCGCTCTTGAGTTTCGTGTCTGCCTTCCTTCTTCTTCTGTTCAGCTTGACGTCACTCTCTTCCAAGCAGGTGCCCATTGTGCCGTCTGCTGACGGTGTTCTCAAGCACCGCTGGGCAACACTGGGCATGCACAACATGTGCGAGAGCGTTGACGACAAGGGCGACAGAAAGAGCAAAAATAAAGTCAAACAACGAGGCGCGGAGTGTGACGGTCTGTGCTGCGCCGAGGTCAGTGCAGTGCTACCGTGTACCGTTTCCTTTCTTATTATGCGTGCTTCCTGTTCTTTTCTTCTTCTCTCTCCTCAGGCTCTTATGCAGTCCGCTGGTCTGCTTTGCCAACGAGGAAGGTAATGGGAAAGATAAGTTTCAGCCACGGTGCCGAAAAAAAAAAATGCGGTGAAAACTGTTGGGTGTTGTTCGTCCGTCCCCCGAAGAACAATAAACAGATAACATGATAACCGGAACACATGAATGAGTGGTGCTCAAATAAACGTGGTGAAGGACAATGAAAAAAAAAAAATGAGAGAGCGCCTGCGTCGTTTGTGACCACCTCTTGGCGTCGTCTTCTCTCTTTCCTTTTTTTCTTACGCCTTTGTTGGTCTTCCCTTGTATGTATTGACAGTGAGGACGCAGAAACACCAACGAAAAGACACCCGTCAAGGGAAACACGAAAACCACCATTTTTTCTTTTCATTGAATCAAATCCCAACAATACTAATGTTCGGAGACAAAAAAGAAAGGAAAACCATCAGCAGAAAAAGCAAATCAATGTGGAAGCACTGGCGCTCGCGCGTACGCGTGACTCAATGCTTGCCGAAAGTGTAGGAGATCCTATTGGAGAGGCTAGTGCCTCGAACGACCGTCAGCAATAACGAAAAGAGCAACTGAATAGGAAGACACTGCACCGTGCTCATCGAGTGGTGACTGTCCGTACGCACCCAGAGCTGTTGAGCAGGGAAGCGCACCCAACACATTCTGCGTCGCCTCTCATCACTTCCAAGCATGGCACGCAGCTTGACAGCCGTGCGCCGTCGACAGCGCAGTGCTGTACCTGCATTGTTCCATGTACCCACTAACGCGTCGTCAACAAGTCGTTGATTGCATCGCAGTCGGCACACGCCAGGTGGGAGGTACTGCATGAAGGGCGGGCAATAGCAGAAATTCACGTCTGCCCATGCACACACACGCAAACGCTTGCCTATCATTCCTCCCTCTTTTGTTTTCTCTCTCTCTACAATGTGCCGTGTGTGTGTGTGTGTGTGTCGTTGTTAGTGATAAACATATCCTGCCTTTCTCATCACTTCTCTTGCGTAGCTGCGCGTACTTACTCGACAACACAGGCTCATTCGCCCTTCTTCCAACCAAAATGGACTACGACGACTATGACGACTACGATGAAGGTTTCGATGACTACGACGACGCCGCGGATGACTGGGAAGCCGAAGCTGACCAACTAGAGCAGGAGGAGAAGGCCAAGGAGGCCGAAAAGCAGGCTCGCCTTGAGAAGAAGCTGGCCACCCGCGCCCCCGTGAAGAAGGCTGCCGACGAGGAGGAGGACTCGCAGCTTCCCCAGGATGTGCAGAAGGAGGTTGAGCGGCTAAACCAGGAAGCGGCGAGCATCGATGACAGTCTGCTCCAGGGTGACGCCGTCCAAATCATCGCCGATCTGCCCGCAGAGACAGCGGAGGAAGCCGCCATCGTAGGCCAGGCAATTGCCAACCGCTTGCTGGAGTTTGCTGATAAACCTAACTTTGACGAAATGATCAGTGCCTTCCTGAAGGGCGTTGCACCCGAGTTTAAGTCTGTCACGGTTATCAACGACGAGATCGGCAAGGCACACGCGGCGGCCGAAGAGCTGAAGCGCCAGAAGAAGACCAGCGGAGACAAGAAGTCAGTAGTGAAGCAGAGCGAGGCCAAGACGGACGCGCTTGACTTTGCTGCGGTTGAAGACAAGGGTGGTGCGGAAGTGGCGGACGACTACGAATCCCCGTGGTAATGACATGATACTTGATCTTCAGGCCGCACATCCGCACATCACGCCCACACTGCTGACCAAACGGATGCGCACAAGAAGAAAGGCACAGCGACCATCAGCGCTGCCCACGTTTAGTGAGTGGGGGTGGAGTGACGTGTGCTCTTTTTCTTATGTGTGGTCCTTGTTCTTATTATTCTGTTTTTGTCATGCACAATTGGGTTGAGCTGAAGGCTCATCGTTGTTTTCGCCGCTGTTGTCAACGCCGCGTGCGCGTGCGCATGGCGACGTCTTCCCTTTCCCTTCTTTTCGCTGTCGTGCAGTTTGTAATGGTTGAATAAGCAGCAGTAAATCACCCCCAAAAACATGAAGCTATCCTACTAGCCAAGAGTCCAACACGAGTAGATGAGAAAAGAGCAAGCAAGGGGAAGGAAGCGGATGTGCATGCGTGTGTCTCTCTGTGTGTGTTGCACACAGCACGCACCCCGTTGCTCGTCGATGGTTGCGTGTGCAGGTTGCACCACGAGACAACCAAGCAAGCTCTTCCGCCCCCATCTGCCTCCTCGTTGTTGTTGTCAAGCTGCGTGAGCATGGGCTGTCGTTGTGGCAGGTACTACGAGACGAGAAGCGGCAGCCATCTTGTCCACGGCACGGTGCTCGACAGCTACACACCGTGACCGTGAGCACGCTTTTTCATCACCTTCCCCCAGTTTTGCGTTCGCGCCACCAGGCTCTCTCGCCTCTGCTCCCCTCTCTCTCTCCATATCTCTCTTTTCTATTTCTTTCTTCTTTGTTGTTGTTGTTGTTTTCCTCGGCACCGCTGCCTATTTGGATCCGCAGCACGAGCACAACATAATACTCTTTCACCCGTACGTGCGTGCACGCTTCTCCCATAGTTAGCCCCTCTTTTTTTTTGCCTTTCTCGCGATGGACCCCGAGGTGTTTCGAGTGACCCTCGAGGATATTGTTGCGTTGAACGCCTCTGAAGGGCCGAACACAAATGTGTTTGAGCCCAAATACACGGCCCGAGCACAGGCCCAGGAGCTTGAAGCCACAGTGACAAACATCTACCGCGACACCAAGAGCGTCCTGGCACTACGTCAGTTGTGCCGCTGCCTAGTGTTCATTGGCACCACCATGATGGAGGTTGAAGAGATCGACGATGGATTCACGGTACTGAGGAAAGCACACGCTGTGGTGACGCACCTCATCCAAAGAGGCGGCTCCGACGTGGCCGACCTGCCAGCACTCGATGCCGTGGAGCCGACGCCGGTTGACCAGCTTCTCGGCGCTGCCGGTGAAGCCCCTCCCCCGCACCCGACAGAGGAGTTCCAGTTCGAGGGAGTGGTGGAGTACGTGCGTACGTACAACGCACTCGGACTCTACTACTCTGCCGAGACCAAGGAGAGTGCACTGCGCGTTCTGCAAATGGCAGAGGCGGCGTATAAGGCGTGGGACGCATGGTTTGCCCAGACGCCGCAATCTTGCACAATAGAAGAAGTGCCGCTGGGAGACGATGGTAAGCTGCAAGCCCCGGCGGCAGACGCGGCGGTGCCCACAGAAGTACGCGGTGCACAAGTGATGCGCTATGAGATGGACAGTGCGTTTTGCTCAACGCTATTCTTTCTTGCACAGGTGCACGCGTCACTCGGAAACCAGCACCTTGCCTCGGAGTACTGTCATCGCACCATGTACCTTCAGCAGCTATGCAAGCAGGAGTTCTCCAAGAAAACTTGGGCGACGAATGCGCTGCGGCTCAGCGTGTACTACTGCAGCTGCCACGAATACGGTCGGGCTTTACATTGTCTCCAGGCAAGTGAGCGCATGATGCCGATGGATGCCCCAGACGAGGAGACTGCCGGGGCAATCGCGTGGGGATACGGCCACTACTACCTATACCGGCTGCAACACTACGGCGTGGAGAAGGACCTAACTCCGCCAGAGACGTCGTCGAACGCAAGCATGTTCTGGGCAGACTTTCCCGGGGTGCCGCCGGCGTCTGCTCAGCCTGCCATTACCACATTTGAAGAGGCCCGCGACGCGTTCAAGGAGGGCATGCGGTATATGAACGAAGCACTCACCTACTATCCGTTTGAGACCAACTGCACCCACCACATTGAGCTGAAGCAAGACATGGTAAGGCTGTACGCCAGTCTCATGACGTTTGAAGACAACCGCAGTCGGCGGATAGCGATGGTGCAGCGGCAAATTGGCCTTCTCGCGCCTTTCCCCGACCAGCTCAGCTTCAACGCGTACCCTATCGTGATTCGTCAGCTGCTCTACGACCTGGGCTCACTCTGCGAGTCGGAAGCCGAAATGCGTGCCGCGCAGCGGAAGATGCCATTTGCTGGCGAGACGCCACTCAAGGACAAACCATACAACGCCTTGGTGGACCGCACACTACACTATTACCAGCGGTTCTGCGAAACGTGGAAGAATCCATCGACCGACCGCATACCCGAGATCCTTGATGAGGATTCGAGGCTGCCGTTCTTCCGCGTTTTGATGCGCCGCGCACATGTGCAGCTGACGTACGCGTTCCGGGTCCCCAAAGACGAGTACGACAGCATCGGGGTGGCCTGCGAGCAGTTTAAAGCCTCCATTCGCTTCCTTGAACAGAACACACTCACACCGTCCGAGCAGGACTCCGTTGAGCAGGAGGTGGCACTGGCGAAGCAGATGGTGGAGTTGCTGCCGCGCAAGCAGCTGGAGTTGTTCAAGGCGTTTCAACGGGGCCTGACCAGCTGACGCGTGTACATCTTACTCTACTGGGCACCCACTGCATCTCCTGAGTCCCCCGCCAAAGGGAGTCGCATACCACCGCACGCATGCATACATGCATAGAGAGAGGAAGAGGAACTGACAGACCGCAAACTGTAAAGAAACGTGTTATTGGTCTATTCCCATCACCGCAACACTGTACATTGATTCCGCAGTGTTGACGCGACAGTGCCAAATAATCGGTCACAAACTGTAAAAAAATGCACCACCGCTTGTGGGTGCTCATTGCTCCTTCGCGGCACCTCTCGTGGTTGCCTGTCCCCTTCCATTCTCTCTGACTCTCCCCCACCCTCTTCTCCCTATTCTTCCTTTCCACCGTCCCACCTCTGCTTGTATCACCTCGGACGAGCTGCTACGGTGCGCACTTGTTTTTTCTTGTTCTTTGTTCGCTTAGAAGGCGTCTGATTGATAGGTGTGCTCATCAAGGTGCAAAGCCAACACGAAGAGAGCACCCCCGTGTGTCACGACACCGACATTGGTGACAAACGGCACATGGCTGCTCCACCGCTGCCACTTCAAGAAGCTGGTCCCTCAGCGGTTGGATCGTCCACCCACCACAGAATACAGAGTGATCCCAATGCCAGTCCTTTTGAGCGTGCCCGCGCTACGGCAGCGGTGAAGATGTGCGCCGTGCGCGAAATCGTGTCTCAGTTGGATGCGTGGGAGCCAGGCACAGATCCGATCGGCCGGGTGGCGCTCCACAATCATCTTCGCAAAGAAGTTGCGGAGACTCGGCGACCCATGCAGGAGGCAAAGAGGGCATCCGTTCTTGAGCGTCGGGCGGACGACTACAAGGCGCTTGGTACGCAGTGGGAGAAGACCGAAAAGCTTGCTCAGTCTCGTCTACAGGGAGGTGCCGGTGGACAAGGTGGCGGCACAGCGTCCGGTGCGACTCTTTTTACGATGCACGACGATGAACACGCAGTGGACGAGCCGCTTGCGTCAGAGCACTACAGCCTGCGCCAGGACGAGGAGTTCCTGCGATTCTTCGAAACCACGCGCGAAAAGGACGCGCAGATGGATCAGGCACTCGACCGCATTCACGAAGGTGTGCTTCGTCTGCACGACAACGCGCAGAATATCGGCTACGAGCTCGACGAGCAGAACGATTTACTAGACGGCGCCGAACGAAAAGTCGACGACAATCACGAGCAAGTGCACGGCCTCAATGGCAAGCTGAAAAAAACAATCCACAAGCTGGGCAAGTCACGTATCATTGTGTACTGCGTCTGCTGCGTAATTTTCATCCTCCTCATCATTGTGATTGCCGTACTAGCGAAGCTCATGTGATGAGGCCTCACCGTCCTGCTAGGGCGTACACCCTGTATTTGCGCGTTCTCGTCTTGCTCCAAATAGCAGTTCGCCGCCTGTGTGTGTGTGTGTGTGTCCTCACGTTGTTGCTTTTTTTTTGTGCTGCTGTTGTGGCCTCGTTGACTGCGGCCTCCTTCCGTCACTGTGCTTGCCTACACAGCCGTTCTGCGTGGCGCACACAGTCAGCGGCAATGTACTGATTCACCGTCGGGTCAATGGAACGTCACTGAACTACCCATGCCATTGGGAAAGCTTTCTCTCTCTCTCTCTTACTACCCACTGCTGCCTCCCGTGCGATTGTGGCCACCTTTTCGTGTTATCAACGCAGCCGTTCCCGCACCACTGCAGTCAATAACTCGCCACGCAGTTGACAACAGACCGAGGCTGCGAGCCCTGCGCTGTCCCTTTCACCCTCCCCTTCTCTTCCCTTCTTCTCTTGCTGTCTTTTTCTTTTCTGTACTGTTACCTGGAGGTTCAGCATCAGCTCATCCCTCTGGACACCTTTCATGGAGAGCGCATTCAAGGATGCTGCGGCTTTGTATGCCGCGAAGAAGTACCACGAGGCGGTGCGTGCCTACGTTCGGGTGGCGTCTAACAAGGACGCGTCCTCCGCGGACCGTGTGCGTGCGCTGAACAACATTAGCGCTTGCTACGCGTCGTTGGAGGACTACGGCAAGGCTCTTGAGGTCGCACAGCAAGTTTTGCAGATAGATGAACAGAACGCGAAAGCCCTCGGTCGTGTGGCCGCCGCACACGAAGGCATGAAACAATACGAAGAGGCGATTCCCTTCCTGCAGCGAGCGCTGCGGCTAGAGCCGGATAGCCAACACTACAAGGCCGCCCTTGCACGTGTGCAAGGCCTTGTGAAGAGTGGTCACGGTGTTGCCAGCGAGGAGGCTCGGAACGCGTTCTACTACGATAAGAGCCTCCGGAAGGGCACAGAGGCCATGAACCGCGCCGAGTACCTTGAGGCCGTGCGCCACTACACAAAGGCCATCGATCTGCTGCCTGCCGGCCACAACGCCCGGGAAGAGGCGGCACTGCTGGCAAATCGCAGCGCCGCGCACTTTCGGCTTTCACACTTCGAAGAGAGCGCCGCAGACGCGGAGGCCAGCACGCGTGTGGATGCGACGTACGCGCGCGGGTTCTTCCGCCTGGCCTGCGCACAACACAAACTGTGCCGTGTCACACAAGCGAGCGAGGCACTGGACAGGTGCCTTGCCCTCGAGCCAGCGCACAAGGAGGCGGCACAGCTTCGTGACGGGCTGCGCACAGCGGTCGAAGAAGCGAAGAAGACCACAGCGGAGAAGGCAGCCGACAGGCAGAGGCAGCTCGAGGCCGCTCAGGAAGAGCAACGCGAAGCCATGGCACAGGCAACCGCCGCCGCGGCATCCTCGCTCGGCTCCGCACGCCACGCCCACGCTCACAGCTACGCCTACTGCAACTACTGCAACGAAACGGGCCACACACGCTCGGAATGTCCACTGCTACGCCGTAAGAGGTTTCGCCCAGAGTGACCCTCGTGTTCTTCCTATGGATAGGAGAACGCAGAGAGAGGGAGGGGGGGGAGAAGGTCACGCCTACGTGGATGTCTCGCTGCCACACTTTGTATTCCTGTGCCAGCTGCACTGTTGGGTGGTGCTCATGGCACACACACACACACACAAAACAGAGAAAGAAACGTAAACAGAAGAATATTCAGAGCGGTGGGTCGTGAAATGTACCAGAAGTGCCCCTTGCATACGCTGACTACACCGGTGCCCTTCTTGCTCGCTCTTTCCCCCACATACGCAGTGACACGCTCTCTTCTTCTCATCTACTCTGCCGGAAGAAAGAACGAAAGAAAAAACAATTGTTGTTGTCTTTGGGGGGAAAGTTCACTTTCCCTGATTGTCTCTCTTCCGCCTCGCTCACACGCAACCGCACAAACGGTGACTATTGGCAGTCATGAGCTGTGCACGAGACGAACCAGAGGGCGCTCCTGCTCCGTGTGCGTCGGCGGGCCCCTCCTCTGCAACACACGCGGCGTGGACACAACTTGCGGAGCAACTCTTCAAGTCGATCGAACCGCATCTTGGGCGCGAAGACCTGGAGGTGGAGTGCCGATTATGCACGTTTGCCTCCCTCCCCCTACGCGCGCCGCCCCCGCGGCCCGCGAGCTCCTCTGCTGCCGTCGAAGCGGCTGACGTCCCCTCGGTGGTGCCCACTAAACTGCGGTCGCGCGAGAAGATCATCGTCGGGGTCTCCGAAGCAGACTTCAAAGTTATCACTGATTACATCAGAAGCACAGTCGTCACGGACTCGCAGCCAATGACGTCGGCGTGCACGGAGGATGTCCAGGATGGGCGGCGCCGCACCACCTTCACTGTCGCCCCAGATGGCAGCAAGACACCAACGACAAGCATTAGCAAAAAAAGGTTGTGTGTGGTCGACATGGCAGTGCCAGGCAGCCCGTACGACATTCGCCTGAGCGTTAACGTGGAAGAGAAGGACGCGGCACCGACACCGGCACCGACGGCCACAACAGCTTCCGCTGAGGGCGACAGGAAGCTGTTCTCACGGCTGAAGCGGCGCCAGAGCGTGCAGTGCACGGAGGATGCCATTCGCTATGACCTGACCAGCGTTGTCAGCTCGAACCATCAGAAGAGCTTTGAGGTGGAGATGGAAGGCTGCTTCAAAGATCAGGGTCAAGAGCTGACGCGTGACTGGGTGCGCAAAGTCGTGATGAGGATGGTATCATTGGCGACAATGCGGAATGTGAGTGGCCAGCGCGCCGAGCTCAGTGTCGCGTCGGGCAAGAAGCGTCGCCGTGAAGATTCGTAACTGGCAGCGCACAGCTGCCCTTTTGACTCGTGTGAAGCCGTGGTAGGCACACATGCAGGTGTGAAACCAACGACAGCCCGAACGGAAGTTAGAAAGCAAAAATATACTTGAGGCGGAGTCGCACACTGTGGGAGGATGGTCGACTTTTACGCATCCCCGCCCTTCTCTCATCTCACCTGTGCACTCGTTCCAGGAGGCGCCGTGTGCACGCACCGCTGTGTGCGTCGCTCCTCTCCCTCCCCACTTCTCTCCGATTCGTCGTGCTCGACCATGCTTCAAAAAGAATTCTCGTCCCTCTCACTCTCTCCTTCTACCCTCTCTCCCTCTTTTTCTGTCGCACAAACTCCCTTCTCAACATTGTGGCATGTGGTGTGTCGTCACTGCCGCTTCCCCACTCACCCTACACGCATTCACCGTTCACTCACCTTCAACAGGTAGTCCGTTCACCATCTACTCGGTGTGCCAAATTCCTCACTTCGTGTTTTTTCTTCTTCTCCCTGTTGTGTTTCGTGCGGCGCTCTGTCCCGTACGCGGCTTCTTTTCTTGTTTGTTGGATCGACTCTTGACAGCGTAAACCAGCATGATGCGCAAGACCTCTATCGCGGCGTTCAGCGCGACCCGCGTCGCTCTTGTAGGAAACGGTCCCACGTTCAGCACTGGTGGCGAGTGCAACAACACCGCTGACATCCAGAATGCTTTTCCCATCAACGAGCGCGGCATTCGTTCCTCCTCGCCCTTCCCCGAGCCCAACACCGCCATCTACGACACGTACCTGTCGTGGACGTACTTCCAGCCGATGGACGTCAAGGTGGACCTGATGGCGGCACCGGAGAAGCAGTACTACCAGCGCCTCACCAAGAAGCCGTGGGATGTCTCCACGACGGAGCTGATGGAGATTCAGTCCCGCAAGAAGTACTTCCAGGTGTGGGGCTACATGGCTGCCGTCATCTTCCTCTACTTCCTCATGCCTAAGGAGAAGTCGTACTCTGGCCTCAGCGGCTCCGACGGCATCTGGGTGATGCTCCCCAAGAACCAGCCGGAGAAGTTTTAAAGCGGACCAGCGTGACTGTCTTCAGAAGTGAGAGAGAGAGAACGCAGATATTGGCACGTGAACAAAAAGGTGGATGTGACAACAGAAGGGGGATTACAGCTGTCAGACATTGTTCCTTGCCTCTGCCTCGTTCTCAGGTGAGCAGAAAAGGAAGAGGACTGCCGACTCTTCTGAAGCGGTCGGAAGCAGTTGTTCTTTTAAAGGAAAAAAAAGTACACACACCGAGAGCAACACCGGGGACGGCACTATTGTGCCGTTTTGTTTTTCTTCTTCTAGTTTTTGTAGAATGCGCTAGTATGTCTGTGACGTTACCTATTAAAAGAAAAAGAATGTAGACGTCGCTCACCACGAGCGGTGAGAGCTGTGCTTCGCCGTCGGTGCAGCACGACGCAACGTCATACGGAGCAGATCCACCTTTTCCAGTGGAGTTGTCTACCGCTAAGAAAAAGGTTGTGTATGACGGACTCACTCGCTGCTGAGGCGGTGCGCGTCTCACATCGTGGCAGCACCCGCACCACATCACGAAGGCCGGCACGCCATAGTGTTTGGATGTGCTTTTCCTTCCTTCTTTCTTTCTCCCTCCCTCTTCTTCGGTGCCTCCGTGCACGGTCACCTGCGACTTAGAGCCGTTTTTCGCCTGTCACTCACGCCTTCCCCCTCTCCCTCTCTCTCTCTCTCTCTCTCTTTCTCTCTCACGTCTCCTCCTCCAACTATTTGCTCCTTGTCCAAGAGTCGAACGACACACAGAACATATTTTGGCGAACAGAAAGGGGAGAGAGAGAGAGCACGTGCGACGACACGCAGCCATGAGCCTCGCTGCAACAGATACGGTGCGGAAGCTGAGCGAGCGGCCAGAGAACACGCGTAACTTCTGCATGGTCGCACACGTTGACCACGGCAAGACGACACTGAGCGACTACCTGGTCGCCAGCAACGGCATCCTGTCTGCACAGCTCGCCGGTGAGGTGCGACTGCTGGACTCTCGCCCGGATGAGCAGGAGCGGTGCATTACCATGAAGGCGAGCTCTATCGCTTTAGAGCACACGCACCGCGGCGTGCAGCACCTCCTCAACTTGGTGGACTCACCCGGGCACATTGATTTCTCCTGCGAGGTGTCCTCGGCGATGCGGCTCTGCGATGGGGCTGTGGTCATTGTCGATGCGGTGGATGGCGTGAGCCAGCAAACCTGCGCCATGCTCCGTCACGCGTACCATGAGGGCCTGTCAATGGTGCTCGTGCTGAACAAGATCGATCGGCTGATCGTGGCGCAACAGCTGAGCGCAGGCGAAGCGTACGTGCGTCTGCGGTCCATCATCGAGTCGTGCAATGCGGTGCTGGCGGCCTACGCGAATCAACTCCAGATTCAGGGGCAGGGTCAGGATATGAGCCGATACGACCCCAGCGACGACGTCTGGTTTGATCCCTGCAAAGGCAACGTGCTGTTCTGCAGCTGCTTGGACGGCTGGGCTTTTGACACAGGCTTTTTTGCTCGGCTGTACAAGGACAAGCTGCCCATTGCTAACCTAGACCAGTACCTGTGGGGCTCGAACTTCCTTGACCCCAAGACCAAGGATGTGAGCAGCACGCCTCGCAAGGAGGGCCAGCCGCCACTCGCCGTGCAGCTCATGCTAGAGCCGGTCTGGCAACTCTACTCGACCTTCTTGGACGAGGACAACAGCGACGAGGAGTGCCTGAAGAAGGCTGCCAAACTGAACGTCGCCGAGCGTCTCTGGAACAACCCGCGTCGTGACCGACGCAGTAAGCTCAAGGCGTTACTCTCCGCGTGGCTGCCGCTCGCCAAGTGCGTGCTGGACACCATCTGCGTGCACGTTGACAGTCCCATCACCGCCCAGACCAGGCGTCTTCCCTCGTACATTCCACAGCTTGCGACCGCACCTGCGCCGCTGCAGAAGGCTGTCTTGACGTGCGACGCCAGCCCAGAGGCGCCATGCGTGGTGTATGTGTGCAAGCTCATTGACACCCAGTACCTCGTTGGCAAGTTGATGGGCGCGGACGATGATGAGCCCTACACAGACGACTCCTTCATTGGTTTTGCGCGCGTGTACAGTGGACGTCTGCGTGCTGGCGCCACCGTGTACGTGCACAGCGAGGGCGTGCAGGAGGCGGCGACGGTGTCGAAGGTGTTCCTGTTCCGTGGGGCCGGCTTGGAGGAGACGGACGAGGTGTGCGCGGGCTCACTCTGTGGCGTTGGGGGGCTCACACACTACATCACCAAGTACGCGACCTTGAGCAGCGAGCAGGCTATGCCGCCGTTCCGGCCACTAGTGTTACCGAGCACGTCCATCGTGCGTCTGTCCGTGTTCCCGAAGGAGCCGCGCGACCTGCCGAGCCTGGAGAAGGGCCTCCGCATGTTGTACAAGGTCGACCCTCAGGTCGAAGTGAGTATCCTGCCGACCGGTGAGCATGTCATTGGCACTGCTGGCGAAGTCCACGCGGAACGGTGCATCAAGGACCTCAAGGACACCTTCGCGCGCGTGGAAGTGGTCGCCTCAGAGCCTCTTGTGTCGTTCCGTGAGACCATCATTGGCAGCCTGAACGCGAAGCCCAAGCTGCAGCACGCGTCGTTGATGGATGGCGCCTTTCACATGACCGTCTACGCACGCCCGTTGCCCAACGAAGTGCTCGAGATCATTCGCGACGATGAGACCAACAATGGGAACAGTGCGCAGGTGGCGAAGCGGGTGTCACAGGCGCTGGCGGAGCACAAGAAATTCGCGACCTTGATGGAGCGGGGCGGCATCGTCTCCCACGGGCCGCTGCGGCTAGGGTTTCTCGGCACTGTGCTGATGACGGACTTCAGTGAGGCGGCCGATCCAGCGGCAGCGGCAGCAGCGCTCGAGCAGTGGAAGGAGTCCATCGTGGCTGGGTTCCAGGCAGCCGCGGAGATGGGCCCGATGGCGATGGAACCACTCTACGGCGTCGCCTTCATCATCACGGAGCTCATCGTGCGAGAGGATGCCGGACTGTCGGGTGGAATGGTGCTTCCGTGTGTGCGTGAGGCGTGCCGCGACGCCATGGAGCAGCACCCGCGTCGCCTCGTCGAGCCTGTCTACGAGTGCACAGTCTACTCGGGAGGCAACACCCAAGGCAAGATCTACGGCACACTGAGCCGGCGTCGCGCGGATATTCTTGAGGAGGTGCCGAACGAGGGCAGTGATCTCTTCTACATCCGTAGTGAGCTTCCCGCTGTAGAGGCGTTTGGCCTCCAGGACGAGCTGCGCATCCTGACACAGGGTGCCACCTCCACCGCACAGCTGCGCATGAGTCACTGGGCTATCATCGACGCGGATCCGTACTTTGTCCCGACGACCAAGGAGGAGATTGAGGAGCACGGCGCGGAAATAGCGACCAAGAACATTGCGGAGCAGCTTCTGGAACGTATTCAGCGCCGTAAGGGGCTGTACCGTGAACGCGTGGTCGACGTCGCGGAAAAGCAGAAGTTCTCACTGCGAGGCGCCTAGCATTGACAGACCACGCACATGCCGCACCAACCTCATGGTCTTGCTTGCTTGCTTTCGTTGCCCCCACCCCCTCCATCGTCAGCGAGAAACGGTCGTGCATAAGGATGAAATCTTGCAAACATAAAGTTAAAAAAAAATGAAGCGTCACAGCAGTGAAAAACAGTTACTGCTGCGAATCAAGGCAATCATTCACGACAGTGGCCAGTCCCACAACTCAAAGAGAGAGGCAAATCCAGCAAGGGAAAGAAGGCTGAGCTCTGGTACGACGAACCAGATTCGGGTCCGCACCTCTACACGCCAGAAAGGACTCGTTCATAGGTAACCGTGCGCTGGGAAACAATGATGTGTGCATGTGCATCACCGCCTGGGTCTTCTCTTCCTTTGGCGGCGTCACCTCTCGTCTTGTGCCTTTCTCGCCTCACTCACACACACACACACACACCTGCTCGCTCCACCCTTCTCACGCTCTACGCATCCACATCAATGAAGCTTGGTCGACCTTTCCTTCAAGAAGGGAACGAGTACTGCCTGCGTGCGCGTGTGTAAGCTCAGATGGCAGCATCACTGTCATCATCATTATCTGCGTGTAACGTGCAGAAGGTACCGGCTGGCAAATCCAGCGACTACCAGGGCGATGCGCGCAAGTTGGTGAAGTGCGGCACGCGCAACATCGCGGTCGTGCACTACAAGAATCGCTTCTACGCGATCGACAACGCCTGTTATCACCACGGCGGGCCCCTATTCACGGGTGACATCGAGGACATGGGTGGGCACCCCTGCATTGTTTGTCCATGGCACAGCTATCGGATTGCTCTCGACTCCGGAGAGGGTCTGTACATGGGGATCGACATCCCACCCGGCGGTGGCCGGCCGGTGCCGTCTGTGAAGTCCAAGGGCTGCAAGCAGCGCATCCACCCCGTCGTCGTCGAGGGAGACGATGTGTTTGTCATGGTGGACCTCAGCGGCCCGGCCTGGGAGAGTGACGCGTACGCGAACATGGCACTGGCGAACCGCGAGGCGCCAACGGCGGCGCCGGTTCACGGTGGTGGCGCGGGGCCGTCAGGAGGGCTTGGACTGCACAGTGGGATGCGCAGCGGACACGTTCTGCGACACGACGCGAGAATGCCCAGCGACGGCGCGTTCGGGCGTGCTGGCATGAACCCGCTGGCGGGTGGGGACAGAACCGGTGCCGGCACCCCCTCGTCGAGGCTCGCCGGCTCGCTGAACGGTGCCGCGTCGTCGTCGGCGGTTCGACCGGTGTGCCCGTCCGGCGCAGACAAGCGCGGCGCGCTCTACGTGTCGTGCGCCTCCATTGATCCGCTGTGCGACGACGTGGCGCAGTTCAACTTTGTGCACAGCTCAGGGGAGTTGCAGCGCCTGCCAGAGCGTGGGGAGTACGTTGCGCTCGAGCTTCCCATCAAGGGCGAAGACGGCAAGCCACTGGTGCGTAAGTGGACGGTCTGTGAGACGCACCACGGTAACAGCCTTTTCACCCTCATTGTCAAGCGCTACGATCAGGGAGGTAGCGGCAGCCGTTGGCTGCATCAGCACAGTCTTCACGTTCCGCTGCGCGTGCTGGACGTGGCGGGGACGTTCACGCTCGTCGACCACCTGCCTCGCCTACGGCAGCTGAGAGGCAACGTGCTCTGGCTCACGGCGGGCATCGCCATCACCAGCGCGTACGCCGCCGTCGGTGGCTACCTGCACAACCACAGTCTCACGCAGTCCACGCGAGAGCAGCTTCATGTCCTGCACATGCATGTCGATCGCACACAGAAGAGTGTGGCGAAGCTCGACGAGCTGCTTCAGTGGACGCGTGACTACTCGCCCATGGCGCTGTCACACGTGCAAAAGCACTACCAGCTCCACGTGTTTCTGACACACCAACAGCCTCAGCAGGTGACTGAGGTGGCGGGAATGCCGGCTGCGGCGCTGCCGTTTACCATGGGCAGCCGCCTACAGCCTCAAGACATCCAGGACGCCACGGAAAACTACTTCGCCGGATCGCCTTTTCTGTGCTACGTGTGCGGTCCGCCTGCCTTTATTGAATCCTGCGCCGCGACGCTGCTCAGTCTCGGTGTGTCGGAGGACGACATATTGACCGATGACCCGTAGCTGCCGCCGCCATGTGTGGAGGCCCCTCCTGTTACCCTGTCGTGCTGGCCAAGGCTGCGAAGGCGGCTGAACCTTCTTTTTACACTTCACCGCACTCATCGACTTGTTCATGCGAGGCAAAACAACGACGTGACCGCTGAGGTCCATTCTCTCCCCCCTCCTTCGCCCTCTTTTTCCTTCTTCGTCCTCCGAACGCGAGGACATCACTTGGTTGCCTCGGCGCCGAGTGAGGGCATTTGCAAAGATGCGGGAAGCCGCTACTATCAGTGCACTGATGCCCGCCGCCGTCGCTGTCCGGCCGGTGGTCGCATGCCGAAGACCCCGCGGTGTTGTGGCCAACAACTCTCCTTTCTCTCTCTCTCCCGGTCAATCCCTTTCAATTTCTGCGTTGCCGCCTTCCACGGTGCCTCGGCGCGGTGCTTCTCGGTGATCCTAACCCTGTTGTCGTTATTACGCTTTTTTTTTTTGCAGTCGAAACGTCTCAGACAGGCAAGACGTGGGGCAGAAAAAAAAACTTCCGGCTCTTACGCTTCTCGACTGACACAGGTCCAGGTAGGTGCCTGGCGCGTGTACCTCTCACTTGATCGTTGGCGTGCCGCAGCTCTATCAACTGTGCGCGCACACACACACACACACACACACGCACAATGGGGAACAGTGCAGCAAAGGGTGGCCCACAGGTGGAGGCGGGCTCTATTGCTCTGGAGAACTGGGGTGTGCCGCCGCAGGATGTCCCCGCAGACGAGCAGGACCCGAACGAGCTGGTGCTCCAGACATGGGCGTTCTGCAAGGCGAAGCCGTCGCCTGCCTCGCACTACCGCAGTGATGCCGACGAGCGCAAACGGCGCCAAGCGGTCTCGTGGCGCAAGCGTGCCAGCTTCATCGAGCTGGACTGCGGCGAGGACAGCTTCTTCGTCGCGAACACGTACAAGGTGATTGGCATTGCGGACGGTGTTGGTGGCTGGCGGAGCCAGGGGGTCGACGCGTCGCTCTTCTCCAACGCGCTCATGGAAAACGCCAAGCTATTCGCCGAGACACACCGCAAGGAGCGGGACCCCGCGACGATCATGCAGAATGCGTACGCCAAGGTGGTGCACGACAAGAACGTGAAGGCCGGTAGCAGCACCTGCTGTATTGCGACGCTGCAAAAGACTGCGGATGGCCACCACGAGCTCGACGTGGCTAACCTCGGCGACAGCGGTCTGCTGGTGGTGCGCGACCGCGAGCTGCTCACGCGTGTCCACGAGAAGGTTCACGGCTTCAACGCGCCCTTTCAGCTGGCTGTGCTGCCGCGCCACATGATGGGCCGCGCGTTCTCCGACCGTGTGACAGACTGCGTACGCGAGAAGGTCCACGTGCAGGAGGGCGACGTCATTGTGATGGGCACGGACGGCTTGTTTGACAACCGCTTCAACGTGGAGCTGGCAGCGGACGCTGGGTGGATCGGCAAGACCAACGACAGCGTCCTCAGCAAGATTCCTGTGGTGGGGTTCTGGCTCAGTGGTCTTCTCAACGATGACCGCACAGAGTACGTGGACCCCTACCGTGTCGCACAGCGCCTGGTCTCTGACGCTTTCAAAACGTCGACGCGGAAGGATGCGAACACGCCGTGGTCCTCGGCGCTGCGACAGTACGGCGTGTCCAACGCTCTAGGTGGGAAGGCGGACGATATCACGGTTGTGCTCAGCCGCGTCAGCACGCGCGAGCAGATGAACGACAACACTGTTTGGTAAGCCAAGCAGAAGGTCAACAAGAAGCGGGACAATATCAAAAAAAAAAAAAGAAAGGATTAAACAACACAACAACAAGGACACGGGAAACGGCTTCTTCGTGATTCACACACCCGCCGTTAACCACGGAGGCGGCACAACCCTCGTGTACCTGAAGAGTCCCCTTGTTCACCTTGTAGCTCACGCCTCTTTGAGGGCTCTTTGATTCACATCTGTTCAGTCACATCCCTCGAGAGAGTACAACACCTGAGAGACGCAACGACATCACCGACTGAATGCATTCCTTCACCACGCGTTCGTCGCGGACTTTTTCTTCTCTGTTTCACATCGTGGCCTATGGCGCAGTGGTTGTGTGCGCATGCGGACTGAAGAACATTCTGCACCGCAGCGATCACGTGTACATTTTTTTTCTTGTAGGTGCACTGACTTGTGCTTTCTTCGCAGATATCACAGTCGCACACACACACACACACACACACACACGCTCACGTCTGTAGACGCCATCACTCCCTCCTCCCCGACTTGCTTCACTTTCCTCCTGCCTGTTACGCGTGTGTGTCCGTGTCTGTGTGTACGTGTGCTCTTCCGCTTGGCACTGGATGTCGACCTTTTTTGCGTTTCACCTCATGAACGACGACCTCACCGCCAACAGTCAAACACGGAGCGCACAGTAAAAATATTTATAATAAGATACACGCATAAAGGGATCCGCGTATTAGCAACTGGAGACGCGACGGTCAGCACTTCCGACGCGCGTTTACGGCATAAAAACAAGAGAAGAGCGCAGGGCTCGCTCACGGTCGTTTTCGTACATACACATACACACCATACATACACACACGTCAACCCATATTCGGTCTGTTTTTGCTTCAACGGCCCGATTTCCATTCCACACAGACACGTGCTTGAAAAGGAAAAGAAAAATTGAGCATGTCGCAGCAGAACTTGGATAACTACTTCGCGAAGTTCCTCAGCCCGGGTCGGCGGCACCAGGCCGCAACGCCGTCGGAGCGTCAGGACCGCGCCGTCGCGCCGAGTACATCGTCACCGGAAGAAGCCGCGCAGAATCCAACGCCTTCTAATGCCGCTGAAGGTCCCCGCACTGTGTCCTCCCCCACGGCACCACCGAAGGCGCTCTTCCCGGCAGCCGCGGCGCCAAATGATCACTTTCTCGTGCTCACAGACTCCGGTGTAGTTGAGGAAGCGTGGCAGTCACGAAAGCGCGGTCGGGAGAGTGACACCGCCACCGCCGCGCCGCCGCCGCGCCCGCCCCGGCCCGCCCGTCAAGGCACAGCCGATGAAGAGGAGGAGGAGCTGGACCTACTTTTGGGCAAGGAACAGGCCGAGCAGGTCAAGGCGTTCGACGCGCTGTTGGACTCTGCCGTCGCGAGCGCGCACAAGCCCGGTTCTGCACGCTCTGAGCGCGAGACCGTAGACGCGGACACGGCGGACATCGGCTCAGCGGTGGCTGTTGCGTCACTGCCGTGGTCGACCACGTCAAGCAGCAGATTGAAGAAGGTCGCAGACAGCTTCGTTGAGCAGTTCAAGTACGAGCTGAAAACCAACGAGGAACTCTTTACCGACTTCGAGCCGTTCTTCCTAGACAAGAAGTTAGATCGCATTGAAGCGTCCACGCAGCTCTACCGCCGCTTCCTGCCGGCCCCGCGCATCACCAAGGCCACCACGGGCGCCATCTCCGGCTGCGACCTCCGCGACTACCAAGTCGAGGGCGTTCAGTTCCTTCTCGATCGCTTCCACCGCGGCATGTCGTGCGTCCTGTCTGACGACATGGGGCTGGGCAAAACGGCGCAGATTGCCTCCTTCATTCACACGTTGAAGCGGCTGCACGGCATCGAGGGTCCGCATCTGATTGTGGCGCCCCTCTCCACACTGACCAACTGGACGCGTGAGCTGGCAAGATGGGCGCCCACGCTCCGTGTCGTCAAGTACCATGGCGAGCGGCAAGCACGGCGGGCGGCGCGGTATGCGGAGAGTGCGCGCCACGCTGTGTTCGTCACGACGCCCGCGGTGCTGAACGGCGAGAGTGGATTCTTCCGCAAGCGGTCGTGGGTGACGGTGCTGGTCGATGAGGCCCACGTGTTGAAAGGCCACAACACAAAGATCACCCGCATCGCGCACAAGCTGACCGCGTGCTTCCGCGTCGCCATTACCGGGACACCAGTTCACAACAACGTGCGGGAGGTGTGGAACATGATGAGCTTTCTCTACCCGTCCATGGTCGCGGGCTACGATAGCAGCAACGAGGACACTGTCGCTGCCGCACAGAACTGCGCGCGGCTGCTGCAGCACATCATGTTGCGGCGGACGAAGGAGACAATGGAGCTTGGCATTCCGCCGCGCGTCGACGAGCCACTGACGTTTCTCGAGCCGACATACGCGCAGTCAGAGCTTCTTGCCCAGCTCACCACGCAAGCCTTGCACGGCTCCTCCACTGCCCTCACGGCTGACGGCGAGGGGGAAGAGGTGACCGACAAGGACGCCGCCGCCTCCGGTAATGGAGGGCTCTATGCGCACCTCAGCCACCAGCGCGTCGTGTGCAACCACCCGATGCAAATTCGCCTGCTCGCGGCGGACGCGAAATGCGGAGGGTCGGCACCACTGGATGTGCGCCTCAAGGTCGCAGGGATTCCCATGACCGAGGAAGCGCTCATTCATCCGAGTGCCAAGATGCGCTACCTCGATACACTCCTCCCAACGCTCAAGGCCGATGGACACCGTGTGCTCATCTTCTCCAACTTCACAACGACGCTAGACCTACTGCAAGCTATGTGTCTCCTCAGGGGCTACAGCTTTGAGCGTCTTGACGGCAGCTGCACGCGTGTTGAGCGTGAGTTGTCCATGCTGCGCTACAACGCCGCGGGCGCCTCGTGCTTCATCTTCCTCGTCACAACCACAGCTGGCGGTGTCGGCGTCACTCTCACCGGAGCTGACACCGTGATTCTCTTTGACGCGCACTTTAACCCGCAGCTCGATCGGCAGGCTGCGGATCGTGCACACCGCATCGGGCAGACACGTGTCGTGCATGTGCATCGTCTGTGCTTGCGTAACACCGTTGAGGAGCACATTCGCACCATCGCGGAGCGCAAAGCCTCCTTGGGTGACTTTATCGTGGAAGGCGGCCAGCGACAGAGCACATCGACAGGGGACAAGGACCGTCAGCGCGCGAAGGATCTCAACGGCCCACGCCTCACCGCGGACGATGTGCGTGCCATCTTCGAGCGTGCCGAGCAGCGGATGCAGGAGCAGCGTGAGGCTCAAGAGCGCGAGCGCCAGGCCGCCCAGACACGGAACGCACAGGAAGACGACGCTGTGAGCGCGAGCCAGGCGACGCGTCACGACGCCGAGGACGCGCTGGTGGCAGACTTGATGGAGATCGAAGAGAATGGCCTGCCTGGTCCGGTGATGCCCGCGAGCCGTTTGCAGGCGTCAACCTTCAGCGATCACCACACGACCGATCACTGCTTCGTTTGCGGAGAGATTATGCATCCACTGGAGCCGCTCTTGCACTGCGCTGTTTGCCCCAAGGCCTACCACGCCGCGTGCATCGGTCTCCCGCCACCAAAGCCGGGCGACTCGGTCAAGCGAACGTGGTCGTGCCCGCGCCACCGCTGCACACTTTGCGGAAAGCAGGCTGCTACTGACGGCGCCATCTTCATGTGCGTCAGCTGCCCCCGGTCATTCTGCTTCGACTGCCTTGACCCACGTTACCTGGCGCTGAACGACTCGGGCACGGAGCTGCTGCACATCCACAAAAAGTACCCTGGCATGGATGCGGAAGGCGTGGAGGCGAAGCGCAGCAGCTACTACGTGACGTGCCTGCGGTGCAGCGGTGTTGAGTCCTCCAGTGAGGAGGAGGAAAGTGATCCCGATAGCGACGACGACGGGAGCGGTGAGGCGGAGGAGAGCGACGCGGACACGAGCGTGGAGATCGTAGACAGCACGGAGAGCGACTAACGCCAGAGCGCGCAGACGCAGACACTGATACAGGCACAGAGGGAGACGAAGAGTGGCACCGGTCTCAGTGCCAAGTTGCCCGTGTGGTGCCTCCGCGGCGATGCGCGAGCAGCGGCCACACCGGCATGCACACACCTGTGCATGTCAGCCGAGACAAGACGAGGACCTTTCAACGATGCTCCGTCGGTGTCACATTTATTATTTGTTTAATGAGCAACTTTCCCCCGCCCCCTCCCCCCTCACAGCAGAGGGTGTACGCGAAGGAGAGTGAGGCAGCACGTGGCGAACGGCGTGTGCCTCTGTGTGGACCACCTTCATCAACGAAGAGGCGGTCTTTTTTTCTCTCACGGGCGACCTTTTGAGCCTGTGTGGCTGACCTCGTGTGACCGCAGCGCTGCCCCTCACCGTTTTCTTTTCTCCCTCTCTTCCGTTTGCTCTCTCCCACTCCCCCATGTTACTGCTTTGCTACGTCAAGATTTGCCGCAACCAGCGGATCGGCACCGTGGCCTTGACAAGCGCCACATCACCGGCTGCTTTCTAGCTGTTAGTATTCAATAATTTGTGTTGGTTGTGTAAGAGAGCCGGAACGCGACCATGTCGACGTACGAGCTCCCCGGTCAAGTCGTGTCCTCATCGCGCTGGGACAGCATTCTGGACTTGCTAGCTTCGCACAACGCCGGCCACATCCTTCTTGCTGGGGCCGTGCCGTGGCTGTTGGCACTCACTTGGGGGCTGTATTACTGGTTTGTGAAGCGGCCGGCCAAGGCCAACGACGAGCAGATGGCGCCGTTCGTGACCTTCTACACCGAGTTAACCGCGGGCGCCACACCGGGGTTTGATCAAAAATTCATGAAGCTCTTTCACCCTGCATTGATCAAGGAAGGCGGCGGTGTGGAGCGTGGGCTGCTGCGCGCCATGGCTCGCTGTACAAAGGCGCAGTTCGGCAACATGACCCACATATCGCGCGACACCATTGTCGTAAAGCGCGTTGGCATGCAGGTGACCGGCGTCGCGCTCGTTGACTTTGACAAGGCGAAGAGCGTGAAGTGCAAACTGACGTGGATATCGCGTCTACCGTCTGTCAAACGGATGCAATTGGAGTCCATCGGAGGCTCGCCGCACAACACGGTGAGTGGTATTCGCCGTGCGGACCTCAGCGGGTTTCATGTGACTGCCTTCAACGTGGAGCCCCGGGCGCAGGATCAGCTTGACGTGCTGCGGTACCTAGAGCCGAGTGAGTTCGAAGGCTTTGCTGATTTGTTTGTCGAGCGTCTCTTCGCCAAACCACCGTCGGCAGCAGTGTCGATGATGGTGGCACCACTGCGTGAAAAGTACACCGCACAGGACGCACTCCTTCAGCTGCAGAACTCAGTGGCGCGCGTCGTGGAGGGCTGTGGTGGCCTGAAGGATACCGACGTCGATGCCACGATGATGTCTTGCACACTCAAGAAGAGGGACCCGGGCAGCCAAGACGCACGCGGGGCGAAGCCAGCCCTGACAGAGGTCGATGGCGTTGACTTTGAGTATCACATTCGCGGGAAGGTGCGCAACATGGAAGTGTTCGTGCGGCTTGTCTTTGACTCACTGAGGTGCTGGGTCGGGCAGTACCAGCTTCGTCTGATGCCCGACGAGCGCACACAAGTGGTCGTCGACACCGAGACAGGGCACTCGACCATCGTCTGAGAGCCCGTCCTAGCTGCTGTGTATGACTGTGTATCTGTGTGTGTGTGTGTGTCTGTATCTGTGTGTGTGTTTTCCTCCGGTGTTACACTGTTGTCGTTTTTCCTGTGCACGCCGGGTGTAAACACGCACACACAATCCTTCGCCAACGACAACTCGGCCTACGCATCAATTTACCGCAGACGTGACGGGCGACCATCACACACAGAGTACACCGGTCCTCAATGAATGCGGTGCCTCCGCCTAAGCCGACTCTTTGTCTTCTCTGACACAACCCTCTGCTTTTCTCCCTGACTCACCGGGTGACTGTGGCTGCTCTAAATGCCCCCTCTCCTCTCTCCCTCTCTGCCTTTCCTCGCTCACACGGCTCATGAAAAGTACGCGGTAACCTTGTTGTTGATTTCTCGGTGTAACACACAGACACACGCACAAAAAAAAAAAAAAAGGTGTCTCAGCAGCCCCACAAGTCACCTCTCTCTCTCACTCTCACACTCTTGTTTCCGTGTGCGCACGCGCAAGCTTTTTTGGGGAGAGTCGGCAGTGTGACGTAACTGATCCCGCGGCGTGCGACCCAGCTTGTCCTCGTTGTGTGTTCATCTTATTCACCCGTCACCTGCGTGCACGCGGTGTCAGCCGCTTTATCCCCGATTGCTGGCACTTTCTTGTTCACATTAGAGGAGTGCTACTGAGAACAATCTGCAGTGACTTTTGTTTTTCCTCTTTTTTCTTTTCTCGTCTTGCACAGCGCGTCCATTGTCGTTGCGTGGCTCACGTCGTGTGCTTGACAGTGAACGCTTTCGGCACCAGTGAGGCGCCAAAACGAATAATTGATTGCACCAGCAAACGTGCAAGCCCCCCGCGAGAGAAGGAGAGAGCTCGTGTGTGCACATTTCGCACCTTTTCTGTTCTTCCTCTTCTTTCTTGCTTGTTTTCTCTCCTTCTATCTGTTTGGCTTCACGTCCACTCAGTCGTTGAGTATTCTGCGGTGTAAATGAGTGATCAAAGTGGGTTCGCGTCACGTGCGGCAAACGGGCGCCGTGCGGAGTCAGGTGCCGACAGGAACGGCAGTGCTGCCGCACCGCCGTCCACTGGTGCGCCGACGGGTCTCATGACGCAAGTACAGCGGGCCACGCCACGCTCCGCCGCCGCGCTTGATCAGCCAATCCAAACACGACTTCTCCTCGAACAGAAGCAGCGCATACGCAACTTGCCAAAGAACACCTCGCCCATTGACCCGCGTGCACATCCCTCATTGCTGCCACCGCGACACCACTCAATGGACGGTCGCAAGTGCCTTATTCTAGATGTCGATGAAACCCTCGTGCACAGCTCGTACGAGGGCACGTCGAGATACGACCTGCACTTGCGCGTCAGCATCACACCGGAGAACGTGGTCGATGTCTTCGTTGCTTTCCGTCCGTACTTGAAGGAGTTTCTGGAAGCTGTGGCCCCGTTGTTCGAGATTGTCATCTTCACGGCGTCGATGGAGAAGTACTGTAATCCGCTCATGGACGCCATCGATCCGCACGGTGTCCTGGGCAGGCTTCGACTGTTTCGCGACCACTGTAGCTTGTGCAGCTCGACGTACGTGAAGGACTTGTCGCTGCTGGGCCGCGACTTGGAACAGGTTGTTATCATCGATAATAGCCCAGTGGCCTACCTTTTTCAACAACGCAATGCGATTCCCATCATTTCGTGGTTCGATGACCCGGCTGACCGAGAGCTCAAGGATTTAATTCCGGTGTTGCAGACGCTGGCGCAGAGCGACAACGTGTACGATGTGCTCGACGACTACAACGCGGTGCTGCAGGCCCGCCAGGCTGAACTCGATAGTCAAGAGGCTGGACGCTGGCGGTGAGAGCGTGCCTGCCCTACAGAAGAGAGGGTGAGTGGGGAGAGGGAGAAGTGCGTAGTGTCATGACCGTCGCCTCCGGAGGCGGGTGTGCCGTTGAGTGTGTGAAAGGTGAATACCCGCGCACACGGGTAGGCTCCAACAGATTTATGGGCAGATGTTCCTCTTTTTTTTTTCTTCGCGCTCGCACCCGTTGTCGTCCTTTTTTCTTTTTGCCTCATCGGTGTGGAGGCGGACCATCTGAAGGCCGCCGCGGCGCGGGGGAGCTTATCATCATCTCCACCGACAACCTTCTACTATGCCCTCTCTCTCTCTCTCTCTCTCTCTTCATTACGGCGTCGTCACTAACGAGTCACGGTTGTATCAATCACCATATATATATATATATATATATGTTTATATATACACAGATGTACGTGTCCTAACGACAGCTGTTCTTATTGGGTTGACAGCGACCACGGACACTGGAAGAACCCCTGGCGCGGCGGAAGCACCTTCTCTTTTTCTCTCCCTCGCACTCCGCCACTTGCTTGTACGCTATCGTGCTCTGCTTTTGCTCCGTACGTCGCGAGTCGAAGCAAAGCAAGGCATTTTTTTACCTGCGAGTGCGGCGTCGTGCGCTCGTGTTATCTTATTCTTCCTTCATTTCGTCTGTTTCCCTTTTTCTTTTTTAAGCCCACCGATGGTGCGTGATTTGTGGGGTGCGGAAAGCCCCTTTGTCATTGTTTTGGCTCGTTGTTGTAGCGATGGTGGAGTTGTGCATTTTTGTTTTTGAGCAGGAGAATCGACTTGCGCCTCTCCCAGCGGAAGGCCGTCGGGTGTCTCATTGGTTTTTTTTCCTCTTCTCCTTTTTTTTTGTGCCTTGTGCCCTCACTGCTTGTCTGGCAAGGCACCCGTGCGCGTAAATGTGTGTGTACGTTTCTCCCTTCTCTTTTTTTCGGCCGCGATGGCAGCCTGTTATTGTGGCCGTCCTTGGTGGTGAGGCTGCTTATTCTCTTTTTTTTCCTCTCTCCAGTCGTCTCAGCATGTTTCTGCTGCTTTTGGTGAGTGTGGGCTGCACTGCCGCCTGCGCGTGGTTGCGCTTTTAGGAGGACTTGGCTCAGCTTCTTTCAGTGTCTTTTTCACCCCTTTTCTTCTTCTTCTTCCTGACGGCTTCTGCTCTCACTGTAGGCGGGGCTGAGAAGGTTGTGGTCTACGTCCGGGGTAGAAGAAGATGGAGAGGAGGAACCAGTGCCCGTGTGTCGGGCCATGATGTCGTGTGTTGTCACTAACTCACAGGCGAGGACGACGTCACTGTCGCCAGCGAATGGCTGTTCAATCTGTACCTCATCTCAAGCAGCTCAGCAAACAAAAAAAGCAAGTGAATCATAAATAGCACACGCGCACACAAGAAAAACAAAGTGTGATCGAGCGCATCAACCCGGGGGGAGGAACACGCAACATGTACAACCCACCACACGCGCTCAACGTGCCGCATTTTTTTTTGAACCAGATACTCGAGGAGACACGCCGCTCATGTAAATCTAAACATGTGTGGATCCTCTACCCCTTTCTTTCTCTCCGTTCTCGCTGGATCGTCGCGGAGTGGGGGACGGGGCACCGTTTCCTCGCGCATGCGGGCGTGCGTCACGTGTCGAACCTACGCGCCCACTCACTGCTGTCGCCTAACACGCACCTTCTCTTTTCTGCTTCTACCATCCTCCAACACGCACTCATGTTTTTTTTTTTTGTAATCCCGCTGATGCACTGACGACCTGACTCGATAGTCGACCACGTAGACCGCACTGCACGCACAAGCAAAACACTGACACTCACCGACCCACGCCCCCGAGAAGCCTTCGCACCGACCATGAGCAAACTCACGGCCGCCATTTTGAAGCAGCAAGACGACGTGTGCAGCGCTGCGGTGATGACGTTGCTGAAGGGCAGTGCTGCCTTTGAACATCTGGCCCAGAGTGAGGGCGAGGGCATCATCCGGCGTGACCAGGAAGATGAAGACAAGCTGGCTGTGGGCATCGATATCGCTATCGCCAAGGGCATCCTCAAGGGCAAGCCCGACATCGCACCGCCAACGAAGGTGAACGTGATGGGTCTCACCGCGGAGCAGGTGACGGAGGAAATCCTGACGCATCTGCCTGGTTTGGAGAGCAATGTTATCGTGCTGCAAGGCCTCAGTGGCACCGGAAAGGGCACGACAGTCGCGAAGCTACAAAAGAAGCTCCCCCGCTGTGTGACCTGGAGCAACGGCAACATCTTCCGTAGCTACACCTACCTCTGTCACGAGGCACTCATCAAGGAAGGCAAGGAGCTGACGACGGAAAACCTCACCCCGTCGCTGCTCAGCGCCGTGGAGAGCCGAGTCACGTTTAGCAAGTGCGAGGACGGTCAGTACCGCGTGCTCATTGACGGCATCACACGCGTCGAGGACATTCAGAACACGGTGCTCAAGCAGCCCATCATCAGCGCCAAGGTCCCTACCGTGGCCGAGCAGACGCAGGGCGAGGTCATTCGCTTCGGTGCGAGTGCGGTGGATCAGCTGAGCAAGGCGGGCTTCAACGTCATTCTCGAGGGCCGCGCGCAGACGCTGAACTATATTCCCACAAAGGAGCGCTTCGAGCTAGTGATCCCCGATGTCAGCGTTCTCGGCCGACGCCGTGCGGCCCAACGTGTTATGGCCAAGGCACTCCAAATGGTCGCCGACAACATCGATACCAGCACCGACGAGGATGTTGCGCGCGCTGTCGACGAGGCCGTACGTGCGCTCTAAATGTGGGCACGATGGAGGGGGAGTAGCTAAAAACCTGTTTGGTATCCGTCACAGACGCGAACAATCCCCAGCCGGAGGCACAAGAAAAAAAAGAAGCCCGGTCGTTTAAAGTGGTCATGACGCACGTAAACCTCATTGTTTTGTTTTGTTTTCTCTTCTTGCGAAAGCGAGCGGGCCAAATAGCGCTCGCCATCATTGCTTTTAACCTTCTTTTTTCTCTCTCCACATCATTGAAGATGTGCGGCCCTGTGTGGGAGTGAGTGCCTGTCTGACAGCGGAACCTCCTCATGGCCAACTAATTTTTTTTTCTTCTCTTCCCTTCTACAGCCGAATAGGGCACGGCACGAGTAAACAAACACACACAAGAAGCTTCTACACGGGCGTTCTGGCCTTTTCTTCACCCGGCCAGTGCGCTTCCATTAGCACCTCTTTTCGTTACGTTTGTAGAAGGAAGGGAGACCACGCAGCGGCGTGCACACCACGGGATCGATTCTCGCCACATCACGTTGCTTCTTCATCCCCCCCCCCTCTCCCTCTTTCCCTCGTATGCTTCACTTTCTCGCTGCCCCGGTCGCCACACCTTGTACTTCTCGTCAAGTGAATCTGTTTGCCATGGCGGAAATCCTAGCAAAGAAAAAGGTGTGGCGTGTGAAGGACATTGTGCGGCGCGAGGGCACCGAGGACGTCGTCAGCGTCCTGCGTGTCAATCACCCCTTCCGCCGGCAGCGCCTCATCGTCGTGCCGGTGCCACGCTACGCGAAGGAGTCGTACTACAAGGACTGGGTGTACCAGCCCTACGTGAAGGAGCATCACATGTACGTCAGCAACGACATTTACAACCCGTTCTATGTCTTCTACTGTCGCTACCTTCTCACACGCAATCGCTTTCCTGACTACGCGTACTTCCACCCTATGGGCTTCCCGGACTGCATTGATCTCAACATGACCCGCCGCGCCTTCTTGAAGCGTGAGCAGCCCTTCAAGACGCCGAGTCTGTACATCCTCTTCACGTCGTCGCGGCTTCGCGACAAGCATCACTGGTGGGTCGAGCGGCGCACGGTCAAGCTCGTCGGGGACCAGTATGTGACCCACCCGCGCGAGAACACGGAGTCGATGGTGCTCATGCTGCCTCCAGCCTTTGTGCCGGAGGCTCTGAACGCGCTGCAGAGTCTCGGCTTTCAGGTCGAGGACGCCGCCACGACGTCCATTGGTGACTCTGAAACCCTAGCGCGGCTCAACCGCTGGAGCCACAAAGGTCAGATGATGGCGTTGCTGTACATCTGGGTCCTCATCTTCTTCTTCATTCTTGGTGAGAGTCGCCATGTGAAGGAGATGTTCAACGAGTACATGCGCGGGATGGTGATTAAAGCCGGGAAGGATCCGGAGAAGATGGGCTTGTAATGGTCAGCACCACTCGCAAGCACGTGTTTGTGTGAGTGAGTGCGAGAGAGGGTGGTCTACTGAAGAACAGAAAGAGAGAGAGACAAGGAGACGACGCATCGACGGCGACTCTGCGTTGGCTGAGGAACCGAACATCGTCTGTCTCTCCCTCTCTGTAGTTATGCGCTGAGCTAGTGCACGTGCTGTTGTTGTTGCTTTACATCGCAGTGGCTGTGGCTTGTTTGTTTCTTTGTTCTCACATGTCCTTCCCCCCCCCCCATTCCACACCACAGCCTCTGTAGCTCCCGGCCACACACACACACACACACACACACACACCCGGAGGCTGTGCCGTGGGTCCCCACTCCCAGCCGCCCCATCTCTTGTCCGATACTCGTACTCCCCGTCATCTGCGCGAGTCGGCTCCGGCTACGACGTGAGACCTAAATGGATGCGCATCCTTGGTGTGCCTCACACTGTATCTCCCTTGCGTTCACCTTCACTATTCTCTCTCTCTCTCTTGTCTTCTCTTTCCCCTTTCGCACCCCATTCCCGCGCTCGCGTTCGCACGTAGCTCTCTCGTGTCATTACTTTCAGAAACTAGCCACCGACCCACACACACACACACAGGCAAAACTCTTTTTTTTTTTGTTTGTCTGTTGAACACGCCTCATGTCCGCCAAGTCCGGTGCCGCAATCCTCCACGCAGTGCGTGAGAAGATGGCCTCGAGCTCTGTCAGCGCGCTCATCATTCCCAGCAGCGACGCGCACAACAGCGAGTACGTCGCGCCATTCCTGCAGCGCCGCGCGTTCGTCTCGAACTTCCACGGCAGCGCCGGCACCGTCGTCGTCACGCAGGAAGACGCGCTCCTCTGGACCGACGGGCGGTACTGGCTGGCCGCTGCTGAGCAGCTCTACCCTGAGTACACGCTCATGAAGCAGGGTAAGGCCGATACGCCTTCCCTGGAGGACTGGATCATCAAGTCACTCGGCGCCAACGCCGTCGTCGGCATCGACCCCTTTGTCTGCACCATCGGTGAGTGGGAGCGTCTCTCCGAGAAGCTGACGCTCAAGGCCGTTGAGGATTTTGTCGCGCCGCTGATGGACGGCGAGCCCTCTCCCGCGGCAATCACGGTCCGTCCGGCAGAGTTCTGTGGCCAGACTACCGCGGAGCGCCGCGACGACATTCTCAAGGTCATGAAGGAGCACAAGTGCGACGTTCACGTCCTGTCGGCCCTCGATGAGATTGCGTGGCTCACCAACCTTCGCGGTGGCGACGTTCAGTACAACCCCGTCTTCTACGCCTACGCTATCATCGACGAGCAGCACGCCAAGATCCGCATCTACGTGAACCTGGACAAGGTCACCGGCGCCGTGCGCTCCGCGACGGACGCGGTTCTCGAGTTCCTGCCCTACGAGCAGTTTGCCTCTGACCTCGCCTCCATCGTGGCCGGCCGCAGCGTGCTGGTCGACCAGTTGCAGACCAGCGAGGCACTCCGTCAGGTCTTCATCAAGGCCAACGCCTCGATGCACAAGGTGGTCTGCGGCCCTGCGCAGAAGCTCAAGGGCATCAAGAACCCCGTTGAGTTGCAGGGCTTCCGTGACTGCCACGTGCGTGACGGTGCTGCTCTCACGCGCTACCTCGCCTGGCTGCACGACCAGATTGCCGTGAAGAACGTGACCGATCTGAATGAGTTCGACGCCGCCTCGCGCCTGGCCCAGTTCCGCGCGGAGAATGATCGCTTCGTGCAGCTCAGCTTCGAGAGCATCAGCTCAACTGGGGCGAACGGTGCCCAGTGCCACTACAGTGCCCCCGCGGTGGGCTCGGCGATGATCCGCAAGGACGCGCTCTACCTCGTCGACAGCGGCGCGCAATACCTCGATGGCACCACCGACACGACCCGCACCATCACCTTCGGCAACCCCACCGAGGAGGAGAAGGAAGCATACACCCTCGTCCTCAAGGGCCACGTTGCTTTCCACAACACGGTGTTCCCGAAGGGCGTCATGGGCGAGCGCCTGGACACCATCGCCCGCCATGCGCTCTGGCAGGTGGGCCTCGACTACGCCCATGGTACCGGCCATGGCGTGGGCTCCTTCCTCAACGTCCACGAGGGCCCCCACGGCGTCGGCATCCGCGCCACGCGCACCAACGTGGGTCTGGAAGCGGGCTGCGTCGTCACGAACGAGCCTGGCTACTACAAGGATGGGCACTTCGGCATCCGCATTGAGAACCAGGAGGAGGTGATCCCGGTGAGCACCAAGTACAGCAAGGATGGCTTCCTCGGGCTCTCCGCGTTCACTCGCGCACCTTTGTGTCGTGAGCTGATCGTGCCTGAGATGCTGACGGAGTCGGAGCGCAAGTACGTGAACGACTACAGCGCGCAGGTGCTCAAGGATCTCGAGCCGCTCCTCGAGGCCAAGTCGGACGACATGGCGCTCAAGTACCTCAAGCACCACACGCAGCCCATTTAAAAGTAGGTGCCCGTTGATGTGCCTCTCCCCCCCTCCCTCCCGCCCTTTCGCCGTCTGCTGTCCCTGCATCTTCTCGTCTTCTTGTTTCTCCCCTTCTGGGCTCGACTTTTCGTGTAAGCGAGGTGGAGACGAAACCGAGAAGAGAAAAAGCTGGCAAGTCGACACAAGGCGCGCAATGCACCCCGCTGTTCACGAGCCCGTCCACCGGTGTTCGTTTTGTTTTTAATTACTTTTCCTCGCTGTCTTCTTTGGCAAAGGCTCCAGTTGTTGTTTCCCTCCCCTTTTTGGCGCCTTGGTGCTTTTTTTTCTTCGTCGTTTGATTGTTTTATCGAACCTTTTTAGCGCAGGGGTAAGTCCTCCATCTTCCCCTTTCTTCCATTTATACGTGAAATTGAGAAAACAAAGCAGAGAGCACCGTCTTTTCTTTCTTTCTTTCCTCTCTTTACTCCCTTAGCACGGAGAACGAGACAAGCATTGATTCCAACCTATCCAGTGATCCGTTTAGTTCTTGTTTTGCTGTTTTCATTCTTTTTCATTCTTGTGCCTCTTCTTTTCATGAGAGGGAGAGATGCGATTCGTTCGAGGCTATCGATGCGACGACACGGGCTTCCCCACCTTTTTTTTTTGTGTGTGTGTGTGCAAGAGGTGCTTGAACTTGTCGGCAGCAACCTTTGGCCTTGTTCCGTGAGCAGCAGCCGTCCCCAAAATACCAGAGAGAGAGAGAGGAGGTGCCTGTCGGGGGTTTATCTCTCATCTCTTCTTCTTCTTTCACGGTGACGAGTCATGGCAAAAAAAAAAAAAAGCAATCGTGAGAACAGTGTGCTGGCAATCACATGGGTAAGTCGACACCGAGGGAGTGCGCGAATTGTCATCCCCCCCACTCTTGTCTGTGCCCGTCTCACATGCGCGGGTTGATAGGGAGGAAAGGAGGTACGCAGACCGCGGTTCATGCGGCAGGCCACCAAGCCCAGCGAAGTTGACCCCCCCCCCTTCTCTCTCACACACGCGAAGCCTGTTATTGAGAGACCACTCGTGACGCTGCGTGTGGCCACTGCCGCCTTGGACGTGAGTGCCGCTCTTCTTTCACACGCTGAGAGCTCTGTACCACCTACACTCGTCTTCTCCATCCTCTCTCTCTCTCTCTTGCTCTTCATTGATCTTTATCTCTTCATTGATCTGGGTGCGCTCACACGCAGTCTCTCTCTCCCTCTATTCCATTCGCGTCGTCACGTCAAGCTTCCAGCTTCAACTACCGACCCACCCACACCCACTTTCTCACCTCATCATCATGTCCGCTGGTGCTGAACAGTTCAAGGCCGACCTCCGCGCTGGCAAGCCCAAGTTCGGTGTCTTCCTGAACTCCGCCTCCGCCCTGCTCGCTGGTCAGTTCAGCCACTCTGGCTACGACTGGCTGCTCATCGATGCGCAGCACTCCCCGGTCGACTCCATGACCCTCTCTCAGATGGTCGCTGCGATTCGCACCGGACCGGCGCGCGTGATGGTGCGTGTGGGCAGCACTCAGGATCGCCCCGGCATCCAGAACGCCCTGGATAGCGGCGCCGATGGCGTGCTGATCCCGTACGTGAACAACGCCAAGGAGCTCGAGGAGGCTGTGTCGTGCTGCTACTACCCCACCCAGGGCACCCGCTCCGTCTACCAGCCCCAGCAGTGCATGAACCCTGAGGGTCTTCTCGGCTACGTGCCCCAGGCCAACAAGCGCGTGGTCGTGGCGTTCCAGGTGGAGACGGCGTCCTGCATCGAGAACATCGAGGAGATCATGGCCGTCAAGGGCATCGATATCGCGTTCCTCGGCCAGAACGACCTCTGCATGTCCATGGGTCTCTACGACGGCCGCTACGTGTTCCCAGAGATGTACTTCTCCCCCGAGCTGACGGACGCCACCAACAAGCTCATCGCCACCGCCAAGAAGAACGACGTCATTCTCGGCCTCTTCCTCTTCGGCACCGACCGCGTCGGTGAGTTCCTCGAGAAGGGCTTCACCTTCATCAGCATCGGCAGCGAGCTGCACCACGCCATGACCCAGGCTGGCGCCCACGTCAAGGCCCTCAAGGAGATCTCCGCCGCCAAGGGCAAGGCCTGGACCAACCAGCCCAGCGCCCTCGTGTAATCTCGCACACCCTGGCGGTGCGCACGGTACACCGACGCACTCACAGCTCGTGGTTCCCACACCCTCTCTCTTCCTTCTTTTTATCTTTGTTTTTCCTTCGCTTCCCTAAGCCGGCGCACGTTGACTGCCCTGCCATATATTCGTCGCATCTCTCGCGTGGGCCTGCCCACACAAACGCACGACGCGCAGACACACACACCAGAGCGAGAGAAGAGGCTGTGTGCTCGTGCAACTCTTCCGTTTTTTGAGTTTCATGGAGAGGAGAGAAGAAAAAAAAAGCTGACAGAATAATCATAACTCACCGTGTTCTCTTTTCCCGTTTTTTATTTATTTTCCCTTGTTAAAAAAAATTACCGCTCACGTTTGTTGTACGCAAAGAGATCGTGCTTGTGTTCGTTATTTATTTCCTGTTTTTTTCTGTCATCTGGTCGGGCCACATTGTCGTGGCTCTACACGTGTGAACAGCACGCGTACTGCCGCGCGTATACCACGTGTCCATCCCTTGGATGGCGAGTGCGGCACGCAGTGGATGGTCAGATTCACAGCAATTAGGAAACACGGGACACCATGAACTATGCAGACTAGTCACCGTATCTGTGGGGGAAGCAGACAGGTCTATGCTCGAGGAGGAGGAGGAGGGAGGGAGGTCGCAGCGGCACGGGCCTCCACCCCCTCCGACAGAATCGGGCAACGGTCCCATTCGGTATGTTCGTGCCTCGCATCTGCTCGCAGCTATTTGTTTGGAGGCACAGTGTCGATTCACTCGCTCTCTCTCCCTTTCTTTCTCCCCGCGTGGTTGGCGCCGGAGGTGTTTTGGCCGCATCGGTGTGGCGATGTGCACGCATTCCTCTCCCTCTCACTTCATTCTCTCTCTCACGACCTCTTTGCCTTCTCGTGTTCATCGCCCCGTGGGCCGTACGCACGAATTCGCACATCCGAGTGAGGAAAAAAAAAGAAAAGAAGCTGCGCGCGTGTGTGCGACCGGTCCGTGATACAGTTATTGCCCTCCTTTCCGGCACGCTTTGTTTGTTCTCTGCGCCTGTCGCGCGGTGCTGGCAACGAATATCTCTTGCCGTACCTACATAGATCTGCTCTCGCACTGACAACGTGTGTGTGTGTGTGTGTGCTATTGGCTTTCTTTCCGCACTCACTGGATATACCCCACGCCCCGTCACTGTTCTTCATGGCCACTCCAGCAGTGATGACGGAGCGCCGTCCGCGCTCTGCCGAGCAGACAGCGCGGCTGCTCCTCTCCAACGCCTTCCGCTACGACACGTGGGAGGCGAATGCAGCGCGGCGCGAGGTGAATCGCACCGGCAGTGCAGCGTCCACGGTGCGCCTTCAGCTCGCCGAGCTCGATCAGCAGCAGCTTCCACCAGACGTGGCTGCGGACATCGTCGGCCTCAACCTGGCGCTGTTCGACCCGGCCAAGAAGGTCTTTCTCGGTGCGACGTACCGGATTGACAAGGCCGCCCTCGCCGATGCCGTTGTGTTTCAGGCCACCCCGGCCATGCTGCTCGTGGTGGAGCTCCTCGTTCAGCGGCGCCACATCAAACCTCAGGAGAAGGACCCGTACAGGGTCACGCACTGGGCAACCTGCCCTGTAGCCAGCCTCGCCCAGTCCAGTGTGGGTCTTCCCCTCCGCCCTGGCAACGCACACCTGCTGTTGCTTGAGGCCTCCTTGTGGCCGGTGGAGAGCCGCACCGACGCGCCGACCAAGGCCGGCACGCTGGTCCTCGCGAGCGCAACGGACGGCGACGCTGCCCTCGGCTCCCTGATGCGCGAGCTTGTACCACCGGGTATCTTCGTCCCAGAGAGCTTCACCAAGGCCTCTCCCAAGCCCGGAGCGCGTGCGTTTCGACTCAGCGTCACCGGCATCCAGCTCTCTGGCACGTCCACGGCGTCGCAGGAGGGGCTGCTCGACCCCCGCGCGGACTGGTCCGTCGCTGCCGTGGCGCACAATGGCTACCAGCAGCTGGGCAAGGGTGCGGAGGTGCCTCTCATCCTGCCCCGTGCGCGTGCGGGCAGCTCAGACTCGTACTCATCCTCGTCCTCGTCCTCGTCGGCTCATCCACGCGAAGGGAGGGAAGGCGCTGGTGCACGCAAGGCCGAGCCACAGGGCCCTTACTCGGAGCTGCCCCTCACCATCGACCACCTGCCCGTGCACTCGGCGACCTCGCTGGTTTTGGCCATCCGCCGCCGTGACCCGGGTCAGAAGTCCTTCAAGGTGGTTGGCTTCTGCGTGTTTCCGCTGTGCATGATGCCCATGAAGGACCGCGATGTCCGCGTGGAGAACCTGCCCGCGCTGCGTGGCCCGTTCTCGTGCACCGACGCACGCCTGCTCATGGTCGACTCGTCCACGCCGTACGGCCGTGTGCCGATCTCCGCCACGCTCACGCTGAGCTACTTTGACACCGATGTGCCCGCGCTGCTCATCGACAGCCGCACCCGACAGCCTGTCGCACCGGCACAGGGCGACAGGTCCGAAACGGTACCGCCGGCCGGTCCTGCAGCCGTTGGTGAGGCAGAAGCGCAACCGGTGGCTGCACCCACCTACGGAATCTTTGACGCGGTGCCGTCCTCCCCACTCGCGGCCACCGGCGGTGAAGCGGGCTCGCCAGTCGCGAACCTTGAGGACACCGCGCGAAGTGAGCTTGGTGGAACCCTCAGCCCATCCGCGTTTCCCGACGGCAGTCTGAGTCCCACGCTGCCCGCCGCGGCGACCGAGCACATGGCCGCCACGCCGACCAGTGGCGCTGCCTATCACCCCGAAGGTGCGACTGGCGGCGACAGAACGCCGTCGGACAGTCCTGGTGTGTTCAAGCTGCTGTGCTCCATCATGGAAGAGCTTCAGAAGGTTCGCGAGACACAAGACGTATTGCTCCGCCGCACGGCGATGGAGTCGATGCCGCCGTCCTCGCTGGCCTCACAGGAGCGCATGAACCAGGGTCTAGCGGACGGCCCCATTAGTCTCATCGACCTACAGCCCCGTCCTCTCGCCGTTTCGTGGAAGGCGCGCATGCAGCTGCAGCAAGACCTCCAGCCCATAAAGCATCCCCTCACTGGACAGAGCCTGGACGACACCACACCCGCCAAGGGCACGCTGCCAGGCTCGCTCTTCGGCTTCCGGCTCGAGGGCCTGACGCTGGATGCGGCCATCGGCGTGCCTGAGGACATTTGCTTTTGCTTTTCGTTTGGTCCGCTGCCGTATCAGCAAGTAGGAGCGGTGCAGACGGTGTCGATCGAAAAGTCGGAGACGAGCGAGACGTTCAAGTTGTGGGACGGGGATGGGCGCGGTGGATTCGTGTGGTGTGAGCCGGTGGAGTCACTGCGGAGTGGCTCCATGGCCTGCTACAAGGAGGGGGCAGCCAATACCACTGTCTACGTGCACATCTACGATGCACTGACCATGTTCTACGTGGCCACCGCGCCGCTCCCTCTCGCGCACTTTCGGCGTCCGTACAACGCGGAGTGTGCCCTCATCGCAATGGACCTCGTCCTGCAGCGCGACCTCAGCTTCACCGGAGAGGACGTGCCACCTAAAGTACTGCCGGCCGTGCGCAACGCAGGCCAGCTGCACATGACACTCTTCTGCGTGGGTGTGTCGGCCGAGTACACGCACAACACCAAGCGGGCTCTTGTGGTCGAGCCGGAGACTGGCTCGAGGCTGATCGTCGCCAAGAAGCTTCCCCACGCTGATCGCCTGCGTCGGGACGGCGGCGAGGATGACGGCCGCGAGGCGGAGGCGGCGGCCGCCGCCGGAAGCGCCAGCCGCCCCGCTCCACCACCGCCGACCTCGGGGGCGGAGAAGGAGAACGACGTGCCAGTGGTGGCGAACGCCGCGCTCCATCAGCAGCGGGTGAGCCACATCAAGGCCATGTTAGAGCAGCAGTCGGGCAGCCTCACCGGCGTGCCGGATGAGCACGTACGGCAAGCGCAGCGTCAGGCTGAGATGGAGTTTGGCCTGCGATACCTCGAGAGCAAGCGGGAGAAACTCAAGTCGAAAGCCATTGCGCACACCCTCATGAAGCGCCTGACAGTGACACACACCGTGCAGCTCGTGGCGTGGCGACCGGAGGTGATCAAGACGCTCTTCCAAAGCCCCTACTCCGTGCCGGTGCAGTTCTTTGTGGAAGTCACCGAACCGCACCAGGAGAGCTGTACGGTGCTGGGCTCACCAGCCTTCCATCTGGGTCCAAGAGATCAGACGCAGATTGCACTCGTACTTCGCCTGCCGTACCACCGTCACGCCGCCACGGCATCGGCATCGTCACCAGCACTGGGCGGTGGTCAGAACGGTGATCCCAATCGCCACGTCATCACGGCCAAAATCTTCTCGGAGCGGCGGGAGCTTGTGCGGGTGGTGCAGATAGAGGCCACGGTGGGCATGCCGCTGGTGGACCGTCGCTACGAAATCTTCGGCGCGCCAGGCAGCACGGTCACGCGGCGATTACTTTCGCGGTATTTCTCGTCGTCGACATTCCCGATCACATCGAGGCAATCGGAGCTGGTGCAGCGCATGCGAGACGTCTGCGCGAGAGTAGAAACCTCGCACGCGGGCACCGTCGTGGAGACGAACGCCGTGATGGACCCCATCACGCAAACGTACGTCACCGCCTGGGAAGAGGCGACGGTCACCACCACGGTACCCGCCCAGCTGGACCGCCAGCGCATCGAGTTCGTGACCCTGTACACGGACGCGGCGATGACCAACGTGTTCGAAACGTGGGAGTTGTGCGTGTTTGCGTGCGACGAGGTCGTCACGAGGGACATTTTCTGGGGCCAGACCACCGCACTTGGCCTGCCCGCGGAGGGTACAGAAGAGCTGTACTGCAGCGATGCGCACATGCCGGTGAGCCGGCACGGCCCCTCTTACATTCTGAAGGTGCGGCCGCGTGAGGTGGGGAGGCAGAGGGTGCTTCTTCACACGCTGGTCAATGACACGCTGAGAAAGACGATTCTCACGATTCCAACGGTCAACCCGACGCCGACCTACACCCAGGTGATTGAGCTGTCCATGCAGGACGTTGCGGCGCCGGTGTTCAGGCGACTGACGTTCGTGAACCGCGGCGACAAGGAGGAGTGCTTCCACGTGCATCACAACTACCGCTTTCAGCTGCAGGTGACACCGCAGAAGTTTGCGCTCGCACCTGGTGATACGCAGTTCGTTTCGCTCCAGTTTGACTTGCTGCAGCTGCAGCCACGACAAACAGAAGGTCGCTGGCCGATGTGGCTCTTCATCAACAACGCAGACGACAAGACGGTGGAGTCCTACGCCCTTCAGGTGGTTGTCCGCGCACACGCCTTGATTCACCCCTCAGGTCCCGTCTAGTACCAACAGAGAAAGAGAGAGCAGGCAAGACGTCAGCAAAGGCAAGGTGAACGGTGCTTGTGAATGGCGCCTTTCCGCTTCTCTTGCTCTCGGCACGTATGTTTACCGCAATCTCGTGAATGCGTTTCTGTGTGTTGGTGAGAGAAAAGGGAGATAGAAAGTGAGAGGGTCAACTGATCCTGCTTTAGACATAGAACAGTCACTGTCGGTGATATCAATCAAAACACAACAGTAGCAACCAACTGAATGAGCTGTTTCTCTCGCGCGCCTCTCCACCCCCCCTACAGACGGCAAATGGCGCGCTTGCGTGACAGCGAGGCGAAACACGTCACAGCTATCGGCAGTGATACCTTTCCCCTCCTTCGGTACTCGCCACGTACGTGACGTCACCTGCGTGCGGCTCCGCGTGTGGGGTCTAGTGCTCCAAACGGCGCGCGAGTCATGGGCGGCGAAGGGAGCTGATGTCCACTCCTACCACTCTCTCTCTCTCATGCGCGCCCTCATACTTTGGCACGGCGGCTTCCTTTGTTTGTTTATTTCGTCGCACTCGCTGTTTTCCTAAGGCCAAACAAGCACGAAGTTTGTCCACCCTCTCGCGCTCTTGGCTGGCGCCGACTGCACAGCGGCGCTGAGGTGAGTACGCACACAAGCACACGAGCAATCGTGTATACGAAGGAAAGGCAGGAAAGCGTTGTGTGTGTGTGTGAGAGAGAGAGAGAGTTGGTTCGTACCTCCAAATAATCTCCCGTGTCCGGCATGGACGCTGTGCGCAAGCTCGATAAGAAGCTCGGCATTGGAGCCCGTGGTGTCGTCTATCAGGGCTTCGATGAGGACAATGGCTGGTTTGTGGCGATCAAGGAAATCCCTCTCATTGAATCCTCTTTCGCCAACGAGGCGACGCCGCCACGAACCCCGCCGCACCGGGCAGGCACAGGCAGCCATGACACCCCGAGTGCCTGCAGTAGCAGTGCCAACAGCAGCCGCAATGACGAAGAGGCCAGCGGTGTGAGTGGCCAGGCCGGCGGCGCGTACGGCTCACTGAGCCCCCAACACCCGTATGATGGGTGCGGCGGCGCGAGCGAAAGCCAGACGGAGGAAGAAGCGCAGGCCACGCTTATTCTGCGCGAGATTCGCGTCATGGAGCGCGCGAAGCACCCGAATCTGGTCCGCTACTACGGCACCCGGCGCAGTGCCGTCGGGGTACAGCTCATTATGGAGTACGTGGGCGGTGGCTCGCTGGAGAGCCTTCTGCGTCGCTGCGGTGCGCTCCGTGAGCGTGTCGTGCGACGTTACACACAGGACATCCTTCACGGACTGGTCTACCTGCACGATGTCATGAAGGTGTGTCACCGCGACATCAAACCAGGCAACGTACTGCTGACCACAACCGGTGAGTGCAAGCTGGCTGACTTTGGCGTCTCTAAGATTCTCGGTGGCGGTGGCGTCGGCTCGAGTCCGCCGGGTACGGGGCAAAGACGATCCGCCTCGGCAGGACCGCGAGAAACCGATCACATGCGCACGACCGTGGGCACGCCGTGGTACATGGCTCCTGAAGTCATCAGTGGTGGCGTCGACGACGACGATTTGACGGGACTCGATCAGGAGATGCGCCGCCTGCTCCCGCCCCGGCACGGCGAGCACGAGGGTTACTCCACCGCCGCGGATATCTGGAGCCTTGGCGTGACTGTCTTTGAGATGCTCAGTGGGGAGCGACCCTTCGGTCACGGGCTGCACAACCCCACCGCGGTGCTCTTCCACATCGTCAACACCGCCGCGACAGAGGTGCCGCAGCTACCGGAGAGGTGCCATGTATCGCAAGAGGCGCGTGATTTCCTGGATTTGTGTTTCGTCTACGACCGCACACTGCGCCCCAGTGCGAGAGAGTTGCTCACGCACGCGTGGTTTGCTCGGGAAGGTCATGCCGCCCGCGGAGGCTCAACGCCGCGTACTACCACAGACGCTCGACCATTCACGACCACACCTCCTCGCCGCCCTCCGCACCCCACAGTCTCCGCGCATACGAAGCCAGGGAAGTTCAGCGGTGCCCTGGACACATTCGACGTTGCGAGCGTCACCGCGGCGCCGGCCTCATCTCACGGTGCAACACTGGCCAACGCAGATGTGAATGCCACCGCCTCTACAGCTCACAGGGCCCGTCACTCACCACCACTTCCGTCGCCACCGCAGTCAAAGTATGATCCCACGACGAGTGCGCGTTCGCCCATCACGTCGCGTGTGTCCACAGCCACCGGCACTAACACCGCTCGCAGCTCTTCCAGGACAGCGCACTCGCAGGCCGATCCCGCGGCAGCGCGCTATGCCTGCCTTCGAGAATGTGCCTCACGGATAGCCGGCGCGGCGACCCCACGGCAAAAAGGCGGCGCGTCGGTGTCCACCGGTCTCTGGACGCGCGATGGATACTACGTGGACCTCGTCACGTCAGACCCGCTGGAGGACTTGTGAGTGCGAGAGGTGGCAGCTCATCTTGTTACACCACGTCCCGCCCTTTTCACGGCGCCGACACGCGCTTGTCCTTCCCTCACCGATGTCCTCAACGACATCATACACCCCGCACACACACACAATATACGGGCACCGAGTACAAGAAAAGACAAAAAAAAGCAACAAACCAAGAGAAGCCAGGAAAGCCACGCATCGCCGTGAGCTGCCAGCGGCGGTAACATAACATACGTACACGCGCAATCGTTGATGAACACTAGTCGGGGCAAGGACACTACGCTGCGAGTGCGTGGGGTGGGGGCACTGACACATCCACATCAGTCACCTACCAAACCTATGTTCTCACTCGCTTTCCCCTCTCTTCCATCGCATCTCTTCTTCATCTAGTGGACACTCTCGCCTGTCGTGCTGTGGTGTGCCGCTGACTGCGTCCCGGTGATGATGAAACCTTTGTCATTGACACCTCTAGTCTGAGAGCTTGTGACGATCACGCAAATAGTTATCCCTGTCTGACGGACGCAGTGGCGCTACACACGCTGCCTGCGGCTGTGGTGTGTATGTACGTGTGATGGTGATGGTGGTGGTGGTGGGACGCGGCTGCCTCGCTGGTGATGAGAACACTCATGTATTATTTTGACACCTCTTCTGAGCATGGATTGATGTGCGTACATTAGTTATCCCTGTCTGATGCGAGCGCTGCGTGTCCCTGTGTGTGTCTGTGTGTGTGTGTGTGTGCTGTCGTGGCTGCTGGACGTGCATGATGCTCTTAAGTTTCACTCTTGTCGGACCAACTTGGAACTGGCGATGCTGATCATGGATCACACCTCCTGACTGTCCAGCAGCCCCGTGTGTGTGATGTTGCTGTCGTTGACTGTGTGGCAGTTATGTGGAGCGTGTGCACGCATGATGGGAAATTCACACGCATCACTCCGATACCGCTGAGCGTTACCCCGTGCTGACACAATTGCGTACTGATGTGCCACGTCCACTTGCGCCGTTGAGCGGAGCCGCCCTCGCTCAGAAACCGTGGGACCAACACGCTGAAAGAGAACGAAAAAATAACAGGCAGAGCTGGTGATGGAATGGCTGGACAACTAGATTTGCATGGCTACGGCTCTGTGAGGAGACCACCCGGTTATGTGGAATCCCACTGATATTGGTGGAGTGCGTCTTGCCGCAGTCGCTGATCTGTTTCGCTCTTTCTTCCTCACCTCTCTTTGCTCTTCGTTTTTTTTTTCAAGTGCACCATCGCACATTCTTCGCGGACACCGCGCTATCTGGCTGTTAAGAACCGCACAGAGGTGCTACTGTGACTCTCTTTGTCTATCGCTGCTGTGTGTGTGTGTGTGTGTGTCGCCACATCGCTTCGGGTTTTGCCTCAGCTGATCTGACACACCTTCGCAAAGGGGTGGAGGGAGGAGCGGCGTGTTATGTACCACCGAGGACGCGGAGGCGGTGGCCGGGGACGTGGAGGGGTGGGTGCGCGACTTCACCAGCCCACCCACGGTGAAGAGCACCCGTGGGGTGCGGGTCGTCGCGCACGGTCAGTCAGTGATGACGACAGCCCGATGTGCTTGGATCGAGGCGGACTGGCTGGCTCAGTTGCCGAGCTGCGCGCGGCCTTGCAGTCCCTCGATGGCGCCAACTACGGCTCTCTGAGGCGGCTCACCCGGCAGCGGTTTCACCTTCACGATGAGCCAGGGACCACTCCTGTCACGGCTTCATTTCTGCGAATTCAGCCTGATCCGTACGCCCCAGGCTCTCAGATCAGCCTCTCCACCACCCTGGCACTGACCCGGTCAGACCTGAATGACCTTCTCCTGCGGCAGCCAGAGGCGGGCTGCGAACTGCCCAGGGACACGGCTGAGCGCGTGGCGGCGTGTGCCATTGAGGACTTTGTCATGCGGGCGTTCGTTCGCCAGCTTCAGCAGCTCAACGAGCCCTCAGTGGAGGTGGCCCGCGTGTCTCAGCACGTTCTACCGCGCGACGCGGTGAGACTGAGCTTCTCCGCCGACCACCACCACATCCCACCCGATTCCTGCCTTCATGCCAACGTGTGTCTCTACTTCCGGGTCAAGTTGCCGGGTCACGGTCGTCGCGTGGACGGACGCGGCATTGCGCGCATTCTGCTCGCCACCGTTGCCTCCGCTGGCCGGAGTGTAGCGGCTCTTAGCACTGAATCGCTTCTGAGCCACGCAGCCAGCGTGCTCAACCAGGAGTGGCTTCGCGCGCAGCTGTCATACTGCGGGCTTGTCGCCTTTGTGCGGAGCGGTGCCGTCCTGGCGCGTGCTGATGGCATTGACGACACGCCCATGCCCGCCAACGAAGCTGTGTGCTTCGAGTCCCCACCGTCGCTCGCGAAGTCGTTTGCACTGCCGTACACCTCCGAGGTCGTGGCCGGAATGGGCTTGCCGGTGGGTCTCACGCTGATCGCGGGCGGAGGCTACCACGGCAAGTCCACCTTGTTAAGAGCCCTTGAGCTGGGCGTTTACAACCACGTCCCCGGTGACGGGCGGGAGTTTGTCGTCGTGGACCCAACGGCGGTGAAGATTCGCGCCGAGGACCGCCGCTACGTGGACGGTGTGGACGTGTCTGCGTTTATTAATCACCTGCCGAGTGGGACGGACACGACGACCTTCTCTACCACTAGTGCGAGCGGCAGCACGAGCCAGGCCGCTGCCATAGCTGAGGCGCTTGAGCTTGGCTGCCACACGCTTCTACTGGACGAGGACACCTCGGCAACGAACTTCATGTTCCGCGACCCGCTCATGTCCGCACTCGTGCCAGACAGGGACGAGCCCATCACACCTTTTGTGAAACGGGTGAGAGGCCTCGTGGAGAGGCAGGGGTGCTCGGTGATCATGGTTGTCGGTGGCTCCGGGCAGTACTTTGCCCTGGCTGACGTGGTGCTCGTGATGCGGTCGTACCACGCTGTGGAAAAAACCGAAGAGGCCAGGCGCATTGCCGCGAGCGCTCAACAGGTAGCCGATGACACTGTGACAGTAGCGGACACGCAATCAGCTTTTTCGTTTCCTGGCCAACGGGCGGTGCAGTACCGGGCGTCATTCGCAGCGCTGCGCGACGACCAGAGAGGTCGTGAACACGGCCGGATGAGTGGCAGCGGGGTGCACCAGGTTCGGGTGGGCTCAGACTCGTGGGTGGATCTCTCGCTCGTCGAGCAGCTGGTGGAGGAAGGCCAGACGAATGCACTGGCACAGAGCATTGCCCTGCTCTACGATTTGCAGACCGCCGAGCACGCACGCGCGTGGCGCGACCGCCAGATCAGCCACGGCGCCACCCAGCTCACTCGGCGGCCGCTGTCCGACTTTGGCCAGTTCGTCTACGCCTGCCATCACGCACTGGGTCAAGCCGATCTGTACATCCAGACACCTTCGTGTGGCATCGCGCGCGGTTTCTCGACGATGCCGCGTGTGTTCGAGCTCGGTGCGGCACTCAATCGCATGAGGGGCCTGCGGACGGTACCGCTCTAAGCAGGTCTTCGTGTCCCCCAGTCACCGTCAGGGAGACAGAACTGTTCCGGCCACAAGGACAAAAACGTACTCAGAAAGAGAAAGCGAGGCCGACAAAAAAAAATATGTTTGTGGTGCAGCACCCACACGCCATCGTCCTCTCTTCCCTGAACAACTATCGCTTACCGTGGCCCTCAGTGACAGGTGGAATGCCGTCATCGGCATGCTTGACGTCCGCATACGTGTCTCACCTCTAATTCTTTCTCTCTCCATTCCCCACTTTCACGGAACTATCGCTGCTACTTGTTGAATGAGTGCGCCCGTAGTGAGGCCCACTTAGTAAACACGTAGGGACAACTCTTACTGGATAGAATCGGGTGGCTGCCACACACGCACAGGACAGCCCTCGAAGCCACTGCATTAGCGTCTGACATAAAGGCTCCACACACACACACACACACACACACACACGACTCCACTTTCATATAGATAGACTTGTGCACACGAGCACGCACATACACACGCACGAACTCACCGTGGTGTACTTCTAGGGATTCGTTCGCTCAGCCCTCACACGTGAGTGCGTGCGTTTCCTCTCGGATTACAAAGCACAGTAGTTGCCACAAGGCCAAGAACAGACCGTAGACGTCATGATCCGACTTTCAGCCAGTGTGCGGCAGCGCATGTCGGGGTTCGCACGCGGGGCTGGAGAGGCTGCGCTTGCCCCGTTGGCGAGTAGCTCAGCCGCCACATCCAGCTTCGTGCAGCGTGCCGCACACCTGAAGAGTCGCTTTCGCGGAAAGGCACAGTTTAGCTTCGCCCGTGCGGAGGCGCAGCGCTTTCTCGATGCCGAGGTGCCAAAGGTCGAACTCGGCGCCTGGATGGAGCAGGGCACGAACGCAGTGGCGTTGGCTCAGGTAATGATGTACTTTGAGGTGGAGATGCAGGATGACGCACTGCTGTCGCTGCTGCTCAACAAGCTCGTGCGCACGGCGGAGGCCAGTAGCACCACAGCGCAGGCCGCACTCATCCGCATGGAGGCCGCCTTGGCGCTGCTCACGGTGCGGCCTGAAGAAAACTATGAGCGCGCCTGCGCCACGGTCGACGACGTGCTCCGCCACCTGGACGACAACCTCTCCTCTAGTACCGTGAAGCAGCGCTGGCATGTGCTTGATCACTGCGCGAAGGTGCTGCAGCGTTGCGGTCGTCGCGTGACGACGGACACCAACGCCCGCCTCGTCCACGCCGTGATGGCGCAAATCCAGCGCACGCCGTTGGCGGAGCTGTCGTCGGAGCAGTCATCCCTGTTGCGCATCTACTCGTGGATGTCGCGCGCGGATGTCAAGGAAGCCGATGACGTGCTGAAGATCCTCCTTGCCGACGCGGGCCGCATGCGTGCATTCGAGTTTAGCACGATGATGGGATCCGCCTGGCGCCACCACCAGTTCAGCCCGCTGAGTGTGGACACCATGAAGACCCTCGCACGTGATGGGCTGCAGTACTGCACCAACGCCAATGGCCGTGACATCGGCGTTATCCTCGGCACCGTCGCGCGCCTGCTCTCCTCGGCGCAGCAGTCTGTGGCGTCACCGGAGAAGGCCGAGGGCACCGCTGCCACTGCGCAGGCCGTGGGCCAGCTCGCCGACCGCTTTGCCGCATTGCTTGAGGACTACAAGCCACGCGTGCTTGCCTTGATGGACCCCTCCAACCATCTCTTCTGGAAAAAGAGCGAGGACATTGTGTCCGCCGCGTACGCCTATGAGTTGGGCGGACGGGCACGTCACCGCGCCGTCTTCCTGGCGTTTCAGCGGTACGTGCAGCAGGAGGTCGCCACGCTGGAGCCGGCGCAGCTCGCGCTCACCGTCGGCGTTCTCCATCGATCGCTTCTCCTGTCAGCCGACTTGCAAGCAGCGTTGGCAAACCGCCTGGAGGTGGTGCTCGGGGAGCTGCGGCTTCCGGAGCTGAGCCACGTCTGTGCCGCCCTCACGGCGCCGGCGCCAAGCTGGATCGCAGAGGCCGAAGCTGTGGCGCAGCGCTTAGTGGGACAGGCCGAGGGCCCCGTGAGCGCGGCCACGTACCTGCAGCTCGCACTGGCCTTCCCGCACAACGAAGCGTTCACGCGCCAGGTGAACTACGCAGAAATGACGGCACGGCAGCTCATGGACAGTCTGCTGGCGGTGCTGCAGACACCACACGAGGCGCCTGTGACGGCAGCCCTCGCACAGCGCTTGACCAGTCTCTCTGAGCGCTTCACGCCTGATGACATCCACCTGCTTCTGTCGTGTCAGCGTCGTGTGCTCGTGGAGGCGGCTGGGGCCTACCTGCGTCAGCGGTTCGCTGAGCCTGAATGGGCGACGGACACGCTCTTCTGCATGCCACTCGCCGGCCCCAACGAGGCCTCCGCACGGAATGTTCACCGGGCCATGCAGGCCGCCGCGTCCGCTTCCGTCTCGCCCGAGTTGTTCGTTTCGCTGGTAGAGTTGCTCACTGCGGTGTTCGGCGCGACGGAGGAAGAGGTCGCCACCTTCGCGCGAAAAGGCGGGGCCGACCTCTTGGCGGCTCACAATGTGCTTCTGCGCACCGTCGTGCGGTATCTCACGGTAGTGCGCCGCTATCCGTCTCTGCTCCCGTCCGTAGACTGGCTGCGGGCACTGACGGAGAAAGTCAGCGCGCTGCGCAGGCCTGTTCTGCGCGCGGATGAGCTGGAGAACCTGCTAATCGCGCTGCACACCATCTTCCGCGACTGTCAACAAACCCCCGCCCTGCAGGTGCTGCTCTCCGAGCTGGTAGAGGTGTACGTGGACAGCCAGGGTCGCAAGGGTCTGCTCTGCGCAGGCATGGCGGAGGGGGACGCACGAGGAGCTGCACCGAGCATCGACGCGGCGCGCGTGATGGTGTTGATTGCTCATCTGCAGCGTGGCATGTCGCTGCCACTGCTTACCGAGTCCACGCCCATTGTTTGTGCGGTGCGTGAACACGCCGACACGTACACGCCTGACGTGCAGCAAGCGCTCCTGTCGATGCCGCTGCCGCCGCCGGCAGATGCCAGTGGGTCCTCTGTGCAGCGTGGTCGCTTCACTTTGAGGCGCCGCCCCGCAGAGCAAGAGGGACCCGCAGACGTGGAGGATGGGATTGAGCACGAGCACACGAGCCCCGCTAGTGATGGTAGGGATCCTCGCGCGGCTCAGTGCAGCTTCAGTCAGTTCACCGTGTTGGAGGAGGATCCGTTCGCCATGGACGCCGTGCCGCCCGCCGTCAAGGCGACACAAGAACCACCCGCGCCGTCAGCTCATTCAACCCCTACGGAGCCGGAGGCGCCAGCGACCGTGGTGTCGGAAGCAGCCAACCCGGCCGTGCTCAACACCGCCGCCGCGACGGAAGCGACTTCCGGGGCCAACCCCGACGACGCGACGGTCGTTGCCCACGTGAGCGACGAGGCTGCCGCCCAAGCCACCGAAGCAGCATCCTCTTCGTCACGAGAAGGCTCGGGTGAGGCCGGCAGCTCCTACTACGCCAAGTTCTTCCACAAGACGGTGGGGCAAATCTTGAATGGGAATCGTCGCGCCGACGCCCATGCAGAGGCGGAGGAGCAGAGTCAACACAGTGCGTCTGCCTCCGCCGCCACGGAAGCCGCTGCGGTACCGCGCACAGTCGCACGGCCACATCGCACCAGCCTGAGGCCGCTCTCCGCGTCCGCGACACCCGCGCCTGCAAGCGAATCGAGCGCTCTTGCTAGTGACAGCGGCCCTGCCGTGAGCGGGGCCTCGGCCTTCGAGAAGTTATTCGGAGAGCCCAGTGGCACGACAGCGAACACCACCACAACGGCGGCCGCGCCGGTGAGCACCACGGCGCAGCCACCAGCGGCGGCTGTCTTCGCGCAGCTGTTCTCTAGCGCCCCTGAGCCCTCTCCAGCAGCCCCGCTTCAGACACCGCCACAGGCATCGCCGCCGCCGTCCAGGCCGCCCGGTGGGCACCACTTCTTCGATCCTGCGAACCCGACAAGCGGCGTGTCGAGCCGGCCACCGATGCGGTCGCGGTTGGTGATGACTCGCCGTCCACTGGCCGCCGCGGCCTCGCCCGATTCCACCACGGCCGCGCCGGGTATGGCCGAGGTCTCCATCGACGCCGCCTCGGGTCAGGGCCCGATGGTGAACTTCATGAACCAAGCCGGTCTCTCCAAGGTGACGGGCTACGACGTCGCCGCGAGCCCCGCAACAGCGGCCGACCCCACCGCCGCCAGCCCAGCCAGCGCCGCACCCGTCGGCTTCTCTCCGCAGGCTGGTCGTCTGGCGTGGCAGGAAACAGCCCGTCAGCTGGCCCGCGTCACGCGCCGGCAGCCCAAGGTGAAGGCCTCACGCGGCCGTGTGCAAACCAGCTTGTCCGAGTGGCTCAACAAGCCAGACGCGACACTGGAGGATGCTGAGGCAGTGGCAGAGGTCAACGGCGGTGCGAAAAAGCGCACGCGCAAGGGCAAGTCCGCCACCGCCGCCGCAGGTGCAGAATCCGGTGATGCTGCGGCCGAGGCACAGCCGCACAAGGCCAGCACCGCTTCTGCGCACAGCACAGGTCGCGGCCGCAAGACGAAGGCCGCCGCCGCAGCGACCACCGCAACGTCAAAGAAGGTTACCGCAGCCGCCAAGGGCAAGCGTGGTGGCGGTAGTGGCGCCGGGAAGTCACGCGCACCGGCGAAGGCGACCAAGTCTCCCAAATCCGCGAAGCCCGCCAAGGCGGCGAAGGGTGCGAAAAAGCCCGCGGCCGCCGCGAAGCCCAAGAAGGCGGCAAGTGGCAACGGTACGGCCGCCAAGAAGCCGGCGGCGGCGCGCAAGACCGTGAAGAAGGCTGCCGCCACCGCGAAACCCAAGAAGGCCGCGCCCAAGCCTAAGGCGAAGGCGAAGGCCAGCCCGAAAGGCAAAGGCAAGAAGAAGTAAGTGACAGTGGACGGGCACAGGGGGGTGTCCAGATGCAGTTGCCTCTCAACAAAAAAAAAAAGGATCCGCTCACGAAAAGCAGCAGGCTGTGCTGTGGAAGCTTCGCACCTGCACATGTGATTCGAGGAATAAGATTTAGGTTCTCCCTTCCCCCCTCTGTGGGCTTTTTTTTCTTTTCTCTCTGTCTCTCTCTCTTCCTTGGCAACCATGCTCACATGCTTGCCGTGTACATCTTGTTTCTCCACCTACCGCTCATACGGAACTAGAAATAGAAGAAAACTGTGTGTGTGGACTTGCCAGCATTGATGCTGTAGTCGTGATATCGTCGCCGTGACCTTCCCTCTCGGGTGAGTTGGTTCGTCGCAGTCACGGTGAATTATTATCGGTTTTTGTTTGTTCATGTTTTTCGTTTTTTTTTTTGTGGCGTTGTTGGTTCGTTGGCGTTGACTGTCAGTCGCTCTCCACACACGCACATGCGCACTGTGAAGAGCTGACCTCACGTGTATGTGTACCTCAATTCCTTTCCCTCACGCACTGGTGTGACGTCAGTCGCGGTTTGTGCTTTATAGACTAATAGACGCTCGGATGGGAGTACATGAAAAGAAACGGAAACGAAACAAAAAAAAAACGCTATTCCGTCAACGCACGGTCACGGATAGAGGAGTGAGAGATCACCAAGGGGGCTCTCGTCGCTCATCTTGGCAAAGGAAGGAGTGGACACGTTGAGAAGTCACTTGCCTCGCTCCTCCCGGTGACAACACGCCTTTTGGTAGGGTGGCCGCTCAACTCATCGCCTCGTGGGTATGACACAAGACTCTTCTGAAGCAGCTCCTGTGCAGGCGTGCGAGCGAGAAACAGCGCGGTAGGTTCTCATCATCACTGTGGGGGGGGGGGGGGGTCCCCGGCGTCTTGAGCGTGCGAGCCTGCCACATGCACCATCACCACACGACAACCACACGTTCTCTCTCTGCCTCATATTTTGCCTTCTATTCGACTCTGTGTGCCTTCTTATGATTGCCGTTGCTGGTGGGTACGGTACATAACAAACGCACAAACACGCGCGCACCTGTGCACACCAAGGAAAATCTACACGTGTCACAGCAGAGAAGCAGCCGCGGGTGACTCACCGCAAAGCCACGCGCAACGGACTGGATCCTCTCTCCCTCTCTCGGACTTGCCTGTCTTCTCTCTCTCTCTCCTCTTGGTCACACACCGCCGGCTTTCTTTGTCGTTTGTTTGGCGTGAAGCGCTCGGTCCTTTTTTTGTTTTCCACTAACGCTGCGTGTCTGCGACGGCTGGTCCCTCATGTCCGGGCGACGTGGCGAGCACAACGTTGGTGGCAGGGAACCGATGAGCAGTGGTGGTCGACGTCGACCTCAGCCTGCTGCGGTCTCAACGGCTGGAGCTGTGGCGTCTGGCAACGCCCCTCCCGAGCACTTCGATGACGCGAACCTATACAATGGCCCCGAGGACGCGGCAGAGAACTTCAAGGTGGTCGTCCGCGTGCGGCCACCGCTACCGCGTGAGCTCAACGGCTACCACCCCTTTGTCGATGTCGTGCAGATCTCGCCACAATACCCACGCTCCATCACCCTGTGCGATGCAATGGAAACGGACGACGGGCGTGGCGCCGTCTATTCACGACAGACGTTCACCTTTGATCATGTCTATGGCGCTTCGGCGGACCAGCAAGAGGTGTACGAGATCAGCGCCAAGCCGGCGGTGCTGTCCGTCGTCGAGGGCTACAACGCCACGTTGATGGCCTACGGGCAGACCGGTACCGGCAAGACGTACACCATGGAGGGCTTCACGAGTGAGCAGCAGCGGGGCATTATTCCGCGATCCATCGAAGAGATCTTCGCCTTCATCCGGTCCTGCCGCAACCGCGACATGAAGTTCCTCGTGCGCGCCTCCTACATGCAAATCTACAACGAGGTCATTTCTGATCTGCTGCAGGTCGATGCAAACGGCAGCGGCGGTGGTGCACACGGGAGTCGGTCGTTGACGGTGCGCCACACGCCACAGCGGGGTGTGTACGTCGAAGGTTTGTCTGAGTGGGTGGTGCGCTCGCCGAAGGACGTGTACGGGCTCATTGAGCGCGGCACGTCCGTGCGTGCGACGAGTGTGACGAAGATGAGCGAGCTCTCATCGCGTTCGCATGCGATTTTCACCGTCGTTGTGGAGGTGATGGAAGGCGAGGAGGAGCGGCCGACCTCGTATCGCTTCGGTAAGCTCAATATTGTGGACCTCGCCGGCAGTGAAAAGGTGCGCCAGTCAGGTGTCACGGGACAGCGTCTGGAGGAGACGAAGAGCATTAACAAGTCTCTACACGAACTAGGAAACGTCATTGCGGCGTTGGCAGCCAAGGCCCAGAGCCGTCCTCGCCACATCCCCTTCCGCAACTCTGTCTTGACCAGTGCCCTGCGCGACTCGCTCGGCGGCAACTGCCGCACCACCCTCATCGCGTGCATGTCACCCGCACTGGAGTCGTACACGGAGTCCCTCTCCACGCTCATGTTCGCCAACCGCGCCAAGAACATCCGCAACACCGCCGTCATTAACGAAGACATGGACCAGGCGACGTTGCTGCGCAAGTACGAGCGTGAGCTGAAGCGTCTGCGCCAGCAGCTGCAGGAGCAGGAACAGCGCACCGGCGGGCCACACATGAACCCAGAGGCGCTCACCGCACTCGAAGAAGACCGTCGGCGTGCGGAAGAGGACCGCGAGGCCGCATTGGAGGCACTCTACCGCTCATCTCAGGCACATCAGGAGGAGCAGCAGGTCCGCGAGATCCTGGAGGAGCGTATCGCTGAGCTGGAGTCCGTGCTGGCCAACGGTGGCATGGCCGGCGCGCCGCAGACCAGTGAGGCGTACAACGAGCAGCTCCACGCCGAGCTCGACCGCGAGCGTTCGGTCATGCAGGAGGACACGGAACAGATGCAGCGCTACAAGGCACTCCTCCTCAAGCAGCGCGACATCATGTTGAGCCTCACCACGCGCCTCAACGAGCGCGATGAGACCATTCTGGAATTACAAGAGGAGCTCGACGCGTACGACGCACACGTGCAGAACCTCGAGGAGCGTCTGGGTGACGCCGGTGAGTACAGCCTTTCTTCTCCTCGCCCACAGTCGCACAGCGAAGCCCCTGAGCCATTGCAGGGAATGCGTCGCCAAGATGCAGAGGCGTATGTGGCGCGTGTGCGTGTGCCAGACGCAGACGGCGCAGCGGCAGAGGCACGCGTGTACACATCAGATGTGGAGGAGGGGCGTCTGCTCACCGCGGACGAAAAGCTCGTGGAGGTGTTGACGCGTTCAGGTGCTCCCGACGGCACACCGCGTGCTGACCGGCAGCAACAGCGCCAACAGCTTCACCACCTCGCCGAGGACCGCGCTCGTCAGTGGGAAGCGCAGGTGAACGCCGAGTACGCGGGGAAAATCGCGACTCTGCAAACGCAGCTCACCGCGGCGCAGGACCAGCTGCGGCTTCTGAACTTGGGTCACCACCTACTGGAAGGTAGTACGCCAGCGGCCGAGGCGCGGCGCTTGCTGAATGAGGAACTCCGCCAGATTATGGCCGAGCACGATGCGCGCGCCACCCAAGCCCAGCGCAACCTCGCCGAGGCGCAGCAGAAGATCAGCCAGTGGGAGCGAGAGCTCTCCCAGGTACGCCGCGAGGTGAGCGCGTGGCGCGAGGTGGTCGCGGCGGCCTCGCCAGAGCAGGCAGCGCAGCTGAGCCGTCAGTGGCAGGAAATGCAGGAGCTCGTCGAAGGGGTGTGGGGCCGCATGGTGCCGAGCACTGCCACGACAGCCCCCAATCCCACGACCACGATGACGATGGAGGCTGCACGCGACGAAGTGCAAGCGGAGTGGCGCGAACGCGAGAAGGCGTGGCAAGCCAAGGCGAAGGAGTACGAGCGTCGCCTGGAGCAGATGGAGAAGGCGGCGCGCGCGGGCGGCTCACAGTCACCCGTGACGACGACAGCCGACGCGGCGGAGAGCACTTCGTCTCTGCGTGAACAGCTTGTCAAGGTTCAGCGTGAACTGGACGTTCAGATCAAGGATCGGTCGGCCATTCAGACCATTCTCCAGCAGCGCATCAAGACCAAGGTCGATGACGTGTGCGCGTCCCTGCCTTCGCTGATTTCTGAGAAGAAACACGCCGATGCGCGCGGTAGAGTACTGAAGGAAGTGTCCAGCTTACAGAAAATTGTGAATGCTGCGATTGCGGCCATGCAGGATGTGCCTGAACTGTAACCACGCGCTGACCGAGCGTGCGTGTGTGGTGTCTTGGCTGATGTTGTTGTTGTTGTTGCTGCTGCTGTTTTGGAGCGAACACACATACGCGAGCACGTTCACGTGTCGTGCGCTGCGTCTTCCTCTCCTCTTCCCCTCCTTTTTTGTTTGTTTGTTTCCTTATGTTTACTATCGATGTCGCAGGGAGGTGTTCTATCGTTGTTGGTGCTTGACGTTGCTTACAAACCATTGAAACACGCTCGCTAAAGAGGTATTGAAACAAGAGAAGAATAGCGGTAGAGGAAAGAGAAACGGCTGAAAGGTAGTCTTATCCGCTCTTTCGTGCACCGCTGGGTCACCCACTGCGCTTCACAGTCATGGTTGTGCTGTCTACACTCACCGAAGGACTTCTTCCTTGTGGCCTTGCGGGGCATGCGCCTCTTGCCACATCAGCCGTGCTGACTGAGTTTCTCAATACCACGCGCGCACGCGTGCAATCGTCCCTTCTTGGCCTTCTCACGCACTCTCATAACCCATGGCTAGTTGTTGTTCTTGTTGTTCTTGTTCCCTCTAGTTGCATCGGCGACGAGTCGATTCGGCCTGCACGTCGTCGCCTGACGGAAGCATCGACAAGAGTGGTGATTAGGTGGAGGAGGGGTGGCATGAGTTCTGCATCCACCGCAGCCGCTGCCGCAAGGCAAATCTGTCGGCATCAGATTGTCGTTCAGGGCAAAGTTCAAGGTGTATTCTTTCGCAAATACACGCAGCGTGCTGCGCAGGAACTAGGTGTCACTGGGTGGGTGCGCAACCTGCCCGATGGCACCGTCGAGGTGCTCGCGGAGGGCACAACCGCACAGGTTCGTCAGCTCGAGACGTGGTGCCACAAGGGCTCCCCCAAGTCCAACGTCAGTGCCGTCCACGTCGTGGATTTGCTACCCACACCGTCGCCCGATGAGGAGGAGACGAAGAAGGCACTTGTACAGCGCGAGTTCAGCAGCTTCGACATCCGCCGTTAGCGCGCGAGAAACGACGCAGAGCCGTTGTCATGGATGACTTTAAAAAAAGAGGGGTGGCGTGAGTCCGCGAAGTCGTGTTCAGGAACAACCATCGTTGTTTGTGGAGTTGATGATGTGCTAGTGTATCGAACAGTAAAAAAAGAAGCAATACAAGTCGTATCTCAGAGTTAATGACGCGAGTGACTGATTGTTTGATCCCAGCAGGCGATGTCGCACGGCGTGTGCACACCGAGAGACGAGATTGCTCCTCCCCCCCCCCCACCCTTCTCAGACACTTATCCCCTTCCCTCCTCTCCGTCTCTCTCTCTCTCCCTCTTACCTGAACGTTCTCTTTTGTTTTCTCCGCTGGTACGACAACAAGGTGAAGCGATCGCACGCGAGTACGCCCACACACATATAGATTTTTTTTCTTTGCGTGAGGTTCGACTAGATTGTTCCCTATCATTTTTTGTTTCTCCCCTCCCCTCTCCTGCCGTTCATTCTGAGCCGTGCCATGAGTAGTATCAAGGTCGCCGTCCGCTGCCGGCCGCTATTTGAGAATGAGAGACCGGCAACGGGCCTTGACATTCAGGGACGTCGTATTCTTCTAGACTCCAAGACATACGACCCTGACTACACCTTCACGCCGACCTGCTCGCAGGATGACATCCTCGTCGTGGCTCGCCCCATTCTCCAATGCGTGAAGGACGGACTCAACGGCACTATCATGGTCTACGGGCAGACGGGCACGGGCAAGACGTACACGATGCTCGGCCAAGACGGTGCCGACAATGGGCTCGTGCACGCTGTCATTGCGGAGATGCTCGAGCACCTACAGACCAAAACGCGCGACGGCGTCAAGTGCGCACTGACGCTGTCCATGATTGAGATCTACAATGAAAAACTCACGGACATGCTGAGCCCCAACGGCGAGGAGGAGGTTGCGCTCATCAACGGTTTCCCCCGCTCGACGTGCAAAGCCACGCTTTGCCGCGTCAGTGACGCCAACGAGGCCATCAACACTGGACTGCGCTGGCGCCACACCGCGGCGACAATGATGAACGACCGCAGCAGTCGCTCTCACGTCGTCTTCATCGTCGATTTTGAGCAATACAACGAGTTCACGGAGCAGATGGACGTCGCGCACCTTTTCCTGGTAGATCTGGCGGGCTCGGAGAGTCTCAAGAAGTCTCAAGCGAGCGGCGCCACCGCGACCGAGGCTGGCAAGATCAATAAGTCACTGCTCGCGCTGAAAAGTGTGTTCCTGGCGCTGTCCAACACCAGCGAGGCTACACGACCCACGCACGTGCCGTACAGGGACTCGAAGCTCACCGAGCTGCTCCAGGATTCAATCGGTGGGACCGCACGCACACTGATGATTGCTTGCATCTCTTCCGTCGGCAGAGATATTGAAGAGACCAAATCGACGCTGATGTACGCCGTCAAGGCCCGTTCCATCCGCAACGCCGCGAACACAGAGAAGGAGAAGCTGCTTATTCGGCTCCGCTCGCTCGAGACGGAGAACCAGAAAATACGAAATCGGCTGCAGGAGCGGGTGAGTGAACGTGGCGGCTACTACGTGACCAAGGAAGAGCACGAGGTGACCGAACGGCTCGAGGTAGAGGTGGCCGAGCTGCGCGAGAGTGTGACCCAGCTCATGCACGACCGCCAAAACAGCGAAGCGCACCAGCACATCTCCGAGTCGCAGCAGAAAATATTGCTTGTCATGATCGAGGAAAAGGAAGACAAGCTGCGGCAGGCCCAGGCCGTGTACCGTGAGACGCTGAACCGCTTCGAGCACCAGGCGAACACCCTGCAACGCATCGTGCAATCCTCGGTGCGGCAATCGAAGCTCGCGCTGCAGAGCTCCTCCGAGGAGACGGTCGCCCGCCTCGAGCAGTGGAAGCGGGAGATGCTCACCGTCGTCGACAACGCGGCGGCACCCACGGACTTGTCGTCATCGTCGTCGATGCCTGTCAAGGAGGTTTGTGCACACGAAGCTGTGGGCCAAGGCAAGCCACACCTGCTGGACGAAGAAGACACAGAGGCGCCAGAAGAGTCGCTCTCGCAGGCGCAGGCAGGCTCCCCGACGCTGTCCGCTCAAGCCGTTCCCACTCTGATGCCACCACTGCCGCAGGCGCCAGCCGTCAACGGCATGTTCACCTCAGCTGGCTCCCGTCGCTCATCACCGGCGCCATCGCACGCACGCGGCCTTTCTAGCCATCCTGTCAGCCAGCGGGGAAGCGTCGTCACGACGGTGGCCACGGCACCGTCATCACAGGCCGGCTCGCCGAGCCGTGCGGCGGCACCACCGCCGTCTACGTCGGCGGGTACGACCACCGCCATTCCGTCTACGCGTGCCGCCCGTGCGTTGCGGCGAGGCCCGTCCGCGAGCCGCAGCCTCCCGCAGAGTCTCTTCAGTGGTGGTGGCGGTGCGGGGCGGCAGGCCACCTCGTTGCCTGCGCCTCCGCTGGCACCGTGTGGGGACGAAGAAGAGCCCAATCCTGTGCCCTCCGCCGCTCCCTCACCGCTCGCCACCTCGGCATGCCCTGGTGTGACCGTCGACACTCACTTCCTGGACAGCCTTGACGAAGAGTGCCGCCGCCTCGCGGGGCGACTCAACGCATGCTTCCGCGAGCTCGCCGAGGCGTGTGTGGAGGCCGCGCAGCAGCACGTGCAGTCGGTGCAGACCATTCAGACAGCGCGTCAGGCCCGTACGCAGCATTCGCTGCAGCAGCTGCGCAAGGCGCTCGACGAGCACATCGCAGACGTTGAGAAGGCTGAGCAACATGCGGCACACGATCTCGAGCGGACGCAGGTGCTTTACACGGATGACATGCGCAAGTACACACAGTACCCCGAGCCGATCACGCCAGCTGCACTCCAGCAGCTTACCCGCGGCGCATCGTTGGCGACAGTGCGGTCAGCAGAGACGGTGTTTCCGTCGTGCGAGGCGCCCGCAGCCGTGCAGGCCTCGCTCGATGCACTCGTCAGGAACTACCAGCGCAAGATGACCGAGACTGCGGTGAGTGGGCTGCTCCCCCTCAGCTCCACAGCGCTGGATGCGCCGTTCACTGCCACGCCATATGCGCAGAGCACAGAAGGGGTGGGTCCGTCCACGGACAACGCGTTGGCCGCCTCTTCACCCACCATGGCTGAGATGAACGCCGCCGAGGCTGCCGATCCCGCAACGACGGAGGCTGAGGTGGGCTCGCCGCAGTGGCAGCACGACAGCAGTCGTAGCACACAGAGCCAGCGGGACAGCAGCATGCCGAGCACTGCCTCTACGGGTCAGCCGGACTTCGCGTCTTCAACAAACGTGCCCCCATCCACTTACTCGCGGACAGGTGCCCCCCGACGACGGCCACTGCAGGGCCCGCGTGCACCACTGAGCGCGGCGCTGCGTGATGCCTCGGCCACCGCCGCCAGCGTCGCACGCAAGCCTCGCCTTCCCTTCGCCGCCTCGTCCCCTCGCCGTGAGAGCTCCCGGCACAACGGGCGTGATAACAGCGTGAGTCGCCTGCAGAACCTGCCAGGCAACACCGCTGCCCAGCGCGCTAGACTCGGTGAGAAGCGCAGCCGCAGCTCACTTTCCACGAGCGGCGCCTCAGGACGCTTCTCGGGACGGCAATCCACGGTGGACACGAAGAAACCACGGAGCACACCGGAGACCGACAGTCAGAACTAGTGGTCTTGTGTGTATGTGTGGGAAGGGGTGGGAGGGGTGAATGTGGCTGAACAGGCGCGAAATCTAGATACCTCTGCTTTCTTTCTTCTTTAGATTCTGTTGTTGTTGCTTTTGATTGTTTGTAGGTGATCTGACTTCGTTTTGTATTGTTCGCTGCCTTTCCCCCCCCCCGTTCGCGTCTTCACGTATTACTGAAACTTAAAGACCGTTGCCCGTTGTTGGATATCCTCCTTCCCGTTATTTTTTCTTTTTTGTTTTACCTCACTGTTTCGCTCTGTAGACGTCTTCTTTTTATTCTTCCAGAATACCAAAACAGAAGAAGAATAACATCTGTGTTTGGCGGTGCTCTCCTGCGTGGTCAGGGAAACGCAGCGCCACGAGGTGGCTGGACGCGGTGTCGGTAAGCTGTCACAGGCACGCCTGATCTGTCATTGTGTGTGTGAGAGAGAGAGAAGAGCTCCCCTGCGTGTGCGGCGTTCTTGCCTGCCTTGCGAGCCCCCTGCTCACTACCACCACCACCACCATTTCATCGTTGTTGGTCAGTTGATCACTGCGAGTAGACACACAACCCTCTCTCTTCCCTCGTCTCTGCACACACGTGCGTGCGTGTTCACTAGCTCACAATAGCGAGACCACAACTACACAAAACCACTGCACACGGTTCACGAGAAGCCATGGCCTCGCCAAACGGCGTTAACGTGCTGTGCCACATGTTGGTCTCTTTGGATGGCAAGATCGCCGGGCCCGAACTGTTCGGCACCCCCGGTATGGAATACTTCCTCACGACGTACTACGAGCTTGACAAGACGCACTTTCTGCCACGCTCGCCTATCTGCTTTTGCGGGCGCAAGTCGATCGGACCGGAGGTGAGCACCGTCGAGCCCTCTGCGTATCCTGAAGCAGCGCCGGGCAGTGTCCCGCGCACTGACTTCTGGGCAGAGCTGGTGCCCACATCCAGGCCGCCCGCCGGCAAGCGCTTTCTCGCCGTCGTGGACACGCACGGACGTACAGGGTGGACGCAGAACACCGTGGCGGGACGTGACTTTCATTTCTATGATGGCGACCGCATCATCGCGGTGCTTGTGGAGGACCGCGTCAGTGACGCCTACCTCGCGTACCTGCAGAAGATCGGTGTGCCGTACATCTTCGCAGGCAAGACAGAGCTCGATGTGCGCCTGGCTGTGGAGAAGCTGGCTCACTACTTTACCGTCGACACCGTCTCCCTTCACGGTGGTGGCACGCTCAACGGCTCCTTCCTGAACAAGGGCTGCTTGCACGAGTTGAGTCTCATGCACATTCCCACACTCGTCGGCAATCCTTCTGAGCTCGGGCTGGTCATGCCGCCAGCGGGCTTGGACAAAACAGGGGGCGCGACGTACACACTGGACAGCGTTGAGAAGCTCGAGCACAGCGGGCTGTGGCTGCGCTACCACGTGAACGCCACCAAAGCGTAAGCTGATGGGCGAGCCCACTTGGAGCATATGCGCACAGCCGCGCCATCACCCAACCACCTATTTATTCATCTGCAAAACATCTCTTTATTTGGTCAAAGTCATTTCTTTTGCACACTTCTTTTTTTTTTTCTTTCTTTTTTATGTCTCTCTTGTTCTTTTCACCTCCGTGCCGACCTCTACCGTTGATGATCTGAGCAATGCACAGGGGAGGCTCTTCAGATGGTAGAGCCACGATATCGCGCTGACTTCTTCCTGTTGAGCGAAGGAACGAGTCGGTGAATCTTTTTGGAATACGAGCAACCAACCTCCCCCATGGCGTGAGGGAGGGCAACAAGTTCGCCGAGTCCGCTGCTTCTCTCCACACATGGAAGTGTTCTTCGCTATCATTTCTTTTTCGATTCTTCTTCTCCCCTCGTTCCCTTTCCCACTGTCTTGTCTTTTAAACTTCCAGGGCACACACACACATATATAGAGCCTGTGTGCTCTCACTTCGAACGTCCTTTGTGTGCGCCGTGGAAATGGACTACTTGCCACTGTCCACCGTGCGTCCACTGACGCGACTACTCACTCAGACACTCGAATCGTTTCTTGGCCGGCCGTCTGAGCGACTCTTCTCCGTTCCGCTTGATGCGCTGCAGGTGGCCGCGCTTAGCGATCAGGTGCCCCACCACCGTCTGCTGAAAGCGCTGCGAACCCGACTTGATATTGACGTGAGCGCCGCGACGGCTGCCAGTTGTTCATCTTCATGGGCAGTTGACGAGAGCGCCGCTGCCGTCGGAAGCGAGGTCTCTCCGCTGTCTCTGCCCTTCGCACGGCGACTCCTGGCGGCACTGCACCGCTTTCCGACGCGTTCCACAGACGGCGTTTACACGCTCATCACGGGAGCAGTCACGGTGCCAACAGCGTGGTCGGAGCCGGTGCCGTCCCTCCGCGACGAGGCCATCACGGCTGCACAGCGCGCAGCGCTCGCTGCCTCCACCGCGTCCACCGACGCGCTCAAGCGTGAGGTCGAGGCGCTGATTGTTCAGCACCATGTGTGCGCTCACTGCACCGAGACCGTGAGTGCGGCTGACACAGCCACGCTGTGGGCCATCCTCGCCCAGTGCCGCGAGCCCACCCATCGCGACGCGCTGCTGGCGACACGACCCCTCGCTCAGTCCGAGAGCGTGCTGGGCCCTGAGGGCTGGAGCGCGATGGTGCTGTCGCTCTCCACGGCACCCTCCACGACGCCCTTCACCTCGGGCTGTGCGCAACTGATGCGTGATGCCATTGGGTCTTCTGCGCTGTGGACGCGCACGGTGAGCCTGTACACGTCACCGCAGACCACCAACGCGCAGCGAGCGACCTTAGCCGCCTCCCTGCTCGCGCTCAGTCAGGCACTAGGTGAGTGGCCCGACACGGCTGCCGGCGTGCTGGAGCCCTCTCACGGCGGCAGCGGGCGCGACGTCCTGGCCACAGTGAACGCAGGCAGCCTCTTCGTCATTTTCCACCACCTTCACCTTCTCCGCCAGCCCTGGGTCCCTGAGAGTGTCCGCACGGGTACCCGAGCGGCTCTGCAGAACGATCTCTGGCGGGTGTGCACCGAGCGCGACGTGGATGGCGTGGCGGTCTTCCTTCTCTTCACGTTCCCCACGTGGCCCACAGAGGTGCGGCAAGGCATCCAACGTGCGCTGGGATGCCTGCACACGGCCATGCTGGCTCAGCAAGCGGCGCTGCAGCTCAGTGCGGTCAAGACCGTTCTGCGGCTGGACACGTACGTCAGCGTGCTGCTCCTCGCTGTGCACTGCAATCCGCAGGACGCCCTGACAGCGACGGCGCTCGAGCCGTACTGGATCGGGCTAGCAGATCAGCTGCGCCAAAGCCCACCTCCCTCACGGTCGGCGGAAGGCGGCCAAGGGGGCACCACACCGCCCGTGCGTGTGCGCCGTCTCAGGCCTCTTCTCGCCACGTACATCGCCATCATCCTTGACCGCACCGATGCGCTGCACACGCGCCGTGCACTCTCCGCCAACATGCAGGAGGCGGTCAGTGTTCTGCACACTGCCTGTCAGTCGAATTTGTCCACGACGGTGCTGTGCGAGCGAGGCAGCGCCCGTGTGTTGTCGCTCCTGCTGATGCACGCGCCGACGGTGGTGTCGCACCTCCAGTTGAGGCCCACAATCCTTGGACTTGTCGACGCGCACGCACTGACCGGCGGCTTCACCCGCCAGCAACTGCAAGAGCTTACTGGCCGCATCGCAAGCGAAGAAGGACAAGGAGACTTGTCGGTGCGTGTAGATGAGGCTGCCTCGGTGCTGCCTGTGCGTGCGCCGTAAGCACGCTCCGTTAGTCGTGGTGTTTGGTTTTCTCACAGTGGCGCGCAGACGGTTCTCAAGCCCAAAAGTCATCACGTCAGGCCAAAAGAATAGAAGTCGAAAGCACACGCACGGATAAGGCGTGGCGCGTTAGACACGCACACCTCCGCAACCCGCTGTTGGAGCAGAAGAACAGCATGGCAGGTCCCAGTTGCTGCCTCCCACCCCACCCGCTCCCCACCTCAACGCCCCTATTTGTCCCCACACGGCTCTTTTTGTGTCTTCTCCTTAAACGCTCTCCTTCTCTGTGTAACATGGGTAAAGCCTTGGCAACAGCAGAACGGTTGGAAAGAGAGAGAGAAAAAAAGGTGTAGCCACAATGTTCGCGCCACCGGGCCACACCGCGGCGGTCATGCCGTCGCCACCCACCCTGGTCTTCACGGCCCCCATGCTTTCCGCCTCGCCCTCCGTCGTCGCCAACAGCGGTGGTAGGGGAGGAGAGGCGAGGCTCCTCACACAGCACCCCACCGACGCACGCTTCAACGTGCTTGTTCTCTCCGGTCTTCCCTGGCACGTCTCCGAGCACGCGGTCCGCGAGTACCTGCACAGCCTGTACCGTCAGGAGCGCCCCACAACAGTGCGCCTCTATACAAACCCGCATAACGGCGTCAGCCGCGGAAGCTGCTTTGTTGAGTACGCGAGTATGTCTGCCTCGGCCTCTGGCGGTGGAGGCCACCACGGTGGTCGCGGTGCGGGGTCCAACGGCGCGGGGGACCCGGCGGGGAATCGCGGTGGGCGCGCGGCGGTGCCATTCTTCATGACCGGTGGCTCCTCTGGCGTGGCGGGGCCATCGTCGTCAGCCGCCGCCGAAGGACGAACAGTGGTGCACCTGGAAGACCTTCAGGAAGTTATCGAGGCAACGCCCTTCGAGGGCATCCCGCTCACAGTGAAGCTGTACTATCTCACTGTGACGCGATGGGACCGCGAGGGGAAGCTGCCGGACCTCCCCACGAGCGTGCCCCTGCCCGCCCGGCGCATGGTGACGGGATACGGCTCGGAAGGCTTTGTCGTGCGGTGCGGCCCGCAGCTCGGCGTGGCCAACACCGTCACCCCAGAAGGTGCCGCGCAGGTGCGCAAGCTACGCAAGCGTTGGCGCGCGAATCAGCGCAAGATGGACGCTGGGCAGCGGTTCTGATCACAAAGAACGCGCACGGAGTGTCGCACGCATCATCTACACACTCGATTTCTTCTTGTGGTGGATACCACCTTCTCTCCCTCTGGGTGTGTGGGTACGCGTGTGCTTGTGCGATGCTCGTCATCACCGTGAGCTACATCCACAAATATATGTTTAGGCTACAGAAATAGGGAGCAATGGCCACGTTCTGCAGCGCACCACCCCTTCTTTCAGTCTTCTTACGCTCCTGAGCCTGCTCGTCACATAGGCGGGAGAGCGTTCCTCGCTTGCACTTGGTGCACAGTATCCATCTTATCATCTCCGTCACTTTCCTCGATTTCTGCATGCACGCACCCATCCTCCTCTCTCTCTCCCCCCCCCGCCACACCCACAACGTCAATATCCATGAACAGCTCAGACAGCCTTGACGGCACAGAAACACCGTGAGAGAGAGCAGCCAAACAACAAAGTCCGCGTAGTCAGCACAGTCAAGTGAAGGTGCGAAGAGAAAAGTCACCGCTCCATCATGCGCGCAAGTAACACCAGCGCAAACAGCACTGCCGTGCGCCGGCCGTGCCCCCCGCAAAAACCGAACTCCGCAAACGCAGCGACAGGTGCGCACGGTCGTCTCGGTGGCACCGTCGCCGCGTCGTCTTCCTACACGGCGGCAGGGCAGCCTGCGTCGCGCGCCACCGTCGGCCTTGGACGAGGCCATGTCTCTCCACCGCCGTCATCGTCGGTTCAGAGTCAGTTTATCACCAGTGCGCAGCGTGGCGCGCTGAAGCTCTCTTCCTTCGGCTTCGGCACCGGCAAGTCACGCGCCGATGCGCCATCCGCAGCGAGCACGGTGGCCGGCGCAAGTGCCAAGGCCACCGCGCGCGACCAGGCGCTTGCCAAGTCGCTCCACACGTCCGGGCGTACGGAAATCGTTGTGGCGCGTGCCGAGAAGAACTCTAGCCGCTTCCACCTGTGCGTTCAGGCGCTGGAGGAGGGCTGTGTGCAGTCGTACGTGCACCTCTTCATGCTCGCCCACCGTGAACCGGTGTGTGTGGACGCCCTTGCGAAGACCTACTTCACCCTCAGTGATGAGGACATGGCGTGGGTGCAGGAGCAGCTGTGCTGTGTGGAGACACTGCGCAGACGCAGTGAGTTCGAGCGTGTGAATGAGCACTGCATGAAGCTTGCGGACTTTTTTGAAAGGGCGCGCGACGTGGAAGAGGCCGCGTGGCACCATGAGGCAGCGCTGAGGTACGCGACAGAATCGCTCGACCGCGGTCTTGAGCAAGCCGCACGGCACCGCTTCGGTGGTTTCTATGAACGCCAAGGCATGGTCGAGGAGGCGGCGGAGATGTACGAACGCATGTACCGCATGGCCGTCGCCCTGCAGCGCGGGGACGAAGCACGGGAAGCGAGTGCCGAGCTCGTGCGCGTGTACCAAATCCTTGGTGAGCGGCTCGGCCCCATCGACCCAGCACGGGCCAAGCAGTACCTGGAGAAGTCCGTGCAAGCCGCGCAGCGCAGCGAGCGGGGCTTGGACGAAGCACAGGCGTACCACGCCCTGGGCGAACTTAACGAGCAGACGGGCAACCTCAACGCGGCGCTGGCCTACCAACGCAGCTTCCACATGACTTCCCGACGCGAGCAGAACAAGCCAGACGAGTGCCGCGCGCTGTTAGACGTCGCGGGGCTGGAAGAGCGACTTGGCCTCAATGCCGATGCGAACACCTCTCTCAAGGAGGCGCTACGGCTAGCGAGTGAGCTTGACGACCCTGCAAAGGTGTGCCGCGCGACCATGAAGCTGGGCGAAGTGAGTCGTGCCCAGGCCAACGAGGAGGGCGCCATTGACTGCTTCGAGCGCGCGTTTGCCGCCGCCGTCGCCTCTGGGGACGCCGATCTGGTTGACAATGCGCGGATTGCCATGGGCTTCGCACGCGGAGAGTACTACTTCACTCACGCCGGCGATGGTCGCGGCTACTTGCCCATCGTCTACGAGGACATCAAGGCGCAACTCGCGTGGATGAGCAACGGTGTCCTTTGAAAACGGAGACAAGGAAAAAGGAGAGAGGGGGATGGCAGGGGGTGCGCCTGTGTGTGCGCGCGGCCTTGCTTCGCCTCTGCCACCTTGGTCCCTTCTTTGACCCTCACGTGCTTACTCGCCAAGTTTCGTTTTGTCTTCTCGCGAAGAGAACTGGCATGTTAGTTCTTTTTTTTTTCCTCTCTTCCTTGTCATCATGTATAGTCGTGCCGCAGAGGAACCTCAGCATGCACACACGTGTGCGCTGCTTTTTTCGCCGTTGACGGCGGTATTGCCCACCTGAAAAGAAAGAAGGACGAAATACGCCACGACACGGCGTACGGCCTGCCGTCGATCTCGCGCTGCACGAAACTTCAGCAAAACACTGTCCTCTGTACTCGGAAACCCGCGCGCAGTGACTGGGTACGCGACTGGGAAGCGTCCTCAACACGTGGGCACACACACACGTGGGTGTATGGGGCAGTTGACGTGCGTCGCGACGGTCAAGACGCCAACAGACATCCACATCCACACCCACGGCCCAGCTGCGCATCGACGCGGGGTGACTCCAGCCCATCCTTCTCTCTTCCTACGACACCCTCACCGGACTTCTTTTCTTTCTTTTCTCTTTTCTCTCGCAGTGAAACCAACACAGGAGCCGCCACGGGAAAGAAGGGGGCGGCACAGGCTTTCTTCTTATTTTTTGGCAAGTTTCATCTCGTTGCGTTGTTAGTTCCGACGACTGAAGGTTGTGTGCGCTGTCCTCATGGTAGACGCTGTGCGCCAGGCGTTTCAGGCGGCACTCGCCTTTCAGCAGAGGCGATGTGAGGCGTACAATAGCTGGCGAGATCACTTCCAGCAAGCCTTGGCCGGCGACGTCGCCGCGAGCGACCTTGACCACCTCATCCACACAGTTGTGATCAAAGAATTTCAGGCGGTCAGTGCGGGGTTGCGCCAGTTGCAGACCTCCGTCGCGGACAGCATGAGGGACGTGGCCGGCATGAATGCGGTTGAGCCCCGCGCGTTTCTTATTCGTTGGATCGATCGGATTCAGGAAGTCGAGAAGGCACACTACGAGGTCTCGGTGCAGTTAGCAAGCGCCTTGGCTGGTCACAGCGAGCCGAACGTCGTGCCCTTGTACGTGCGGCAAGCCGCGCTCGACGCTGCTGTGGCGGCGCGCGCCAAGCAAAGGGCACTCGCCCGTGAAGCCGCCAAGCACGCTGAAGCGAAGAAGGAGCTTGAGGGACTACACCCACCGCACGCGCACGCAGAGGGCCACACGCCTTGTGGCTGTGCTGCGGAAGCCGCTCGGCGAGTCACAGCCGAGCCAGCGACGGACGCATCCGCAGCCGATGTCGACGCGGATGCGGGCACGGCGGTACCACTGAAGCCCAGCATGTCTCTGCACGACGATGAGCTCTGCCCTTTTCTCCACGCAATGCACAGGCATGAGCGTGGTGCCCTGTTCTTCGTGCACTGCAGCCACACGGTCGACTTGCTGGGCGATGAGAGCGAGCAAGAGGGCGAAGAGGCGGTACCAGAGAGCCCTACCACACCGCGCTCACCGTCTGAGGACATCGACGAGGTGCAAAGTCGCATCAGCGCGAGAGCGGGTGAGGTGGCGCTGACAGACCGTCAAGAGCGAGTGATGGCATACTACACGCCGACCTCCGTGGCGATGAGGTGTCTCAAGGCGGAACGGGAGTGCAGTCGTTTGCGCCAGCGTAAGCACAAACTTCAAGCTGAGGCAAGCGAACTGTACGAGGAGCTGCAGTGTGAGTACAGTGACCTGTGAGAAACGCCACCATGATCGTCATGGCATGATTTGCGTGTATTGTTCGTTTATGTTTCTGCTTCGCGTGCTTAAAAAGAAAAGAAGGAGGAGGCATTTATTCACTGAGACGCGCCGTGACCGTGCACGTATATGAGGTCAACGGCACGATGCTGCACAGCCTCAAGGAGGCACGCCACAGAGGACACTGGCGCAACTCTCCACCATACACGTTCACCAAATACACATAGACACTGTCTCTCTCTCTCTCCACACACATACATAGACGCCCGCCTCTTCTCCTTCTTTCTCTCCCATTGGGTGTCTCGGCCTTCTCCATCCATCCCCCTCCTCTGTGCGTGTGTCTGTGTCTTCAAGCTGCGCACTCCCTATTCGAAACAAATCCACGCCTACACCCTCCCCCACAGTTCGATCGCGTCATGGAAGACACCGTGGAGTCGTTTTTTTGTGAGAACCTCGAGTCAGGTCGGCGCACCGTGCTTGATGAGAGTGTATTGCAGCTTTCCACGTTCATTCACGCGCTGCCTCCGGCGTGTCCGGGGGTGGCTTTCATTACAAGCGGTGGTACGACGGTGCCACTTGAACGCAACGCCGTGCGCTACTTGACGAACTTCAGTAGCGGTGGGCGCGGAGCCTTCTTCACAGAGAGCTTCGCTCGTCGCGGGTGGGCGTGCGTCTTACTCCGGCACAAAGACGCCGTGCGACCCTTCCGGAGGGTGCTGGACACGCTGCCCACCGAGGTTCTCATCGACGCGGTGACAAACCACACCCAGGTGACGCCGCCGACCACTTCATCCTCCTCCTCGTCGTCGGCAGCGGGGCTTCCCGAGCATGCGCTCGCTCTTCTGCGACTCTACCAAGACACGCGCTCACTCGTGCTGGAGCTGTCCTTTGACACCGTTGTGGACTACCTTTATCTTCTGCGCGAGTGCTCATTCGCGTTGTGTAGGCTGTTGCCGCGCAGCTCTCCCCTTCTCTTCTTTGCCGCAGCCGCCGTGTCGGACTACTTTGTGCCGCTGGCCAAGATGTCTACCCAGAAGATCAGCGGCGGGGATGGACTGGATCTGCACCTGGAGAATGTGCCCAAAGTGCTCGGGCTGCTGCAAAGCTCGTGGTTGCACCGCCCAGAGACGTCGTCGGACGGGGCCCCGGATGCGCAACCTGTTCGGCAGCCGTACATCGTCACCTTCAAGCTCGAGACGAGTGAAGAGACGATGCACGCCAAGGCGAAGAAGAACATGCAGATGTATCACTGTGACGCCGTCGTGGCGAACATGCTACAGACGTACAAGGAGAGGGTGTGGGTGTATCAGCGACCCACGTCCGCTCTCGCTGGCAGTGAGACCTCCATCGCGGAGCCGGTCCTGGTGACGCGTGGTGAAGGTCCTCATACGATCGAAGAAACACTCTGCAACACGTTTATCGCCCTCACCTCACAGACAGCTTGACAGGGCAGCGAGGCCGGTCACTCACGTGCGTGACAGAGTGCCTCCACTTCATTTCCTCTTAGCACAATCTTTTCTTTTTATGTTTCCCTCTCTTGCTCTTTCATGGACGTGTGGAGCCGCAACAGCCGGTTAGGCCGTCCCACCAGGTCAGTAATGGATCCGACTCACTGCACGTTAGTTGAGTACGGACCCAGTATTTTGCTTCTCGTCGGCAATGGGGAGTGTTGTTGCGTGGAGCAGGAACAAACATAAAAAGAAAAACAGGGGTGGTGATCCATGAGGATGCCGTGATCGCCACGCTTCCTAGCTGGTCCGAATGGGAAGACCGCGTGCTTTACGACAAGGAAAGTGCAAAATGAAGGGCGTACAGCTCTCCGCTGTGTGTGCGTCGTCCCTTCTGTTTCTTGTAGCCCCTCTCTCTCTCCCTTCTTCACCTCTCACTGCTCCTTCTTGCGACAGTCTCACAGCTGTAGTCATGTCATACGTCACTGTTCAAGCTGGTAGTGAGAAGGACCTGGAAGCGCAGTTCCGCGCGTTTGTGCTTGGGGGGGAGCAGTCAAGCCAGGCAGCGACCGCAAACCCGCTGGTTGCGACAACCGCCTCCTCCGCTACACGTGAAGCGACGCGTCTGCCCAGCGACCAGGTCGTTCGCCAGGCCACAGTGAACGTGGACACAGGTGATGTTCTCGCGAGCACCCCTTCCACCTCGCCGTCGAAGGGAGGTGCCGCTGTCATGCATTTCACCGTTCAGTGCTTTCTTGACCACGTTTTGGTGTTTATCACTGAAGACGAGACCTGCGCACCGGGTGTCATGGTCCGTTACGACCCATTCCACAACGGGGCTAGCCACCTCTTCTATGAAGATGAGGTGCCCTCCGTGGAGTGCACGGTGTTGTTCGGCATGCGTGACCACCCACTGACGAATCTGGTCGCCAGTACCATTGCGCACGCCATTCACCAGTACGGCGAGACGCGCCCGCTTCTGATGGGGATCAGCGTGGTTCAGACGGCGAAGCGGCTCGCCGGGACGTCGGCACAGCGGCGCAAAGAGTTTCTGGAGTTGGTTAAAGCACAGGTGATGCGCTTGGCTGCCGCGCCGTGAGGCGGAGGCGGAGGTTGCTGCATATTTTTTTTCTGTTTTCTTCTCTCTGTGTGTGTGAGAGAGAGAAGTTCACATCTGAGGATGCACAGCAAGAGTAAGAGCGCAGCGTTGAAAAGAAAAAAAAGAGTCAGCTGAGACAGTGCTCAACACCTAGAAATAGCACGAGGTGATGCGCTGTGGCTGTGTGTTTACGTGTTGAGCCCCACATATCTGTTCGCATCGCTGGACTCTCTCCTCACACATCCCCCTCCCCCCTTCATGTACACCTCTCACTTCCGTCTACCGCCACTCTCTGTTCATGTACGTGTACACGTGCGGTTTTTTCTTTCTTCAAACGCGCAGCTATTCGACTCGCGTGCGTTCAGACCTCCTCTTACTGTTGTTTCCGTTCGTGACGTTCACTCCCACGACATGGCGGGTCTGCGTCCCTTGATGGTGAGTGCGCTGAGCCTGGTGTTAGGTCTGCTCTTCATCATTCTCGCCTCGACGGTTGTGAGCAATGCGAATGGCTATCCGTTTCTGTGCTTTGTTCTCATGTGCTTCTCCATGGTGCCCTTCTTCCTTTGCTGGCGCGGCGGTGATTCGGACTCCTTCCTGGACTCTTCCTCTGACGACGATGTGTTTCAGCTCGCTGGGCTCTTCGTGGGTGGTGCACTGCTCGTCGCGGGTCCGGGAACGGCATTTGTGTTCTTCCACAACAACGTCATCTCGTCTGGAGCCCTAGGTCTAACCTTGCTGTCCGGTATTTGCGTGCTCTGTGCCAGCGTCATGTGGTCCCGCGCTACAGGCGGTGGCGACGACGATGACTTTGACTTTTAAGGAGAGGTCAAGCCAGCTCGTTGCCGGTACAGATGCCGCGTTGTTGCTGTAGTTGCCTTGTTTTCATCATGATGAATGAGCCCACCCTTGCTTACTTGCTGTGTTTTGCAGCGTGTGCTAACGCGCTTTTTTTTTTCTTTTCTTTTTTGGTCGTGTTTCATGCCTCTGGTACGAGTAGTATCCGTGGCGTCATGGCATCCTACTCCCCAACGAGAGTCGAAAAAGAGAATGAAAAGCTAGCAGTGCGTTGCCGTACTCAGCGAAGCTAGCCAGTCCATCACGGCCTACGTCGGTGTATGCGTTCATACACACACATACCTCTCTCGCATCACGTTGTACCCGCCTTCGTCCGCCTCCGTGTGAAGGCGGCACCTCAAGCTACTTGCGCGGTGTGGGTGTGTGTGTGTGTGTGTGTGTGTGTGTGTGTGTCTTGGCCCGCCACTCTCCACGCCCACATGCCACGCTCAGCTGTCTCCCGTCAAGCACCCTTCATCGTCGTTTCACCCCCATCCCACGCCCCTTTTCACTGCACCTTCCGTGCCTACCTGTCGTGTGCTTTTTTCGCATCTTCCCAGCGGGTGTCACGTTGCCGCTGTCGCCACCGCACTCATCGCAGCAACAGCACTGAGTGGGGAAATGGAATCGGCACATGTGATTGTGTTGGAGCGGCTGGCAGCCGCGGTAGATCGGATGGAGGTCCTTGCCACGGCCGTCTCGCACGCCAGTGGAACGACGTCGGCGGATCCCACGCAGCTTCCTACCGACGAGGTGTGCGATGAACAGCAGGCCTCGCCGTCATCGTTGTCGCGGGCACCACCACCGCTGGCGTCGGTGCGGGACTTTATGGGGCGCGCAGAGGACGTGCTCAGGGCATCACTAGGCTCTGATGAGGCGCTGTGGCGGCGTGTGTGCCGGCTCGAAGAGAAACTGCAGCGTCTGTCGCACGTCGCGGCACCGGGGAGTGGGGTGTACTCCGTGTGGCGCAGCACAGCCGCGCTCGACTGCGTTGAACCAGACGACGAGGACGAGGACTTGCTCGCGTACGACTCCGTCGGTGACGCGGACAACACGATGAACGCGGGTCGAAGCGCCGTGGAGGACGATCCCTTTGCCTGGGTGACTGGAGGGACACCGCACACCGAGGTTGCGGATGTCGTGGGCGCGGTGTTCCCTCGCCGCGCGGCTGTGGAGACCGATCCTGCGCGCCTCTTGAAGCGTGAGCAAGGGGACCAGGCATACGCGAAGGCCACCGCGCACGAGCTTTTTGAGCTGTTCCGCGCACGCCAACGACTGGGTAGTGCCGTGGACGAGGTCGAGAATCGGTTGGTGCTGCTCGTACACGAGCTCGATGCTCTATTTGCAGCACACGACTCTGGAGAGCTCGGTGCGGGTGGTTCTCCGCTGGCGCGTGCGCAAGCGTGGCTTCGATGGGAGCCGACATACACCGTCACGAACCCCGCGGAGCAGCAGCACGTGTGGGACCGCTTTGCAACGGAGAAGGCGGGTGATGGTGCGGTGAAGGACTGGCGCGACCTGCGCCAACTGTGCCACACGAATCGTCGGCGTTTTGCCGAGCTGTGCACGCGACTGCAGCACGTGCAGCGTGAGTGCGTGGCCCTCCTTCAGTTGCACAACGAAAAAATGGCACACGCGACACTCGCACTGGATGAGCTTGAAGCGCACGGAAAGTGACCACAGGTACGGTGCACGTGGATGTGCGGAAGATCGCCTTGTCGCCTTTTTGTTTTCTTTTGCTGTTGTAATGATGTCACGGGCTCTCTGATACTTTTGCATTTTCAGACTTTAGGCAGACGACGTGTTGCCCGTCGCGCCCCGCGCCAACCAGTAGCTGTGGCGGTGGTGGTGCTGCATGATCCAAGGAACTGGTATCTCGCTGTCTTTTCCGGTCATGAGTCCTCACACTCGGTCGCACACTCGGTGACAGCGTGCACAGGCGTGCAAGCGTATCGGCGCATCGCGGTCAGTGAACGACGATACCTTCTCTATCTCTCCTTTCTGCCTCTGCCTTCTACGTTGCTTTCTGTGCTTGTCGTTATTAGCAAGGAGAGGCGAAAGCAGCGCCAACACAAAAAAAAAATCTTCATAAAGCGGGTCAGTAGAGGTGAAGGACGGGTATCTGCGCACACACGCACACACGCCAACGCCTCTCCCTTCCTCTCGCTCACCGCCACAATGCGGCGTGGCACGGCATGTGTCGCTGCCTCACCCTGCGCTTCGCTCTGTTGTTCCCATCACGATGGCACAGTGCGTGTTGCGCGGCGCTTCGCCGGCGTGAACCTGCTCTCGCCGCTCGCCAAGCTGGGTCAGAGCCGTGATCTTGCCGCGGAGCTCAAGGCGGGTCGGTCTCGCAACAACAAGGAAATTGTGGCCTCCTTCGAGAAGATTCAAACATTTGATGAGATTCACTACCGCAAGACGAACCGACCATGGGAGCTGGTGCCGCGGTACGCCAAGAAGCGCGTGACGGACCTGGTAGGCATTCTCTCTTCCGAAGATCGCATGGAAATCGAGCAGGCCATCGACAAGATGCAGTCCCTCTGCAGGACCGACCTGTATGTCGTCATCGTCCCCACCGTCGGCTACACCACGCCAAAGGCATTTGCCAACTCCATCTTTTTCGACTGGGCGATTGGTGAGCCCGATGGCAACGGGCTGCTTCTCGTCATCGCCCAGCGTGAGGCCACTGTGCAGTTGGTGAGCAGCCCTGCGATCGAGGAGTACTTTGACCTTCACTTCCTTGATCCAGCTGTCCAGGACATTTTTCAGCCGCTCGTGCGGGATGGGAAGCCGAGCTACGCCACCGTGCAGCTCGTGTATGCCATTGCGCGACAGGCTCAAGAGATGCACGTTCGGTGGGAGAAGGGCTTGCTGCCGATGCAGGCCCGCAACTCGGTGCGCAAGGTCGGCAAGACGATGCGTTACGGCTTGTATCAGGTGCCGTACCTGCTGTTCGGCTCCATCATCTTCATGGGGCTCACGGCGTGGTTGATCAGCCAGCTCATGGACATGATGTGTCCCAAGTGTGGGAAGACAATGAACCGCCTGCGCGACGACGCCTCCTTGCAGGAAGTGATGACACACGGTCAGTACCTTGAGCAGGTCAACGGCTGTGCGCACTACCGTGTCTTCCGTTGTCCGCACTGCCATGAAGAGGGCAACACGCGCGTGATTTTGAGCTCGCGCGACCTTCATCAAAGCACACGGTGCCTGCAGTGTGTGGACTGCCACTACTACACGTGTGCATTGGAGAAGGAGGTGGTCAAGCTCCCATCCAAGACGGAGGACGGCATCAAGCGTCTGACGTACGAGTGTGCGAATTGCCACACTGGCCGCGAGGTGCTGCTCCCCTTGTTCAGACCCGTTGACCAGAAGCCGGAGGGCAACTGGTATGACACCCTCCTCGAGGGAAGTCAATCCGCCAAGACTGGCAACGCAAACAACAAGCTGAAGCTTTAAAGGAGGGGGGTGCTCACAGAACGACAAGTTGCACATGCGCGCGAGCCAGCGAGAAGAAAAAGGAACGGAGGAAGAGAAGCGGTTCACAACCGAAAAGGGAACCCAAAAAAAAAACGGGGAAGTACGAAAATGCGAGGGGTGGTACGCTGGACTTTGTCCGTCGATGGTGTTCGTAGTCGTCCACGTGTCGTGCAAGGATACGGCGAGTGCAACACCCACTCTCTCTCTCAATAGGCATGTTTCGTTGAGATGGAGGAAAGTGCCGGATCTTTTCCCTTTTTTCCTTCTTGTCCCTCGTCAAGGAGGATGCGTTCACGGCCTCTCTCTTCCTTTTTTTCTTTTTGCTGTCTCACACGCGTGGTGTGGTGTCGTAGTTGTCGCTGCCGTTGGCTGAGGTGTAGTGTACCCGGTAGGTACGTGTTCGCATCACAACAAACACACACTTATACTTACACTTATACTGGCAGCTGCTTTCACATGTTAAGATCACACAAAACAAAGCAAAAAAAATAATAGCGTATGGAACGGAGGCACAGTTTCACTCACGTGTTCATTGCCGCTGTATCAGGAATGGCCTCGTGGGGTCGCGGTAGGGGACAGCATAGGTCTTTCTGTCCGTGTGTGTGTGCGTGTGTGTTATTCATTCATTCATTCATTCCCCCCGCCCTCGTCACTGCCTTGCCTCACAGTCGTCCTTAGAGCGACTGCCCCCGGTTTCGTTCGTGTGTTCCACTCACCTCCACTGCACAATAGGCTCCTTTCTCTCTCTCTCCCTCCTCCCTCCCGCATGGCATTGTCTCGTTCTTGCTTTTCTTGTTATCCAGCTAGGCGCTCAAGAACACGGACGAATGTTCTCAACCAGTGAACCAGCCGATGCGCATGCTCTGGCCCGTATGCGCGCCTACCGGCAGGCGTACCTCGTCGCTCACAAGGAGCGTCAGCGCCTCTCCGAAGGTGAGATAGACCAGGCAGGCGTGTTGTCCACGTTCCCTCTCGTGCCCACGCCGGCCGCCGCGGCGCTCCCGTCCCCTCTTCCGTCCCCTGACACGGGAAATGAGTGGGTTCAGCGCATGTTGCCGCTCGTCGCGCCTGGTGATGCGGTGAAGAAGGCGTACCCTCTCCCACCTGCGTCGGCAGAGACGTCGACAACCAACACCGACCGCCGCGCGGCCTCCGCCACCGCTGGGCAGAAGCGTGCGCGGGCGGCGGCGGCGGCGAATGCGCGACTAGCTGACCGCGGCGACGGCGCACCAGACCAGGCTGGCGACACAGAGGCTGGCGATGACCTTGTCCCGTCGTTGACCTCGCACTTCGCGGACGACGCCGAGCGGACGGACTACCTTGGTCGCAGCTTTCTGCAACCACCGGCCACGCTCATTCAGCTCGCGGAGTCGGGTGTGCGCAAGGCCTGTGCCATCCCTCGCACGCAGCGCGGCATGTTCCGTGACGGCACCCCCGCCACGTCGCCGTCCTCCAGCTCTGCCGCACCCGCGGGCGTGCAGCTCGTGCGGTGGGCACCACCCGAGTACGGGCACCTGTTGTTCTCCGCTGATATTCAGGGTGGGGTGCGTCTGTGGAATAGCGCGACACGCAAGCTGGTCGCCAGCTACGACGCCCACCGTCACCCAGTAAAGAGCCTCGAAACCGTTGCTGGTGCGTCCATCATGTCCTCTGGCTCCACGGACGGTACCATCGCCCTGTGGGACGTGGAGCAGGGCGTGTTGCGCTCTGTTCTCACCAACGCCGGTGCGCTGCCCGTCCACCAGCACCTGCATCACCCCTCCAACGCGGCCGGGGACCTGGTGCTGGCCGCGGTGGATCGCCGCGTGGTGCTGTACGATGTGCGCGCCAGCACGTCCAAGTACCAGCGCGAGTACACGGGCCACATGGGTGCTATCTTCCACCTGGGGTTGCTGAGCGGCGGCTCCAAGCTGCTCACGACGTCGGAGGACCGCAGCATGCGTACCTGGGACTTCCGCGTCCCGGTGCAAATTAAGCAGTTCGCCGACGCGAGCATGCACGCCATCACGCACGTCGTGCAACATCCGCACAGCGACCTGCTGGCGGCGCAGTCACTGGACAACAAGGTCATTGTCTTCAAGGATGAAGGCGCGGGGCGCCTGAAACTTCTACAAGGAAAATCCTACGCGGGCCACGTCATCTCCGGCACACGCTGTCAGCTCGCCTTCAGCCCCGACGGCGTGTACTTGACGAGTGGCGACATCAGCGGCAAGCTGCTGGTGTGGAATTGGGCCACAGGCGAGGTGGTGCGCTCTTTCAAGGCACACAACGGCATGCTGGTCTCGCACGCCTGGCACCCTCTTGAGGCATCACGCATCGTCACATCTGGTTGGGACGGCGCTATTAAAAACTGGTCTTAGTTGTCGGTCACTGTGTGTGCGTGGCGAGCCCGCGCACGCTGCTACAGCCCTCATCACCACGAGACAACGAGGTTGCGAGGCAAACAGGTCAAGGCGCCGCCTATGAAAAAAAGGAAGCACCTGAATAAACACAAAAAAACTTATGCTGTGTGACTCCTCTTGATGTGCGCGAGGCTTGACGAGGAGACAACACGACCGACAAGGTCGCGCACGCTTTCACCGCTGTGTCTCTTTCGCTCTCTCTCTCTCTCTCTGTACATGTACGTCTTGTCTGTATGGCCAAGCGACATCTTGTGGATATCATTGACGGCAGCGCAGATGGGCAGTCACCGCTTCATTCACGTTTAGCGTCGTGCCTTCTCGTGACGGGCACACCACATGCATACACATTCTTTCTCTCTCCGTCACCACTCTCTGGGATCGTATTCGCCTTTCTTTTTCTGTTTGTCTGTGTGTATCTGTGCTGGTCTGCAACGTGGTATCATTGTCTGCAGAGTTCAGCTTCATATTATTATTTTTGTGTGTCACAGTGCGCAGAGCAAGGCGTCGACCAATTTTTCCGTCTTGACGTGCTTTATTTTGCTTGATTTAGCCCTTCAGTCCGCACGAGAAGAGAAGCCCGCCAAAAAGAGGCACACGGCGCGCGTGAGTGGTGATCCAGTCTCGCACGTGGCCATGGCAAATAACAGGAAAGTGCAGGCGGAAATCGACCGCCTGCTGAAGAAATGTGTGGAAGGCCTCGAGGTGTACGACGAGATGTACCACAAGGCGGAGACGACGCCGTCGACCGCAAAGATGGCCGACCAGCTGCGGCGCGAAGTGAAGAAGCTGCAGCGGTTTCGTGATGAGATCAAGGGACACGTCGCCAGCCCCGAGGTCAAGGATACGCGTGAGCTTGAGGAGATGCAGAAGGAAATTGAGTCACGCATGCAGCGCTTCAAGACGATAGAAAGAGAGATGAAGACAAAAACATTTAGCAAAGAAGGTCTCGCCGCCGCAGGCGACTCCGACACCCCACTCGCACAGGCAGAGAACTTTTTGAAAGGCGTCATCGCACAAGGGCGGACACGTGTGGAGCTCGTTGAGTACGAGGCGACACAAGCCGCACGCAGCCGCAGCCGCAAGACCAAGACGAGCAGCGAGAAGACAGAGGCGCAGATCAAGCTGGAGAACCTTCAGCAGCACCTCTACTCATGGGAAACACTTCTACGTATGCTGGACAATGAAGAGGTCGACCCCAGCGAGATCGAGGATGACCTCAAGGCACACATACAGGAAGTGCTCGAAGAGGACGCCAGTGCGGAGACGCTGGCCGATATGTCTCACTACGAGCTCTTTGACATCCCAGACAAGCCGATCGTGAAGCCCGTGCCCCCCAAGGTGGAGGCCGAGCCTGAAGTCGAGTCGAAGGCTTCCCCGAAGCCGGTCGCGAAGAAAACGCCCGCCGAGCCCGCGACCAAAAACCCGCCGGCGACTCCAGCGGTCAAGGCGACGACACCTGCCGCAGCGGCAGCGTCCAGCGCACCGGCGGCCAAGGCTCAGACGCCGGTCGCACCTGCATCAGCAGCGGCTCAGCCGAGCGCGCCGGTGCAGGCACCATCCCAGCCACCCGCTGGCGCCCCTGCTGCCACCGCCGCGGCGGCGGAGGAGGAAGAAATGCCGGAGTGGGCCGACGATGACAATGCGAATGATGACACGTTCGGTGACGACGTGACGCCCGGTGGTACCGGTGATCTGGCGAGCATGGCTCAAGCCACTAGCACGCTTGCCCGTGACTGGGAGAAGGACAAGGAGCGGTTCAAGCAGCAGCAGCAGCAGCAGCAACAACAACAACAACAAACCCCCGCTGCGCCATCGGCACCTGCGGCGGCGGCGGCCGCGAAGGCCCCAGCGGCGGCGCCCACCAATGAGTGGGAGCGGCGACGCCTCCAGCAGCAGCAGCAGCAGCAACAAGCTGCACAGGCCGCTGCCGCAACGGCCGCGCCAACCTCCGCCCCAGCGGCTGCCAAGGCGTCGTCGGGCACGACGCACTCGTCTTCCCACGGTCCACGCCATGCACTGCCGCTGGATGCCGCCACGGTGCACCGAATGTTGGACATGTCACTGGCCAATCTGCCGCACACCCTCGACGTGGAGAAGCAGCGGCCTTTTGAGCCGCCGAATGCGATTGAGCCGATTCCATACTTCCCACAAGAAGTGCACCCGGTGTTCGCCAGCCGCGAGATCTACAGCAAGTTCGACGAGGAGACGCTCTTCTTCATCTTCTACTACAACCAGAAGACGTATCACCAGTTCTTTGCGGCCAAGGAGCTGAAGCAGCGGTCGTACCGCTTCCACACCGACCTCAAGCGATGGTTCCTGCGACGTGACAAGCCCAAGGAAGCCACCGAGGAGAAGGAGTGCGGCGCGTACATGTACTTTGACTACGAAGATTCGTGGTCCAAGAAGGAGCTGGAAGACTTCACCTTCGAATACAAGTTTCTTGAGGACGACTTGTAGTATGTGGGTGTGTGTGTGTACTGCACAGAGCAATGCAGGTGGTGGCCACCGCAGGTCCCGTGGAGAGGGGCTGGCATTGTTGTTCTTGTTCGGTGTTCGCGCGGCGGTCATAAAGGTGGCGCCCGACGCACGGTGTTTGGTAACTCTCCCCTCTCTTTTTGTTTTCGTATTTCCTTCCCTTTCCTCTCAGTCATACGTGGTCGTCGATTCGTGGGCTGCCTTTTTTTTTCCTTTACGCGACACTGCACTTCTCTCTCTCTCTCCATCCCTTTGCCGCGCTGTAGCGACCAACATCCATTGCGCGTTCGTCAACGCAAGAGGGCGGAGGTGGACAAGAACAGGGAAGTGTGCGTGTATGCGTGTATGCGGGTGTGTCTATTGGTCTGTCGCCCCGCAAGGCCCCGTTGTCACTTGTCGTTGTTGTGTCTTTCTTTTTTTTTTTCACGACTGTCGCTAACCGCAGGAAGCAAAAAAAAAATGCAAAGCGCAAGGAAAAGATTAATGCGATCACACCGTGGTGCACGTGGTGGTGTTGACGGATTGGTCGGCACGGCAGGGAAGCGCATGATCTATGCGACTGCGCCTCTCGCTCTCTCTCTCTTCCTTCCTATTACTTGGTGTCTCGCCTTCTGGTGATATGTCAGCGACGTGTGCCACCCGCTCGTGGTGGCATTTGGCAGTGACACTCTCACGCCACCGCCACCACCACCTCCGGCAGCAACGCCCTCCAGGCGGTCGTGATTCACGTGGCACCCTGATGAGGTGACACCGAGGTGCCTTCACCCGCTTCTCTCACCCCACCACCACTCTCCCTCCAACACACACTCCTCCACCATTCTTTCACTGTCATTCGTTCGTCGCCGCTCTTTACTGAAAAGGTCACAGCGTGAAACTCAACAAGGACGGCGATAACTGCCTTCCCGTCTCGCCCATATTGGCCTCTCCCTTTGCACACATATACATACACCAGTACGGATACACACACACACACACACACTCGTAGACATCAGTGTAGGCAAGCATCGACACGCGCGTGTGTGCTCCCCTTTTTTTTCTTGCTTCTACTTTTTTTTGTCTCCGTTAGTTGCCAACGAGAGCAGACGTCGCGAAGGCCCATCCGTATAGAGAGAGAGAAATTACACTACTCCCTCCCCCTTTGTGGCCCTGGCGCGCGAGCGGGTGTACCTGAAGAAAGTGCACGCGTTTGGTAAAAAAAAAAAAGAAAGAAGAGGCAGCAACGTCGTGAGGCGAAACGGCGGTGAACTGACAAGCACCGTCACAGGTAGATTGCCTGAAGTAATAGAAAATCGCGGGACAACGATAAAGTCCCCCGCATTAAGAACACTCCAAAGACACAGCCACTGGCGGTGTGTCCACGTGTGCCCTGCCGCCTCCTTCCCCCACCGTGTTTGACAGCGCTGGCGTGTGCGAGGAACGGTTGACAAGCAGATTCACACGTCCACGCATTCGCTGACCCCTGGCGTTGGCTGTTGTGTGTGAGGTCATCGTGGTGCCACACGCACTCGCTGTTTGTGTGTGTGTCGGCGAACAGGATGAGCAAGCCTAGCCGCAAGAACGGTGATCAGGTCTCCGCGTCACGGGAGGCACCGCCACCACCCGCCGCCACCGCCGCCGCAAACGAGGCGGCACCGGTGGAGGGAACTCAGCCTCCAGTATGTCGCAGCAGCTCCACCCCGGTTGGGCACAATGGACAGCCGGCGGCTACACTCGAGGCGGAGGTGGGTACACGGTGGGGTGAGATCATGTACCCGTCGGCGGCTCGTCAGCAGCACCACCTAAACCACGCACGTGCCTCGCCTCAGCAGGGTGAGCACGCCACGGATGCAGCGGGAGCAACCGGTACCCCACTCGGTGATGCGCACGCGATCTCCTCCGGGCCTCTACAAGTCGCAGTAGGCGAGGACGTGGAGCTGCAGGAGCTGGCCGGCGTTGTGCGACAGCGCGTCTCCCACACACACCCACAACCGAGCAGCCGCACTATGGCGGTGCTGGGTCGCCACGACGCCATGACCAGCCCAACCCAAACCGGCCACGGCACACCGCTCGGTGGTCGCCCTGGCAGCGGCACGCGTCACCAGAACAACCCGTACAGCACCGTCTCACCCGTCAAGGTGGTCACCCCAGTGAGCTCCAACACGTCGCCCCCGCAGACAATGGTGTTGCCAAGCTACGGCAACGACAGCACCGGCGGTGGTGGTGTGGGCCCGCATGGCGGCGGTCGCTGCAAAGGCGTGGCACCGCCACCGCACCACGCCGTACACGGTGGCGCAGGATTTCGCGGGGCGTCCGACTTCACAAATCGCTACAGCGACCCTGGGGCTCCGATGGTCCCCGCCGGCCCTGTTAGTGGGATGCCGCTGCCCAACTTTCAGCCCCCGCCGCCGCTCTTCCCGAGCCAAGGCATGGCCATCAGTGGCGAGCGCAGGCCACTCTACAGCGTGCTCCCCAACACTGAGCAAGGGCGGCGCGGCAACGACCCGGCCGGGGCGTGGGCACAGGATGGGTGTATGCCAGTGAGTGGGGCAGCACCTACTGGGACGTACTCGGCGCTGGCGGGACTTGGCAGCTACACGTACAGCCACGGCCACAGCGTCAGTCGCGACCCAGCGGCACCGCACAGCGCCGCGCACGCGGCCTCATCGTGTGGTCACGCTGGTGGCCTTCGCACCTGGCGCGTACCTGCACCAGCGGGTTCTGCCGGCAGCGCGTCCACAGGGGAAAGTCCACCGCCGCCGCAGCCGGCCGACACGCAGTCAGCCGTCGGCAGTGGTGTCGGTGAGGGTCGCTTCTCCTCGGTGCTTTACCCGCCTCTCTCGCAGGCTGTCATCGCGGACGTCACCCGGTATGTTGAGACGGAGGAAGCTCATCTGTGCTACCCGCTCGTGCAGCTCCCGGAAAGCGTGGTGAACCGCGGTGACACCGAGGATCGGCGGAGGCGCGTGGAGCAGCGCCGCAAGCAGATACAGTACGGCCGCGAGACGGAGGGCTACTTGCACTACTGCGCCGTCATCCCCAGCCCTGGCTTGCGTGAGTTCCACAATCCCAACCACCCCATCACGCCACGCCCCGAGTACGACTGTAGCAAGCGGACCTTCGATAAGTACCTGAACGAGTGGCGCCGCCGGCTGCATCACTGGGATGAGTGTGATCCCGACAACCTCCGCCCACCCTTCAAGCCCCTTGGTGCTGTCACGCTGGCTGACCTGCATCTCGCCCCGCGCCCCTCGTGCAGTGTCGAGACGACACCGACGCTGGAAGCCCCGTCGGCCTCCACCGTCCAGAGGGACGGCGCAGGGACCCGTGTGCGCTTCGCCCAGACAGGCGCGTCCACTGGCGCGGACATGGGCGTCGGCGGCATGGTGTCCATCGCCGCGCGCACATTCGCCTTCGGTGAGAAGAACGGCTCGCCACTGCGGCCCGCGAGCCGCGACGGCGGCGCTGGCCTGTCCTCCGCCGGCAGCTTCCGCAACGATCCCTACGGCACCAGTGGCCGCAGCGGTGTCAACGCGAGTCCACTCGGGCGAGCCAACAGCGGCAGCCCGGGCTCGACCCTCTTCGCCAACACCAGCAGCAGCTTTGTCTTGACCGCCACCGTCAACGGGCGTACCTCCACCTGCACGCCGTCGCAGGGCCCCAAGGTGGACTCGACCTTCTTCAGCCCCGCCAGCTCAAGTAGCCGCGCGGGCTCGCCAGCGGTGAATGGAAATCCCGCTGCGACGCTGAACAGCAGTGGTGTGTCCCAATACGGCGCAGCGAACAGCAGTGGCAACCAGTTCACTTTCCTGGCGGCGGGCAGTGACAACGGATCGAGCGGCGCCGCGAGGACGGCCGGTGGGCGTGTGTTTCAGCGGTCCAACAGCTCGTACAACGCGCAGGGCGCGCCGACACACCAGCCACCACCGCCGCCACCTCCACAACTGGGCGGCGGTGGCCACACCGCGGCGGCATACGGCCATGGTGCGTACCGTGAAGGCCATGGGGTGAGCGGTGGAATGGGCTGGGGGCCCAATGTCAATGGCGACATCAGCCACCACGCGACACCCTTCCACCACGACAGGGCCGCGGGGGCTGGTGGTGCCCCGCACACGCCACACCGCCACCACGTCTTCGACGACTCACACCCGTTTGACTTCGACGCCATCAACTCACCCATCACCATGGCCAGCGGAGGCGGTAGGTCCACGCCCCAACAAGGGCTGTACCGCGCGCAGTACGCCATGCCAACGCCGCACGTGCCTGGTACCGGTGTACCGCCTATCCCCAGCTTCTCCACGCCTACCAGCTCACCGCAGGGGAATGGCGGTGGCCGCTACGGCAACTACCGCGGCGGCGCCTGTCACCACTGAGGCACAAGACTCAACACACGCCACTCTTTTCTTTGCTTGTTTTTTTTTGTGTGTGTGTGCGGGCGGGCGGGCGACGTGACGTACCGTAGCGCTCCCTCATCGTTAACCTTGTTTCGCGTACGGCGTTTGTTGTCATCGTTTCTTCTTCAGTCTGTGTGTGTGTGTGTGTGTGTGTTGCTGGGACCGTGGTGTTACCTCACTTACTCACGTGGCTGGTCTTTTCTTTTTATCCGATGTTTTGTTTTCCTTCTGGCAAGGTATGCACGTGTTCTTCGACAGTGGGCAGTGACCTCCAGATAGTTGTTGTTGTTCTTTTCGATCTGTCGGTGACGTTCAATCCCCCCACACGTTTTTTTTCCTACACTCCGTTACATCTCACGGGACCGCGGAGCCCTGGCGTGTGAGTGCCTCTCTCCCTCACTCTCCTTGCTGACCGCTAGGCTCAGCGTGTTGACGGTGCAAGCGTCGCTGTGGATTTTTTTTGTGTGCACGTTGATGGATTCTCTGTGATATTCATTTCTGATTTTTTTTAATTTTGGCACGTGCAGGTGGGAAGTGAGCTGTCACGGGTCACAAAGACTCTGTGGGGACTGGTGCGATCTTCCGATGCGGGACCATCTCGCCACAGAGCAGGGTTGTTGTGGTTATTGATGATGTGTGTCCGTCCGTTCCGGCTGGACGAACACGCAACTGCTCGTCTCCCCGTCCTCGCACGGTGTGCATAGAGAGAAGTGGAACGCTTCAATGCGTGGTTGAAAGGATACTTCCCCCACAACAAAAAAAAAGAATTCTCGTTTTCACCGACAAGGGAAACCGCTTTCCCAAATGTTGGGAATGAGAGCATCGACGTGCGTGCACACACGCCTGCATTCTCTCCCTCTGTAGTTGTTCGAGAGCTCCTCCTGTTCAACTATCCCCTTTTTTTTGTTTTGCCAATGCAACACGGTCCGTTTCCCTGTGCCCGTGCAGGCAGTGCAGCAGCGCATGGCCTGACAGACTGTGCGTGCAGGCGCGTATGTCTTTCACTGCCTCCACTGTCGTTGATCACGTGTAGGTGACAGACACCCCCTCCGTCACGCACACACACACACACACACACACACACCTCCCCTCTCCCTCTTTCGTGTCGGTCGGCAAGTGCTACAAAAAAAAACACTAACAGCGTCCTTGGATAAACGCAAGCGAACAAAGCGGCTCTTGTCTTCGTTCCTTTTTTTTTTTTGACAGTGTCCATTCACTTGTCTGACGCGATTCCGTGCGATTTCACTGTACTAACTGATCCAACTCACCACCCAACGCGCGCACTCGTGCCCCTCTGTACATACGCACATCCCACCCACCCACACATACACACGGTACAGTGAAGGAAATCAGCCCAAAAAAAAAGGTGACACTTGGCACTCACGTCAACGACATCGCTGTAGCCAGAAGAACATCATGTCGAAGGCCCTCCCGCCGCTCAGCACAAGCCAAGGGCACAACAACTCGTACACCGCCGGCACATCGGCCGCGTACGGCGGTGCCGGCGGTCAGAGTACAGGTCGCAGCTTCAACTCAACGACGCCGCGTACGGTCGGGCCCATCCGGTCTGTGCCCAAGCTACCACAGATTGACTTCACACTCGGGCCTCTGCAAGAGCGCACACTGCCCTCGTACAACGATCTGGAGGACCCCCACCTGTACCCGTACTGGCGCCGCCAGGAATCCCTCGTCTACGAGCGCCAGGCACGGCGAGAGGAGCAGCTCCGTCGCGAGCGTCAAGACGCCCGGCAGCGCGAGGCCTCCCGCCGCCGCTTCCAGGAACGCCGCCGCCGAGAGCGTGAAGCCCTTGCCGCCAAGAAAGGCGTTCGCAGCGAGGCCGCAGAGGAGTCTGCTCCACCTCGCCAGGGCACGCGCAGCGGCAGCCGCAAGAGCCAGGCGAGCCGGAGCGGCCGCGGATCGCGCCGTGCGTCGACACGTCACGAGAGCGCCGACCAGTACCCCACGGAGGCTGATCAGTACGGTCAGCAAGCCGCTGCCGACGAGTCCTTCACCACCGACTCCGACCACGACAGCGAGGACGACCACCGCGACGAGCAAGAAGCGTTGTGGGAGCATCTGGAGGGCTTCATGGCGCCCGCCCCTGCCGGTGTCCCGCTGCGTGCGCTGCCGCTTATGGAGCACCGCGACTTCGTCACCCTCGCCAAGGAGCACCAGCAGCTGTCCGCGCTCGAGGCTCGCCCGGCGACGCGGCTGGCGGATCTGGCCGCAGAGATGAACACGTACGCCGAGAGCATGGCACGGGAACAGATCTGGGCGGAGCGTGAAGCCTTCCTGGGTCGTTCGATCGATGGCGTGCCTTTGCGCACGTTGCCGCTTGACGACAGCGAGGAATTCCTGGAGCTGGAGACGGCGCGCCGCGACCTCGATGGTCAGAGCTCTCCGAGCCGCCGCCAGCGTATCGCCACGGTGGAGGGCCGCATGCAGGAGATCTGCCACGATCTCGTGAAGAAGCAGACCCACGGTGCATACCCAGTCGAAGACGGCGACGCGGCGGCGGACAGCACCGCTGACGACGAGGTGGAGCCACGAGAGGCGACCGAGCCGGATGTGTGGGCCGATCGTGAGGAGTACCTCGGTGCGTACCCAGAGGGCGTCGCTCTGCGCGACATTCCCTTGGACGACAACGAGGCGTTTCTCACTCTCGAGGCCGAGCGGCGCCACCTCCTGCGTGATGGCGGCCGTCGCGAGCACGGTGCCGCCATCACGAAGATGGAGGAGCGCCTGAACGCACTTTGCGAGGAAATGGCTCGCGACGTCAAGGCGAAGGAAGCCAACGTGCAGAGTCGCTACGACGACGACGACTTTGAAGCAGACGAAGACGACGACGCGGATGACAACAAGAGCGACAGCGACAAGGACGCACGAGAGGACCGCTGGGTCGAGCTCGGTGACGAGAGGGACGAGAGCGCATCCGCCTCTTCGTCAAAGCGCACCAGCGAGGACCCCGACGCTGCCAAGTGGGCTGAGCTCGGTGACGATGATGAGGCTGACAAGGACGGGGCTTCTGAGAAGTCCTCACCGGTCAAGCCGCCTCGTCTCTTCGCCGGTGAGGAAGAGGAGCCACGGGGAGAGAGCGGCTACAATGACGATGACTTCGAAGACGAAGAAGAGGAAGCCTACCCAACGGAAGATGCAAATGGGGCTGACGCGAAGAAGCGTAGCGTCGACAACCTGAACGACAACAAGTGGGCTGAGCTCGGCGACGACGACGAAGATGAGAAGGAGGAGGCTAAATCCGCCTCAGCGCCGCACCTGAGTGCCGTCGAGGAGAAGGCAGCCGAAGAGAAGGCGGACGATTACACCGACGACGACTTCGAGGACGACGACGATGCCGATAAGGCGAGCCATGCTTCCGATAGCAAGCCTGCGAACGCTTCACGCGGTGTCGATCAGTGGGCTGAGCTCGGCGACGACGACGACGAAGATAAGAAAGAGGAAGCTAAGTCTGCCTCAGCGCCGCACCTGAGTGCCGCCGAGGAGAAGGCAGACGGAGAAAAGGCCGACGATTACACCGACGACGACTTCGAGGACGATGACGATGAAGCTGCCGCCGCCTCCTCGTCGAAGCGTAGCAGCCGCAGTGTGAACCTCGACGACAAAAAGTGGGATGAGCTGGGCGATGATGAGGAGAGGGAAGAGAAGAAGAGCAACCCAATCTCGTCGAAGCGCAGTAGTGCGGCCGAGCAGAAGTCGGACATCAGTGATGACGACATCGAGCCAACCAGTTCTGTCCCAGTGTCCTCAAAGCGTCGCAGCAACAACCCAGACGACAGCAAGTGGGATGAGCTAGGCGACGACGAACGCGGCGTCGTGGACACGGAGGATAAGAAGAGCTCAGTCGTGTCGACGCAGCGCAGCAGTGTTTCTGCGACCGCCAAGTCCTCCACCACCGCGAGTTCCCGTCGTAGCAGTGCGAGCGATGTCAAGGCCGCCGACAAGGATCCATGGGCTGAGCTCGGTGATGACGTCGTTGAAGACGAAGCGGAGAAGAAATCTGTTGGCGCCTCGACCCCGACCAGCTCCAAGGCTGACGACGCTTATGGCGAAGACGATGACTGGGATGAGATGTAAGTTCACTGCCATTCACCTCACCGCACGCACGCGCCTGCTGTTACACGTCACATGAGTCGGCTCTCTTGAGGCGTGTGTGCACCATCGGTTTGGTTGCCACCGCGCCCACCCTGATCCAGGCACGTCTGCACGAAAAAGAAAGGGGAAAAGGCGGGATTCGGTGGTTGTTGTTGTTGGTTTTATTCCTCGTTCTCAACGTCTAATGAAGGTGACTATCGACGACGCCCAATGCCACGCCCCGACATATAGCCTTTCGCCCTGTCGGCGTGTTTGGGCAGGCCCTTTTTTTTCTCTTTGTTCCTCTTCTTTGGGTGGTTTGTGTTTTTTTTTCTTCTTTGGCAAATATTTTCCTCACACACACACACACACACACACACCTCCCTCTTCATCGCAGGTCTTCCCCCGGCGGAGAAGAAGAGCTTGTCATGTATGAACTTACCTTTCTTGTGTTTTTGTTTTGTTTTTCCTTTCGGCAGCGCGACTGGTACACCCTGCACCCTTCCACTCCCTCGCTTGAATCCGGTTTCTCTTTCTTCTTCTGTTTGTGCCGTCTTGATCTGACGTGTGCGGCGGCGGCTAGATGCACTCGGCTGGAAGAGTCGTTGAGAGAGCGAGAGAGCAATCGATGTACATGGGATGTGTGTGTGTGTGTGTCTGTGAGTGTGTGTGTTTTTGTGAGTTGCGAGGCCTTGTTCCATCTTTGTGAAGGTCCCTCGCTCTCACTTTCTTTCCCCAGTTTCCTGTTGGTGACTGCACTTATGTACTTGGTAGCCACGAATCAAAGCACTCGCACTCTATTTGACTTTCCCAAATGCATGTGACTGAGCAACGATCGTCCCAGCATTTTCTACAGCCTTCTGGATGCCCTCCAGTGCCAACGTAGGCGGCACGCTCATCGTGATCCTCCACGTTTGCCGGCCACAGTGCGCTCACCTGTGCACTTACACACACACGCACACACACACACGGCACCAGCACGTCTCTCGCCGGCTCGGCCCGACGCGCCGTTCAAAGGTGTCTCTGTTGTACACGGTGCGCGTAGGCTGAATTCCACCGTCGCGATGAGCGCCAAGAAAGCAGCTTGTCGTGTCGAGGTGCTCTCTCACTTGGCGTTGTCGTCCTGTACTCGCCCCTTTCTTTTCCCCTCCACGCATCCTTCATCTGCACCCTCTGCACTCTCCCGTCTCACCGGGTCATCTCCGCCGTGCGAGAAGCGCATCCCTCTTTTCTTTTTTTTTCTCCTCCGCGTCTCATCGCCTCGTCACTATTCCACGTTAGCTCATCTGACGAACAGTCGCCGCCGCACAATGAGCTCGATCAAGGAAAAGGGCATGAGGGCTGGCGAGACCAGCGACACAATGGCTAGTCGTATTTCTGAGAAGCGCGAGAAGCTCGAGCTCTACCAGTCCGAGTCACACAAGATGAAGGCCTTGATGATGAATAGTGCAGGCCTTCGTAGCGGCGTCAAGTCCGATGACGAGCGCGCACTGAACCCTCTCTGGGTGAACTTCCCCACCAAGTGCGTGAAGCCGATTTCCTCTGTTGAGGAGATGAAGGAGAAGCTCAACTACTTCGCGCACTCTGATGATGTCATGGTGGTGCGGTACCATCAGAACAACTGCACCGCATGCAACGCAGTCGATAAGGTGTTTGAGGTGCTGTGCCACCAGTCGGCCGAGCGCTTGCCTGGGCTGAAGTTTTACGAGGTGAACCGCAACGAGCAGCCGGAGCTGACCAAGGGCTTGGTACGCTTCCCTCAAGTCAAGGCCTACAACGGTGGGCAGTGGTCGGACATTGACTTCAAGCCGCCGGCCGCGTATCGCGAGGAGCTCTACGCCGACGTTGAGGCCGAGGTGAAGCGCCGCAAGCACGTGGGCGAGCCAGTGACAGCGCTCCAGGCGGAAGAGATGTACTTCTCCGCGGCGGGGCCCGCGATGTTGCAGATTTGCGAAGAAAATCTCGTCCGCTTCTACGGGCGCACGCAGGCCCGGGTGCACAACTATTGGAAGCAGATCTCCGTCCGGCGCACATGGTTCTTTCGCAAATTCGTGGAGCCGCAGATTGATAGCGAGACACGTGATGAGTGGCGCATCCGTTCTGTCCTTGGCGAGAAGGTCGTGCAAGGCCCGCGCCTGCCCGATGATTTCTCTGGTTGATGTCAGCAGTCTCTCGTCCGTTGTTAACGAGCACAGAGGAGGAGAGGGGAAAATGAAGAAGGCGCGCACCACGTGCTCCAAGAGACCTGAGGTGGTCATCCCTTGTTGTTGTTGCTGTTGTTGTTGTCCCATTGTTGGCGGTGTGGTCTGTGCGTGCGCTGTCGACGCACTCCTCACCGTCCATGTCACATTCACTCAAAGCATAAAAAGAAGGAACGAGTGCACGCGAAGGCGAGATGCCAGTCGCGCTCACGCACAGGCAGATGCATCAACCACTGGCTTTGACATTCTGTTTGATCTTTGTCATAGATACAACGGCTCTCGGTGAGACGGCAACGACAGTGACTGCAGTCAGTGGAGGCTGCTAGGGTGTTTACTGGTATGTGGTGGGTGATCATTGCGTGTTGTGCCCAGCCATTCCGCACTCTCTCGCTCTACCCCGACCCACACACGCACACGCCCCCTCCCCCACCCCTATACATCTTCACCTCACTTCACTGCACTCTCATCTTCCCTCGTGCAACTGACGCTCGTCTTGTGTGTGTGTAGCGCTTTAGTTGTCATGCACACGCACGTGCAGGCGGCGGTGGACTCCGATATCCACTTTGCGCGCAGCTTGGCTGGCATGGCCTACGGAAAGGCATCGGTGCCGATGTCGTGCACCTCCCGCTTCCTCGTCGCCGGCGATGATGATGATGACGGGGATGGCGGGAGCCGCAACGGTGGGGATCACCACCGCCGCGATGAAGCCGAGGCCACCGCGAACCGCGATAACCCGACACGCACCGCCATCACGCTCACCAAGCCCGTCTACGACGTTCAACGAGGCGTCTACGCCACCGTCGTTCGCTTCGCCCGTGAAATGCCCTTTGTACGCGATGTCGCGCCTCAGCCCGATGCCGCCGCCGTTCTCTCGCCTGTCCGCGGGCCAGGCGGGGGTGGCGCGACGGGAGCCGCTGGCGTGGTGGTTTCTGGTGTGAGCACCTCTGGCGTGCCCGTCAGTGGACCCGGCACGTCGACCGTTCTTGGGGGACTGCGTGGTGCAGCAGGTGGAGCAGGACCGACGGTGGCGGCTGCCGCCTCCGCTGATCACACGCCACTCCTCGTGGGTGTCGTGTGCTTGGAGGCCTCCTTTGGGGCCAAGTACCCGCTGATACCCTGCGAGTGGCGTCTGCTGTCGGTGAGTGAGTCGCAGCCGTTCGTGGATGTGGCCGACCCGCACGCGACAACGGGACGTGGAGGGGCCGGCGGGGGAAGCGGTAGTGTCGACACCGGCGCGTCAGGCTTCACAGTGAGTCTTGGTATCACGGCCGATGAGGTGGAGCAGTACAGCGCAACGCTCGGTGCGCTCGGCGCGGACACGGCCAAGGCACGTACCGGCGCAGTCAATGGGGGTGTGGCACACCCTGAGTCGGTCACCGAGCCGAGCGAAGGTGGTGAGGTCCCACAACCATCGACGTCCAGTTCGTTTGCGGTCCCGGAGCGGGATCGTCTCCATGTCCTCGTGCAGCCTGGTATTGCGACGAAGCTGCTGCAGTGGATGCCGCCGAGGCCTACGAATCACCGCGACGCCGGTCCGCACCGCCGTACCGAATCAGCCCCCACGATCGACGCTGAACACACCGATGGGGCACAGTGTGACACGGAGAGCGCCGCGTGGCCAACACAGTTCTTGCGAGACTTTGTCTGTCTTGTGCGGCGCTGGGTGACGTTGGAGCTCGACGCCAACTGCTTTGTCGTCGCGGACGCTTTCACAGGGCAGCCGCCACCAGCGCCACCGCCGGCCGCGGAAACAGGCGGGTACGTTTTCGCAGACATGGAGCGGTACTCACACCCTGGCAGCCCCGCACCGGAGTATGTCCGAGGTGTCCACGGTGTGGTGGTTGGCGCCACAGCAAGTGGAACCGGCGACGCGAGCACGGCCGGCGCAGCCGAGCTTGTCGTCGCACCGGCAGCACTGTCTTTACCACAAGGACAGGACCGTGCGCACCTCCACCACCCCGCGTTGACAGGTCCCGCTAGCCCCTCCTCCACGAAGAAGGCACCCACGACGGCGACCGCGGCAGTCAATGTGTCGGCGGACAAGTCACTCGAAATGAGCACCAGTGGTCGGGCGTCCTCGTCACCACACACGCACGAGCGGTGCGCCGTGCGACAGCGTCGACGCGCCTTTCGTGCAATGTTGGTGCCTCAGGGTGGCGTTGTCGCGTGGGGCAGTACCCGCTGCGGGACACACCTCACGCACCCTGCACCCCACCACGGGCGCGGACTGCCACCCGTTCTCTCGGGCGTGAGTCTCACAACCTGCACTAGTGCGCGGCGCTCCTCGGCATCACCAACCAGCCCCCTCTCGCCCATGGACCCTCACATGCCTGGCGAGGAAGAGGAAGCCCCCGTCGCCGCCCCTGTGCCACGCATTGGCTATCCGGCGTGGGTGTACGACTTTTACATGCACGCTGCGGAGCCGCCCTGTGTGTCAAGCACGGGTGCGACTGCCGGTCCCGCTACACCGAGCGCGCCGGATGACTGGGCTGTGCACGAGGGTACGGCCGCCGGCAGCGATAGTCACAGCCATCCTCTCGCGCAGCGGGACCCGCCATCGACGTCGCCGGTCTCCGTGTCGGGCCCCTGGCCGTGGCCTGACTGGCTCGGTGCGCTTGATGGCGTCTCCGCCGGGGATGCGCACTTGAGGACGCACTTGGCGGATCATCCGGAGGAGCGTGGCGATGGTAGCGACAGTGAGGGCGACGTCGCCGTCGGGCTGGGACTCGAACACACGCCGGATGCCCCCCGCACGGCCAAGGTGCTGCTGACGTCCTGTTTCTACACGGACAGCGGGCTGCTGCCCACCATGCTCCGTGAACCCGCCTTCGTCTTTGACACCCACCGCCGCTCCTGTCGCTGGACCGACGTCAATCTGAGCGTGGAAGGCGAGGCCCACCTGGCACTGCATGCGGCCTCCAAGCTGTGCAAGGCGCTGCACCTCGATGGCGTGGCGCACCTACTCAGCACCCTTCGCCGTCTCGCCAAGGCGGTGCCGACGACCTTCTACGCACTCAACGTCAGTCTCTCACGTAAGCACGGCCATGAGGGTGGCACACGACGGCGAATGGACAGCGCGAGCGCCACGGCCGACGACATGCGCAACCGTGACGGTGAGGCGCTAAACTCTTATGTACATGAGATGATTGGTCCCGTCCTGCGGGAGACCGTGAAGGTGCTACAGCAGGCACGCCAGCCTTTCTGGGCGGGCGTGGTGGTGTGCGCGCTGACGCTGCCGTGTTTACTACGCGATGGCAGTCGCAGTGACCGTGACGGGGCATCCAGTGCAACGGCCTACTCGCATGCCTTTGGGCACGACGGTGTTGCCGTCATCGCAGACACGGAGCTGCTCGCCCCATTCTTGCACCATGCCGGTGTCTTTGGCGACTACATCTCCGTGGTGGGCCTTGTCGAGCGTGTGCTCGCGCTTGTCGGCCAGGAGACGAAGCGGTGCGAAGCCCGCATCGTGCGGCGTGCGTTAGAGCGCTCCTTGTACGCCAAGATTCGTCCCCGCGGCAATGGATGCCTCTGTTGACCTCTACCTTCGCTTCCAGCGGCTCAAGAGCAGCTATCCCCACCCGATGACCGCACGTCATGCGCCGATCCGCGCGTGTGCGGTGTGCGGGCTCTCGCTGCTGGATCGCTCCGTCAGCGTCGGCTTCGACGCACTGGGCACGGCCTCCGAACGGCAAGCGCAGCCTGCGCTGACGTCGTCCGCATCGTCGGGTGTGGTTGTCGGTGTGCGCAGCGGCACGAAGCACGCCAACGAGGGCACGCCGGAGGGGTGTCTTGTGCTGCAGTGCATGCGGTGTGGTCACGGCGGGCACGTCGAACATCTCATGGCGTGGTGGGCGGACCCGGGCGTGCGTGGCTGCCCAAAAGGTTGCGAGTGTGAATGCGTCTACTAGAGAGGGGAAAACAAAGCAGTTGAAAGCCGAGGAAGGTTATGGCGTGTCCGCGGGCGAAGCGAAAAAACAATGTTGATGGTGCACACTGATCGACCAAGGGCGGGCCATGTGCAGACCAATGAATAGTGCCGTGTGCCGCCGGTGCTCAAAACAAAAAAAAACGACGAAAGGAGAGTGGTCGTTCTCGAGGGTGTGTGTTGTCCGCGATGTGACAGAGTGAGCGCGCGGTGTGACGTAGAGCAAACGCACCTTCACACACGCACACACACACAATGACTTGTCTTTTTCAGTCGCTGGGGCTGGTGCGGCTGGCTCCGGTCTTCTCCCACCCATCTTCAACTTCTCCTCCTGCGCCTCTCTCTCTCTTACACGGTCTGTCGTCCATCACTCGCATCGATAGGAAACAACTGTGTCATTCACGCAGCGGCACTCGCGCACAAGCTTGCTTGCCTCCTCTTCTCCTCTCCTCTCCTCTTTCTATCTCGACCACAACCTCTTGGGTGGATTCAGCGCACGTGTGTGAGTGTCGGTGATGAAGTGCTCTTTGGGTCTCGTGACGACGGTCACCATCATCGTGACGGGCGTACTTCTCCTCCTGACATTCCAGGTTGCGCAGCAGGATTTTCAGGCCGGCCAAGACTTGAAGGAGAAGGTGATCTACGAGGCATACGACCCACTGACCGATTGCGTCACCCCGTTCGAGAAGATCCTCGGCTACGTTGATAACGTGCCGGTGTTTAGCAACTGCAATCGCTTACTGGAGACAGAGTTGGTCGGGTACGTCTCGGTGCGCGACCCAGAGGATGTGCGGCGGCCGTTCGATTTCTCCGAGGTCGGGCGTGTGATGACAGCAGACATCTACACGAGCATGGAGTTTGTCATTCGCTGGATGATCTGGACGCACGGTGTGTCCTGCCACGGTCAGCGCCGCGTCGCGGAAATGTGGGGTCAGAACTACTTCTACAACCCCATGCATACCAGCCGGCAGTACGCCGCCGATTACATTGACAACTACATGACGGCCGTGTCGATGGACCAGCGCAAGTACGTCGCACCGCGGCGGGGTGATGTTATCATTTACGAACACGGCGTCGAATCGCACCACGGGCATGCCGCCGTCGTGGTGCGTGTCACCGAAGATCGCGATGCCGTGAGCAGCATGGAGGAGCTTCGCGAGCTCCGAAGCCAGCGCATTCACCCGAGGAAGCTCTACGTGGCGGAGCAGAATTGGGACAACACCGACATGGGCGGCAAGAACTACACGCGGGTTGTCAGTTTCCGCTGGCGCAAGGACCCTCTGGGCAACTACGAAGGCTACGTGGTGGACGACCACATCCCGCTGCGCGTCATTGGACGCATGCGCGTGGGTAAGATGCAGCCGATCGAAGACGATCACAACCGGTATGTGCAGGGCATGACTGAGCACGTGAATCCGCCAAACTAACCTTCGGCTGCACGCACACACGCACACACAGGTGCTGAAGCACTTCGTCTGATAGGATCATGTTATCTTTTCTTTTCCCTGTGTGTGTGTGTGTGTGTGGATGTGCCCGCGCACTGATGTGGAGGATGCCGCTGATGTATGTCATTCTCTCTGCATTCCCGATCAGCACCACTGTCCACGCCATCGCTCGTGGTGGAACCGCGCACAGCCGGTCAACAAGAAAGCCAAAGACAGACGACTGATTTCATTTTAAAAAAAAAGGTTGTTGGGCCTTCATGTTCACACACCTCTGTTTCTGTGCGAGGTGTGTGTGACAGTGTGCTTTTCGCAAGCACGCACGCGGCACCGTCGAGGCCACTCGTGTGCTGTCCGTTGGCGTACCTTTGCCCAGTGAGCACAACCTGCAGAAGAGTCAGTGGCTTCCCGTCCAGTGCCACAAGCTGAGAGAGACTGTTGTCATCCCAGCCACCGATCAGCTCATCGGTCGCACCGCTCCTCTGCCTCTCACCATCCTTCACGCGTCCTCCTGTCTTTTTTTTCTTTCTTCCCTTCTGTTTGGGTGGTTGTGATGTGTGCGGTGCAGTCGACACCGTACGAGCGCGCTTCTCATATTGGCGTCGTTCGCAGCGCGCCGATCATTTGAGAGAGCACTAGACCGACGGTCATCTCTCCAGTTTCTCCTCATTTATTCTTTTCGTCTCACACGAGCCTCTTCACACACTGACAGCGAACCGCACACGCGCGCGCTCACGCACCCACACACACATACATACACGCGTACATACAAAGATAGAGAAAGACGCATACATACATACACGTAGACGGGCGCGCATTCTGACGTCATGTACCGCCGGCTCGTCGTCTTGGGCTCGAGCCTCGCGCCATCGAGAGTGTCCACGGTGATGTGGACGGCCGCGGGTCGGGCAGCGAAGTCTTGGCCAGCATCGTCTGTTAGCGCCGTAGCTGTCACACGTGAAGGCGGTGAGTACTATCGCCATGCCGCCACGCTCTCGGCGCAGTGTGTGGCGGTGCGTGGATACGCCGCAGCAGCATCAGGGCCGAGCAGCGGTGGTAGCACATCCTCTGCAAACGGAGGAGGTGGTGGTGGTGGTGCCAGCGGTGGGTCTGGCGCGTCATCGTCAGCCGCGAGCGCAGCGGCCAGGAAGAAGAAGAAGCTGCTTGTGCAAAAGAGGGGTAAAGCGTCGCCAGCTAAGGCCTCCTCTGGAAGCACTTCTCCGTCCTCGGCTACGGCAACTACCGCTGCTGCCGCTCGCAAAGGCGGCGCGGGCAGTGGAAGCGGGCAGGCGCAGGGTGGAGGGGCGGCTTCTACGGGCAATGGCAGCCACGCGTCATCCGGATCGGCGCAAAGTAGCAGTGGTGGTGGTGGTGCGTCCTCCACGGCCTCCTCGCCATCAAAGAAGAGTAGCGGCAGCGGTGTCAGCACAAGCACCGCTGCCCGCACCAGTCAAGCCAAGAAGAAGAAGCTCGCGCTGAAGAAGCGCAAAGGTCGGTCGGCATCTCGCACTGCCGGTCAACCGCCCAGCGGCAGTGGTGGGGCCGCCCCCTCTGGCACGTCAACCGGTGGAGGGGCTGCTGGCGGTGGCGCCGCATCGAGTGCGGCCAAGAGGAAAAAGACGGCGGTGAAGAAGGTCGTCGCGACCAGCTCCGCGAGCCGGTTGCGCCGGCGGGCCGGAAAAAAGGTGCGTGTCTGTGTGCTTAACAGCAGCTACGCCGGCATCAACTCGGAGACGGCCGCTGTGGATAACTACTGGTGCACCCCGCAGCACTACGCCAAGAAGGACCGGCACAAGTACACCTTCACGGATGTCTCCGTCGAGAAGAGCGACTCGTACCGGACGGTGCGTGAGCTCGTGACGTCTGGCAAGTACGACCTCTTCTTCAACCTGTGCGACGGCGCGAAGGACGAGCGCCGGGCGGGTGTGGATGTGGTGCAGGCGCTCGAGGAGATGAACGCGGCATTCACCGGTGCCGACTCGCGCAGCTTTGAGCCGAGCAAGATCGACATGAAGCTGCTCGTTGGCTCGAGTGGGGTGCGTGTGCCCAACTTTGTCCTGCTGGAGAATACCGATGGGCTCGCCAAGAAGTGCCGGCACCTGCGCTTCCCCGTCATTGTCAAGCACCTCTCCGGCTACGCCTCGGTCGGCATTCACAAGGACAACCGCTGTGACAATCTGGATCAACTCAAGGGCAAGGTCAAGACATTCATCAAAAAGTACAACCACGCGTTGATTGAGGAGTTCATTCGCGGCGCGGAGGGCACGGTGCTGACGTGCGCCGATGCACACAGCCCTCACGGGGTAAAGGTGTTTCGCCCCCTCATGTTCAAGTTCCTGCAAGGCGCAGACGACTTCGCTTACTTTGACAAGAAGTGGGCCTTTGAGTGCACCGAGGAGGCGTACGCCTTCTTGGACCCGTCCGATCCGGCCTACGACGCCATCATCGAGATGGCGCGCAACGCGTACAAGTACATCATGAACGGGGTTGGCTACGGCCGTGTGGACTTCCGCATTGACGAGGAGACGAAGAAGCCGTATTTTCTCGAGATCAACCCGAACTGCGGGATGTGGTACAGCGAAAAAGATGGTGGCGACTTCGCGGACATCATGGTGAACGGCGACAGCACGTGGAATCATGAGCGCTTCGTCGCCAACGCCGTCTCGCATGCCCTGCGCGAGCAGGCGGAGCGCAAGCCCTGGTACTTCATCAGTCACGACAAGAACGGACTCTTCTCGACCCGCGCAAGCAAGACGGTGCCGGCAGGCAAGTGCCTCTTCGGTGATGCCGTGCACCCTATCCCAGTCGTCGCCAAGGCACTCTTCCGCCTCGGCGAGGAGGAGCCGACGGTGGGCTGTGTCATCTCACGCGGAGACGGGGTGAACCAGGCGATTGCCGTGCGGCACTCGTGCGAGCCGAACATGGTCTTCGTGCACGGCCGGACACTGTTGTTTGCCGCCAAGAGGCAAATTAGCGTGGGCGAAGAGCTCACGGTCGACTACTCCACGCTGCGTGATGAGGCGATGCCCCCCTTCGCGTGCAGTTGCGGCACGGAGAAGTGCCGAAGCATGATCTTTCCTATGCCCGCTTCGACACGTACGGTAGAGGGGCGTGGCATGAAGAAGATCTTGCGGGAGAAGAAGCGGCTGTGGATGCAGGAGCGCAAGGCCGATAAGGAGGCGGAAAACATTCTGAAAAAACGCTCGCACAAGGCTGTCTCTTCGCCGAGTGCGGCTGCAGCCAGCGCGAACAAGTGAGCTTCGAGGTCGCCCGAAGGACCTCAGTCAAAAAAATGGAAGAATCGTTGAGAAGAGGAGTTCATAGATCGTGCTCGACGCCAGGTGGAGACCGTGTGAGAGGTGAGAGGACGAGCGAGAGGGACCGATAGCAGTGACCTGGCGGGGTGGTTGTTGGGGCTGTCGGCTTGCCTTTCACGTGCTGCGCATCCTCGCATCTTTTGTTGTTTGTTTGTGTGTGCGTCGTTTGCTCCCTCTTTTCGTTCCTGTTGGCTCGCCTCATCTTCAACTCACACGATCGTGCATCATATGTGATCACTGGCCACCGGCGCCAGCGCACGTGTCAAGGCTACTGGTGCGGCTCAGGGTGTAGTGACCTGCCTTTTTCTTTTCGCCTTTTGCGCGTGTAGCTGTCAGCGCCACGTCTCCCCCTCTTCCCTCTTCTACCACCTTCTCTCTTACGCATCCTGCTTGCTCCGCTTTTTTTTTGTTCGCGTTCCGTCGGCACCTTAGTTTTCTCTTCTCTTCTCTCTCCCAGTTTCCGAATTTTGCTCTGATCACCACGACCGCTGACAGCGCGAAACAACAAGAACAAAATCAAAGCCATGAAGGTTGTCGTTGCCTCTGGTCGCGACGGTGCGCGCAAGGAAGATGTGGAGCTGCCTGAGAACGCCACGCTGGCGGACCTCAAGGCCGCCTACCGCCCCAAGGTGAGCATTCACCGTAAGGCCTTCAAGATCCCCGGCCCCGAGAAGCCGGCGGCCGAGCAGAAGCCCGAGCAGCCTGGCGCGAAGAAGCGCCCGAACATGATCACCCTCGGCAACAAGGGCACCCTCGCAGAGCAGGGCGTCAAGCCCGGCATGGAGCTGACCTACAAAGACCTCGGCCCGCAGATCGGCTACCGCACCGTTTTCCTCATCGAGTACGCCGGCCCCATTGCTTTTCTGCTGCTCTACGCCATGCGACCTGCCTTCATCTACGGTGCCGACGCTGCCGCCAAGCCGTTCTGCTACGCGCAGAAAGTGTTCATTGCGCTCTTCGCCGCGCACTTCATCAAGCGTGAGCTGGAGACGGTCTTCGTGCACAAGTTCTCGCGCCCGACGATGCCGTTCCGTAACGTCTTCAAGAACTCCATCTACTACTGGTCCTTCGCCGCCTTTATTGGCTACGTGCTGTGCAGCCCCAACTACACTGCCCCCGCCAGCGAGGCCCAGATCAACGCTGGTGCCGTCGCGATGGTGGTCAACGAGCTGTGCAACTTCGCCGTGCACGTTCAGCTGAGCCGCATGCGTCGCGGTGACGGTGACGAGGCCCGCGCCATCCCCGGCGGTCCGCTCTTCTCCCTCGTGTCATGCCCCAACTACTTCTTCGAAGTTATGTCCTGGGTGTCCTTCTCCTTCGGCACCAACATCATCTCCTCGTGGATCTTCACGGGCGCAGGTTTTCTGCAAATGGCTGACTGGGCTCTCAAGAAGCACCGCGGCTACGTCAAGCAGGACCCATCCATCAAGAAGAAGAGGAAGGCCATCATTCCCTTCCTGCTCTAAAGAACGAGAGTGTACAGTAGGTACCACCTCACGAGACGATATTTGGGGTTGAGCAGAAGAGCCGCACGTGGTGTGTCTAGTGGACGCAGCGGAAGACAGAACGCAGGGCATCGGTGGTGGGGAGAACCCTGTAGAGGATAGAAGGTAGGGGGAGCGGAGGGAGGTGCTCTCACATGCATATTCTGTTTGTTCTCCTTTCTGTCTAACACTGTCCCTGCTCGCACGATCGTGTGGTTTCTCACCTCTTTTATTCCTTCTTCTTCTTTTCTTTTCTATCTTTCTAAGGAAAAAAAATGTTAGCTTGCTTCTCATCCTCGTCTCTCTATCTGCCTTCCTCGGTTTAGTGAGTGTTCTGCTACTCTCTTGCCCGGCCTCGGCCCCGCGCATGGCTCACGCTGAGGGTGATGCCTGGAGTGTCTTTGGGATAGTCCGTCTGTGTGTGTGTGTGTGTGCTAATAGAGAGCGTGAAAAAGGAGCGGACAGACACACTAAATCGATAATGCAATTGTTGTTGAGAAGGAGGAAAAAAAAACACGAAAGCAACGGCTCCTGATTGTCGCCGGCAAGGTGGTACTTCCCGGGCAGCTTCAGAGAGTCAACGCATTCTAACGGACACACGTGGTCCTTTAAAAAGAAGAAAAAAGAAGCACATCAGCAATCCTTCTATCGTGATACGCGTTCTCTTCTCGCCTTTCTTTTTCCGAGTTGATTGTGCCACACTTCCTCGTTTCTCGGTTCGCTACTTTTCCTTGTTTTCTTGTTTTCTCTTTTTTGGTTGTTCGTGAGTCTTTTCTTCTTCTTTCTCTGATTGTGCGTCGTCTGTCATCTCTCAGGTGGCTCCGGGGCAGGTCGGTTCGTATAGTGAGAGAAGCATGAAGCAATAGCCGGTAGGACAGGAGGCAAACGAACCGGTGGTATCGGAGGAGGGGGCAGCCATCCGTGTGGCAATACCCTCGTGACGTGTGTGTGTGTGTGTGTGTGTGTGTGTGTGTGTGTTCTCCCCCTCCTTATCCCCGGCGTGTGTTGGCCAATGGCGCGCCATGAGCCTCTTTCAAGAGCGGTCTGGTCGTGTCTGGTATTGCGCGCTGGTACAACTTCGGCCTGTGCGTGTGTGTACTGTACTGTTGTGCCCGCTCGCTGTCTTGATTCATTCTCCCCCTCTCTCGCTCTCGCGCTCTCTTCTCCGTGTTCGCGCTTGTCCACTTTACATTATCCTCTCACAAGACAGCAACCGCACCTCGTCGCTCAGGTTCATGTGAGCACGAGGCACGATGTTCACGCGCCCTGCCACTGCTCAGTACATTCAGCAGCATCTCGACGAAGACATGGAGCTCATGGCGCGCATGGAGCCGTGCCCGATCGAGCCGGCAATACCATCGTCATCACCATCAGCGGGGCCAACAGGGTCGACGCCCGTGCCGGCCGGTGCCGCGCTCTGGCTTCAAGTTCTGGATGTGGCGGACACTTCCCTGTCGTTGCGCGAGCGTTTACAGGCCGTGCTGCCCGCTGACGTCCCTCTCACCTCGCTTTCCTGGGACACCGACGCGCGAGAGGAGCCGGAGGATGGCCTCGGCGACGCAGACGAGGCGCTTCTGGCAGAGGAACGAGATCAGAGCCGCGTGAACGGTGGCGGCGGGGACGGGGGGGTGGCTCTCGCTACGCTCCAAGCCTCAGAAGCCGCTGAAGAGGCCCGCCACCGCAAGCGGTACGGTGGGAGCGGGCCGTGGCGTTGCCTGCGCTTTGTGCTCACGGACGGCTTCACGCGCCTCATCGCCGTCGAGGATCGCCGCCCGGCGGCGGACGGTAACGTGGCTGGTCGTGGGCCGCCCGTCTTCCCCAGTGGCGTCACATTGGGCAGCAAAATCAAGGTGTCGCTGGATGCACAGGGGCTGCCCAGGCGTACCAACGGTATTCTTCGCATTCATCGCGACAACACCACTTTTGTGGGTGGCGAGGTGCGCGCGCTGCAGGTCTTGGCCGAAATGGACGCTCGACGACGCCTGGAGGCCATGACAGGCAGGCCCTCCAAGGCACAGGCACGCAGTAGTTCGGCGATCGGCAACGCGGCGCAGGAGACGCACAGGGCACCACCGCCGGTTGCCGCCCCACAGCCACAACCACAGCCACCACGGGCTGCACCGCAAACGCTCGCGAGTCTTCCAAACCAATCGCTTGAGGCGTGGGACGCCCACGTGCGCGACAAGCCAGGCCAGCCCTTCCGCACCGAGGCGGTGATCACAGAGGTTGTGTCGGATATGTTGCTCAATGAGTATCCCCCCGCGATGCGCGCTCGTCTGTTGCCGTCAACGCTGGCCGTGGTGACGCAGTCGGCGGCGAGAAGCGACGCGTGGGGAACACCAACGCCACCACCCGCAGACACCGACACGATCACCTTGTATTCACTGCTGGTGCAACTCTCCACCCCCGCAGCGGCCGCCGCGGTGACACAACCGGATACGCCGTCCACGGCCAACTTGGGTCCCACGCTCATCGTCGACCTCGGGCATCCGTGGCTGCTTGACCTGGTGGGTATGCCGCCGCGCGCGTTTCGTGCGCTCTCCGAGGCGGCGCCGCTGGACGCACAACAAGCCGCGCGGCTGCAGGGTATCATTGAGCGCGTCGGGCACGTTCTCGAGACACTGGGAACTGCCACGTTCGTGTTGCAGCAACGCCCACTGGATGACGTCGTCGAAGTCGTCAGCGTTGAGCACAGAGCAGCTTGAGGTAGGGGGCTACACGGCATTTGTTTTTCTTGTGTTGTTGTGGACTTCACTTGCGTTGATGTGTGCATCTCTTGTGTGCGACTCTCACATGCAAGTACAGACATCGAAAAGGGAAAACAAGTGTCAAGCACCTACGAGGAGGTATGTGTGTGTGCGTGTGCGTGCGTGTGTGACAGTGCAATGCCTGAGCAGTTCGTGCCTGCATGTGTCCTTCTCTGTTGCGGATACTAGTGTGTCTTTTGCCTCGCACACGTCCACACACTGCGTGCACCCCACCTCCCCCGTGCGCGTCGGTGTTGAATCCTCATGTCATTCTCATTATTCCTTCTCTCCCTTTCCTCTGCTCTCTCTCTTTCTCTCTTCCGCGTTGCTCACTGGGTGCGCGACGGCCCTTCACACACACACATATATATATTCGCGCTTAGTTTATTTTCCCCTCTCTCAACTCGGTTTCGAGCTTGTCTGAGCGTCGTACACACAGACACACACATTCACATTCATTCTTAATTTTTCCTTTTTCTTTCCTTTCGATCATCTTGGTGTTGCATCATGGGTTGCGGATACTCAACGTACTCTGCCACGGAGGATATCGTGTGGAAGTACGGTGGACCGCCGGAGGAGCCGCTCAAGGCCATCAAGATCTTTCCGGACAAGCAGAATGGCCTCCTGTTCCGTCTTCTCTACGACGATGGTGAGCGCTGGGCGTTCTACAATGACACGAAGGAGTGGGAGTTCCACATTCGCTACTACTTTAGCCGTGACAGTGACATCGAGGCGCTGCACAACGCGACTCTCACCGAGCTCGAGAATGGCAACAAGTTGGTAGAGATCATTATCTACCCGAAGGAAACACAGGACTTCATCGTCGGCATTCCTGGCAGCTACACGAGCACGATCGACGCGCTGCCGAACACCGAGAGGTACAAGACAGAAAAGGCTAAGGATCGCTTCGAGGAGAAGTCACAGAAGGGTAAAAAGAAGTAAAGCAGTGCGTACAGGTGTGTGGGGGAGGCGGGACAGGGAGGAGGAAAGGGGGGGTCTCTACCTCCCTCTCCACCACCACCACCACCCTCATTGTACCTCAGTCTTCTTGCTTTCACTGTTCTCCTTCGACTTGGTGCGCGGTTTGCATGTACTCACTTTCTGTCGCGCGTATCCCCTCCGTGGCGGTCGTGGCTCCTTTCCCCCGGCCTTTTGCTGATTGCCAATGTACATTCAGATCAGCAATCGCGTCCGAGCTTTGTTAATGCATTCCTGCTATGCTGCTGCGCTGGCGACAACGAGGAGAGGTGAAGAGGGCTCAATCGCCTACAGAGAAGGCCGAAGGTTGCAGCGAGGGAAGAAGGTTCCGAAAGAAGGCGGGAGAGTGTGCGGCGCGAAGATTTCACTCCCTCCGTGCCCCGTCTTGTGGCCGGTGCGCTACGCTCAAGAGCGGGGCTGCGGCAGCCTTCCTTTTCTTTTTCCGTATTCCCTCTCTCTTGACGACCTCTCTTCGGTGTTTCCCCTTCTTCGCTTTTTTTTTCGTCTAGACAACCGACACACGCACATGTGCACAACTTCTTGAAGGCATCAAGAAGAAGAAGAAAAGGGGCAAGGGCCTGCCCTTTCCCTCTCCCTCTCTTCTCACCTTCATTGTGCTTCCAGCCTTTGTCTCGGGGTGTATTTGGTGTGTTTTCTCCCTTTTCTTTTCTCTGTCGCACATGCATCGTTACTTGTTTCCCTCACCCATTTTTTCTTTTGTCCTCTCTCCCCTTCCCTTTTACTTTGCTTTTTTTTATTTCATGTGATTCACCCTCCTTGTCTTGGATCTTGTTTCGGGTCAGTTCTTTTTTTTTTAAGCGGGTCTTGAGCTCTCTCCGCGATTGCCGTCTTGTGGTGATGTGGCATGTGCACCGGCGCCACAGTGCACAGCACCGACTGCACAAGAGATGAGTGCAGAAAAAAAAAGGGGGTGACCCGAAGCGACCCGTGGTGCTGAAAGCTGGGTGAAGCACGGGAGAGATGTGTGAGGCGTCTTCTCGCGTGTTTGTTGTTGTTCTGTTTTCATGTGTTCCCTAGAGCTTGAGGAGCGAGTAACGGCTGCGGATCTTCTCGCGTGTCCCCACGGGAAAAAAAAAAAGAGAAAGGGTGCATGGTCCTTCAAGCAACGCTGTTTTCCTTTTTTTTTCTTCTTTTTCTTTTTTGTGTGTTCCTCTTCTTCGCACACACATACACATTGTGGAGAATAAGAAGAAAGTCAAACACGATCGGAAGTGATGTGTCGCGTGCACGACGTCAGTGTCACCTCCTCAGCCATGCAGGCTATCGCCGCCTCGCGTTCGCAGAGGTCCACGCACTGACGGTCACCGTCACAAGTGCCGATGAGGACGACTCAGCGTGACAGAGGCATGGAGAAGCCTCGTGCGGGGGTAGGCGCAACGTGGAGTGAAGGGATGGAGTGTGTGTCCTCTCTCAGAGCACTGCCAATGGCCCCTTCTGTGCACGCGTTGGACACGCGCAGTTCTTGCCCCTCATCATTGCCAGGTCCCAATCCAACAATGTTCTTCCCTCGCTCTCTCACTCGATAACTCGGGTGTTGTTGTTTTTGCTTGCTTTTCTTCCTGCGAGCCTCCACAACGATCTTGAAATTTTGGCCGCGAAGGTGGTGTGACCTCGTTCCTCCTTTTCTTGTTCCTTCTCCGTCATGGTTTATCGTGGTATCTCGGCGAGCGGGGTGCACGCCCAGCTCGGACGCGCTCTCTGCGTCCGTGCGTTGAACGGATGTACCGCTGGGGCCGGCAGTGGCATCGTCCATGCCGCCGCCCCTCATAGTGGGCTCTGTACGCCCGTGCGCGAGGTCAGTGCCGGCGCCTTGTTCGCCACCACCACCTTGTCGTCCTCATCAAGGAGGGCGGCAGGTGGCGAGGCTGCTCGTGATCGTCGTCCAGCCTCCGTAAGTAGCGCCGCGCCACAAGCGAGCCAAGCGAGCAACTTGACAGGGGACGGCGTTCTCAGCACAGGCACCCGTCGTGCCATGCGCGATGACACCATCATTGTGGAGGAGGTCTTCCGGCGCATCCCTCAGGACGGCGCCCTTCTCACTACCTCACTGTATGCCTCGCTCCCCTCGGAGGTGCAAGAAGCCCTCAGCGAGAAGCACGGCGGACTGCTGGCGTTTCTCCGGAGCCGTCCACAGATCTTCGTCTTGCGGGAGAGACCCGAGGACAGCAAGATGTACGTCGCCGGCAACCCCATCGCCGCCCGCCGCTTCCACGTTCGCGCGCTTCAGAAGGCCACAGTGCGGCAGCTCATGGGCCTAAGCGAGTCTGGCACCGGTGGTGGTGCGGGCAGACCCCGAGGACAGAAACCACAAGGCTACCGCAGTCGGGGCCCGCGTAGTGGTGACGCCCGTCCGCGCAACACTGGCGGCGATCACCGTGATGTCCGACAAGGTGCCGCGCCCGCCGCCCGGGGAGGCTTCGGTGCACCTCCACGGAGCCCAGGCGGTGCGTCTGCTCCGCGTCGCCAACAGTTCGGCGTGTGACGACGCATATCCCTCATGCGCGAGCGCACAAGAGAAGCAGAAGCTGAAAGTAGGGTGCGTGCTTGCTAGGGTGCTGATGCAGAGCACGCGGTGTGCGTGTACGTGTGCATGCCCTTGTTAGAATGTGGTGGTGGTGTTGTTGTTCTTGACTCGCAGAAAAGAAAAAGAAAAACTGATTCACGAATGACACGTGCTGGGATTGCCAGTGAGATAAAAGAGTGCACTGTTGGGTGTGCATGCGTATATATGTGTGCGTGCGCTTACCTTGACCCTCCACCGCACAAAAGATGTGTGCCACCGGTAAAGGCTAGCCAGAGTGAAGAGAACGAAAGCAGAAAGAACTCGCTCCAAGTTCTCTCTCTCTCTTCCCCGCACGCCCACGGGCATCAACGCCTTGACAAGGTTCGTGACCGGCAAGTTGTCGTTTCCCTCCCTCTCTCTGTCTCTTCCTCTCTTTTTGTTGGGTGGCAGATTTTTTCGTTGGGATCCGAGTGTTTAGTTCACTCTGCGTCCGTGGTCGTGGCGACTCGCAGTCGTATCTTTTTGTGTTTTTTTTGTATTTGCCCACTCGCCTAAGCGCGGTGGAACGTTAATTCTCTGCTTGGTGTGGAGTCTGTCGTTTGTGTGCATCACATGGCATCCTCAACGACGGCGGAGGCAGCCGGTGTGAGTGTTGCCGAGCGCGCCGATGAGGGCCTCGTACAGCACATCTGGTGGACGCATCGTTCACTGGAGGAGGAGGCGGTGAGCCCCTCCGTCACAGCCGCCGAGACGGTGGCGGTGTGTGTGGCCGACGTCACCACTGCCGCGGAGGCGCGTGTGCAGTCCTGGCTCTCGTCCCAGTCGCAGCGACTGCGCGATTGGATGGCGTTGGACCCCGTCAGTGACAGGCCGGCACGTGCGCAGGTGGTGGACAGCGTGCGTGAAGCAATTCAGTGGTCCACGTTGCAGCCGTCACTGACCGCTCTGCGACGTGCGCTCGTGCGCGCGTGGTATGAGCAGCGCGCAGAGGAGGCCCAACAGCGCGCCGACCCGCTACAGGCGAGCCACCCTCCCGCGTCGTCGTCGGCAACCGTGGGTAAGAAGGCGGCCGATGTGCTCGATGACCGTGCGCGGCGCCAGCTTGAGCATCTTGAAGCGCAGGTGTACGAGAGCTTTCTCTCCGCCGTCGTCAAGGGCATTCGGCGGTGCTGTGAGGGCGTGGCAGAAGGTGGAATCGACGGGTCGCAGGGCCCACCGCAGGTCACCGCGAACGCCCTTCTCTGCGTCTGTCTGGATGCTTTGCTCACGGACATGGCCACCCCGTCGACATCCCCGCCATCTGCAGCGGCCACCAAGAAGGGTGGGGTGCCTCTCGGCTGGGCAGCGGGTCTCATTCATCAGCTCGAGCTTGCCGAGGCCTCAGTGTCGTCGTCATCGCCGCCGTTTCCGTCAGTGGAAGCCCGGCGCCTTCACCGCCTGCAGTGGTTTGTCTGCCTGTGTCTGCGTCAGTCGCTACGGTGGTCGACGAGCCAGCCCACCGAGGCCGCCCGGCAGCAGGCGAGCTTTCCGCTTCTCATCACCACCGCGCGGCGTGAGGTAGAATCTGTCGTGCGCGGTGTCTGCTCCCACCTGGAGGAGTCCGCGACCTCGGCGGCGCTTGTGGACGTGCGTGCCGCAGAGAAAACCTGTGCAGCTGTGCTGCACGCCATCCTCGACGGCACGACGGGACACGGTGACACCGCCTTCTCCGCGCACTCCATTCGGGCGGATGAAAGCCTGAGTGTGCCGGTCAGTGGATGGCGCCACCTGACGTGCATCACGTCGCCTGACGACCTCGTGTGGATGAGGGACGCACTTGTCGCGCCGCTGGTGCAGACGCTGGCGAATTGCCGTCGGCACCACGATGACGTCGGTGCGACGGACGGTGCGAAAGGCAGCAGCACCAAGGAAGATCTTCGCGACGCCACCGTGCGGGCAATGTTCCTCTGCCATCGCCAGCCGGCAACGCTGTTTCTGACCACCTCGTTCTACCCGCTCATTTCGCGGCTCTGCGTCGGCACACGCGACCTTGCGTCCGACACGCCGGCGTCGACCGCTGTTGCGTTGCCAGCCGTGCTGCAGGCCATCGACACCTTCTGGGCCCGCTCAAGCAGTGTTGCACGCGGTGGGGAGGCCGTGACGATCGCCCTTGTGCCTGACACGGTGCCCATCGACAAGGCCGGTGGATCCGCTCGTGCTGATGAGCGGGTCGCATATCCTGAGTGCGGTAGCATGCAGATGAACTTCATCGCCGCCTGTCTGGCACGACTCACCGCCGTGTTGGCCACACTCGGTGAGCGTGTTGGCAGTGATGACATCAGTACGCTAGCGTCGTCAAGCACGGCTCTTCCTTCGCCGCCACTGTCCGCGGCCGCCACACTCGCCGCGTGCCTTGCCGCACAGGCCCCGCTGACGATAAATCGGTTGCTGACGTGGGCGATGCCGAAGAGCTCTGACATGGTAACTCGCGGCAGCGTTGACGCCTCGGTGACATACAAGGGCGTGAACAGTGCCGCGCGTGCACAAGCCTTCACCGAGACGGCGGATGTCACAACGGCCGTGTCCGCTGCGCGTGTGTTGTTCCCGAGGTACAGCGCACTGTGTGATGTCATTGAAGAGGCACTGAGTTTCTGGCAAGAGCACGTGGGGGACACCGTGTCGGCCGTGGACCCAGTGACGGTCGTCGCCGCCGCGCTCAGCCACGTCGTCGAGACTGTTTTCCTGTCGCGCGAGAGTGGCCAGCTGGCGGTGGCGGAGTGTCTGCTCTTCTCGAGTCTGGTGCTGACGCACGCAGATGTGGAGCCACAGTGGCAGCGTGTGCGCCGCGTGCTGCGCTTGTTTCTGGAGACACCCGATTCACACACCGGTGCGGCTGCCGCTGGCACGCAAGGTGACGGGAAGGTTGCGTGGGACCTCATTCTGCGTCGTCTCCACAGGTGGATTGTCGGGGAGCGTCGCTATGGACTGGTGCTCTTCTTTCTTCCTCTCTTTCGCGCACTGGGTCTTGACCTGGCGAGCGCGCCAGAGAAGTCCTCGCAGCTTTGTCTGGCACCGCGCTTCCCGAGCAGCGCCGAGGTCGCGTATTTGTATGAGCTCCCGAAGCTCTTCGCGAATGGTGGTGGCGCTGTTGGAGAGCCTGGCTGCCACATCGCCACGCGCGCCGCCGAGGACTCCCTGGCGTGGTGGCAGCAGATGGTGTTCGGCTCCCTGCCGGCACTCTCAGACTCCGAGTCCCTAGTGACATCCACCACCGCAACGGCGACTGCCGCTACTGGCACGACGACGGCCGCGCTGGTCATCGACATCCTCGCGGAGGCCGGGCTCGTGGCACTCGTGAGAGCAGAGACACTGGCGGCATCTCGTGCGCACACGACGTCAGCCACCACCACCGCACAGTTCACGCCGGCAGCGGCTGTTTTGTTTGCCTCCCAGACCACGGCGCACCGCGCACTCTGCGTGGATGCCTGCACAGCCGCCTTTCATGCCGCCGTGCGGCTCTGTGCGCATGTGACACACTGGAGGTCGGCCGAGCGCGAATGTCTGCACGAGCACATTCTCCGCGCCATGGCTCACCGCTTGCAAGCGGACACGCCAACGAGCGAGGCGGTGGCAGTCGAGCGCGTGCGCAGCTGCCGCATCGTGGGGCGTGGGATGCCGTCGCCGCGCACGGGCTCGTCCGAGAAGGCGGCGGTGACACCGTCGCGCCTGGTCTCGCTCGTCTACTCCGCGGAGGCAGAGGTGCTGGCGAACGCGCACGTCTTTGCGTCCATCAAGTCTCTTCTGCGTGCCTGCAACCTCGCGTACACAAAGTACATTCCCACCAAGCCGATGCTCGCGCGCCGTGCGCACCTGGAGCAGCGGGCGGCGGACATGCTGGATGAGCAGCCGAGGCTCAGGGAGTCAATCTACGCCGCCGTCCGCGAAGATGTGCGAGAGTTGCTCGCCATCGAGCACGCGCGGCTTGTCGACGAAGCCCAGCAACGCCGCGCCGCAGAGTTGGCGGAGCGGGCCAAGAAGGCGCAAGAAGCACTGGAGGAAGCAGCGGCGGCGGCACGTGCCGCGGCCGAGGAGGCGGAGAAGAGAAGCGGGGAGATTGGCGACGAGGCGTCGCCGTCCACCGCAGACGTGCCCGACAGCGCAGAGGAGCCCACAGCGGAGGCACATGGTGATGTGGTGCCGGAAGCTCCTGCCACGCCGTCAGGTGCGCACTGCGACGACGAGAAGGTGACAAGCGCGGCGCAAAACGAAGAAGGCGATGACGAGCCCCCGCTGGTCGTACCCGCACCGTCTCGGCTGAGTCTCTCCATGGCTCCGCAGTACTTTGACGCGCTTCTCTCCGCCGTCGTGGCGCGCTCCTGTGTGTCACCGGCGGATGCGATGGCCGCTGCGCTCGTGCTGTGCCACGCCATGGAAGCCGTCGGCGCGGCGCGGCTCATCGAACCGCGTGATCTGGTCCGCTTTCTTCTGCGCGTGACAGGGATGCTCGCCGCACGGCTGCCACAGGCCACGCCCGGCGAGGTCACATCGCTGGCGGTGCTGCTCGAGGTCATCGGTGAGGTCATTGTTATGCCGTACAAGCGCTACTTCCTCCAGACACCCGCAGATCGCACTTCAGTGGAACGTGAGGTCACCGCAGACTCCACAGACAAGCAGCGCGCGCAGTGCCTCGTGCACGCCTTGCCCGACGATGAGAAGGAAGCTTTCCGTCTCGTGCGGTACTACCTCGCAGACACGACGAAGGCCATCAGCCAATGCCTCGCCAGCCGGCACACGCTTGGCGACACCTGTGCGTTCCTTCTCCACACGCGGGTGCGAGCGGTGACGGGCCTGGTGCAGACCGCGCGCGACAGTGTGGACGCGGCGGTCATGGCACGTGTGCGCACGGTGGCCGCCGCGTCGGTGCCGCTTTCACCAGCGCTGGAGCAGCTCCGGCACGAGGCCTGGGCGCCGCTGCCGAGCGACCTGGCCACGCCGGCCGCCACGGCAGAGCACCTCTACACGCGTCATCCCCCGCGCGAGGCGCCACGTGCTACTTCCAGCACGGCGGCGGTGAAGACAACGGCCGCCGCCTCGACAACCACCGCCGCCACGCCATCGTCTTCACGTCGGCGGCAGCGCCGGCGGAGTCCCTCACGTGAGGCGGAAAAGGCTGCGTCGCCGGCTGCGAAGGATGGTCTGTCCACGTCGCAGCGTCGCCGCCAGACGCGCAAACGCAAAAAAGAGGAAGCGCGAGCGGCAGCCGAGACGCACACCGGCGGTGGCAGTGCGAAGCCGACCGCCCCACCCGCCGCCTCTTCCGGGCGCAAGCGAGGGCGTAGCCCATCCGAAGCACGCGGGCGGCGCAGACGCGGCGAACCGTCCTCCCAGCGAAGCCGGCGTTAAGAGAACGAAGAACAGGGCAACACAGCGAAGAGGTCGCCGTGCGGGTGCGTGGATGTGTTATGGACGTTCGTGACGGCTACGTGATGAGAATAAGGACTGTGAGCACGAAGATGCGCACGCGCGTGTGCATGAGCGCCTGTTCATCGTCCCATGAATCAAACCAGAATGACATTGAAAAGAAGAACAACGTCGTAAAGAGGGCTGTGTGCGCACCAGTGTGGCCCTTCCGGTGCTGCCCGAGCACAGAAACCGGTGGTGTGCTTGCTCTCAGCTTCAGTGCTACTAGGGTATGCTATGTTGGCCCAGCCCGGGCATCCATTGCGCTGATACGCGAATGCATTGATGCACTGCCACACGCCCCGGGGCTCGTCGTGTGCACGCGCACGCATGCGCATTCCACTTGTACCTGTTCCTTTTGCTCCTTGTTTGCACTTGGATTCTGCCATTCTACATCGCTCTCTTCTCTTTTCCTTTCTCTGCTTTCCCTACCGATGACGGGGTGTCATCGTTCTCTCTAGTGAACAAGTATTCGATTCAACACCACAGCCTCATCAAAACTCAAAACCCAGTTTTTCACGTTCTTTGCCATGCGCCGCTTCGTGCCAACGTGCCTCGCCTCCGCCGGTATCGCCCGCGCGGCGACCACGAATGTCACTGTTCGTGATGCCATCAACGCCGCCCTCGATGAGGAGATGGCTCGCGACCCCAAGGTGTACATCGTCGGTGAGGAGGTCGGTCAGTACCAGGGTGCCTACAAGGTCACCCGTGGCCTCGTCGAGAAGTACGGCCCCAGCCGTGTCATCGACACCCCCATTACCGAGCACGGCTTCACTGGTATGGCTGTTGGCAGCGCTCTCGGCGGCATGCGTCCCGTCTGCGAGTTCATGACCTTCAACTTCGCCATGCAGGCCATCGATCAGATCGTCAACTCTGCCGGCAAGGGCCTGTACATGTCTGGCGGTCAGATGACCTGCCCGATCGTCTTCCGCGGCCCCAACGGTGCGTCCGCGGGTGTCGGTGCCCAGCACAGCCAGTGCTACGGTCCCTGGTACGCCTCCGTGCCCGGCCTGAAGGTGTTCGCGCCGTACAGCTGCGAGGATGCGCGTGGCATGACCAAGGCCGCCATCCGTGATGACAACCCAGTCGTCGTGCTGGAGCACGAGCTGCTCTACGGCGAGAGCTTCCCAGTGACCGACGAGGTGGCGGATAAGGACTTCACGATCCCCTTCGGCAAGGCCAAGATCGAGCGCGAGGGCAAGGACATCACCCTCATCGGCTTCTCCCGCGGCGTGGAGTACTGCCTCAAGGCCGCCGACGAGCTCGCCAAGGAGGGCATCCAGTGCGAGGTCATCAACCTGCGTTCCCTGCGTCCCCTCGACCGCCAGACGATCATCAACTCCGTCAAGAAGACGCACCGCGCCATCACCGTCGACGAGAGCTTCCCCGTCTGCAACATTGGTGCGGAGGTCTGCGCGGTGGTCATGGAGAGCGATGCCTTCGATTACCTGGATGCACCGATGGAGCGTGTCTCGTGCGCGGACTGCCCCACGCCGTACAGCAAGGACATCGAGGCTGCGTCCCAGCCCCAGGTGGCCGACGTTGTGGCTGTGGCCAAGCGCGCCCTCGCCTAATCGCGCACTCGCGGTCACAGCTTTGGGTGGTCTGGCTCGAGTGAGGGAGGCAAGAGAGAGAGGGGTAAGTGAGTGAGCATCGTGTCCAAGAGGTGAACAACGAGTAGTCTCAGTGTGTGGGTGTGGGTGTGCCGCACGCTTACTCTCGTTGATCACTCTCTCTCTCTCTCCCTCTTTCCTGATCTCGCTCCCCGCATCCCAGCCCGCCCACCCCCAATGCCACGCATGTCTCTACGCTCAGTGTCGCGCTCCTGCAAAAAGAAAGCAAAAGCCCTTCCTTTTAATAATAAGTCCGGCGGTGTTGTGACAAGAAGTCTTGTTCGCACAAACAAATAAGAAAAAAAAAACACAAAAAAGGTCGCTGAATGTTTCTCAAAAGTTTTCTCTTTCTCACGGGCAGGTGGGTCGGTTCACTCTCCTGCGGTACCACAGGACAAGCGCTTCCCAGATTTTTCTTTTCTTTTTTTTTTCTATTTGGTGTTCATGGTGGGAAGCGGAGACCGCAGTGTTGTCTCACTGTGCGTAGCCAAGGAGAAGAACGGCTGCCGGGAAAAGAAAAAAGACAAAAAGGAGAAGGAAGAGATGACAGCGGAACCCTCTGCGCTTCTCTCTTTTGTTTACTCTATCTCTCAGTTCCGTTGTGTTCGCGTGAATGAGCTATTTTTCTTTTTTGTTTTTTATCGTGGTTGATTTGTTTCGGATTTTCCAGTTTTTTTTTCTTCTCTCACCTCCTCTGTCAGTCCCTACCTTCTTCGCTGTCGTGCCGTCTCTGACGCATGCGCGCAGCAAAAGGTGAACAGTTGGCGAACAAGAGAATAGTAGCAGTAGTCATGAAAAAGGGGTGTCAAGCTCAGAAAAGGTGCCAGGAGCCATGAAAGGGAGATCACGAAGAAGAAGCAAAGCTCGCCAGTAAGAAAAAAAAGAGGAAAACGAATTTGTTAACTTCCCGTGCGGGCGTCTCCGTCGGGTCACAGCGCACGTCCGACTTTCACGGCACTTGCTCCATCACTGATACACACCTCCCTCTGGATTGACTGAGATACCAAAAGAGTGATTCACGAGCACAAAAAAAAAAAGAGATCAAATGAAAATGACAGCGGTGCGGTTCTCCACCCATCTCATGACGGTGACGAACGACGCCGCAAGGAGCGGAAGCCAGTCTGTCTTGTTGACAGGCGCGGCTGGAGTTCTTGTGGACGTGCGCGTCGCCAACCACAATTGAATGAAGTGCGAAGGGACGCAGTTCGCAGAGCCAGACAGACTCGACTGGGATGAAGTGGAGGGCTTTGCAACCGAAGAGGGAAGCGCGCTCATCGGCGGCTACTGCACAGCGTAGGAAAACGGTTGTTAGTCGGGCCTCGCTGAGATGCCATTTACTCGCTCTCTCTTCCACCCTTACGCCTTTATTTTTCTTGTAACTCTTATTTTTTTTTTACTTCACGTACATGTATATGTGTTTGTGTGTGCTTCTCACCAGGTTTCCGTGCGGAGTTGCATCCCTGAGACGTGATGCTGTCCTCGCTGATCAAGAAGCGTGTGTCGGTGGTGACGGTGGATGGCCGGAACCTGGTCGGGGTTCTCCACGCTGCGGACCAACTGCTAAATTTAGTGTTGACGGCGTGCGTTGAGCGCGTGGCGGCGCCGTACGACGCCACAGACGCGGAGGCGGAGGCCACCACTGTGCAGGAGCAACCGCTTGGTGTGCTTATGCTGCGCGGTGCCGACGTCGTGCATGTGGCCGCCATCGACGTGTACGAAGAGGCCAACGTGGATGTCACCACTCTTGCTGGCAGAGACATGCCGCCTGTCGTCGCCATGCCACGGTCGACAATGGATGCTGCGGTGTGAAAAGGGGGGGAAGAAGGTACGCAACGGGCGGCACCCCTTGTCTTGTCGGTGGGACGCTGGTGTTGCTTCTTCTTTTTTTTCTCTCTCCTTGGTGCTGTTGACGTGCTTCATTCTGTTTGTAAACATTTTAACAAAAAGCATGTGCATTGGTGGTTGGGTGTGTGCGCGTTCATGAAGCGGCCACCACTCAACGCGCAAATCAGCACCGTAAGCGTGTCAGGGATGACGGCTGCGTTGTGTCCTCACGTGTTACTCGCGCTGCATATCTTTTTTTTTTTTGCTCCTCTTCTCCTCCACGTCACTCCCCATTGGCTCGACTCTGTTGGCTTCAACGAGCGCCTTCTTCATTCGCCTCCTCCTTCTCTTTCTCTTTCGCCTTTTCGGTCCTCTTCGCCACGCACATGTCGGTACAGCTCACCGTTTCTCGTCCCAACCACTTCTTCTTGTGTGTGGCATACTTCGGCGTGTGTGTGTGCGTGCTTCAGGTCCATGTGGACGGAAAGCAGCCGCAAGTACTACACGTTGCTGCGCTCGCGTGAGAAGGCGCTCAGCGTGAAGCAACGCCATGGCCCCACCGCACCGGCGTCCACAACCACCACCGCCGCAGCCCAGCACACCCTCAGTCGCGAGACGGGTGCAGGTCAACAGGCGAGCCTCTCCGCACGGCATGGACGGTCTGCGGTTATGCCTGAGCTGGCCTTTGTCGATCCTTCGGAGGGTCGGCAGCGTGTACTTGACCCACTTCTCGTCTTGGCACTCGCCCCGAGCGAGGTCCAGAAGATCACCGCCGTGACGCTGGCTAACCGTGGTCTCACCGACATTCACCCGAACATGCTGCTCTTTGGCAGTCTGGAGTCACTGGCCCTGCAGAGCAATCATCTGCGAACGGTGAGAAATCTCCTGCCACCGCCGCCGCGCCGCGTTGTCGTGTCGCCACAGACCCCGACGGAGGCGGGCAGCGGCAATTCAGCGGACGAGAATCCGTCGCGGGGCGGCACGACTACTGGGCCCTGCGCGAAGCTCAGTGCCACCGCTTTCGATCCTGCACCGTCCGCCCGCGCTGCCACGCGCAGTCGGCTGGCGGATCACCTCACCGGTCCGAAGGGTTGCACGCGACTCTTGTGTCTCTATCTCTCTGACAACGACATAGTCAACGTGCTGGAGACGGATATTCCGCGTCTCACGTCATTGCGCGAGCTTTACCTCGCACGCAACAACATCAGCGATTTCGAGAGTACGTTGCGTGCGCTGCGGTCGCTGCGCACCTTGTTGCGCCTGGATCTCAGCGGCAACCCGATCACCGAGGAGCCCGACTACCGCCAACGTGTTCTGCGTATCCTGCCGCAGCTAGAGGTGCTTGATCGGTTGACTGTCCAGCCTGAAGAACGCGATGCCGCCGTTGTGCAAGGCATCCGCAGCAGGGGGCGCGTCAGGGGCAATCGCGCACACGAGGCCACATCAGTCCGATCGATGAGTGACTCACCGACCTCCCCAGACGCCGAGGGGGCGGCCACGGCCACCCGCAGCGTGCGCTTCCAGCTGACACCAGCGGGGGGTGCGGGCAACAGCACTGCCGCCGCCGCCGCCACGGCCACGACTTCGCGAGTGGCCTTCGGGGGCACCTACACGGCATCGGCCCACGCCACTGGCAGTGGCCGTGCGGGCAAGCACACGCCGTGGCCCACCTCCGCCACGATGCGGCAACTAGACCGTCGCCGGGCTCGTTTCATGAAGCAGCAAGAACGCGAGCGCGAAGCGGAGGCCGCCGCCGAGGACGCAGAGTGCGCCGCCGTTGAGGAAGAGCGACTGGCTTTCCACGCGGTGTGGGGACTCTCGGGACCCAACATGCCACTCTCTGCACACCAGTACAAGCAGTGGAGTGCGCCGCCGTCAGGTGACAACACCGGCACTGCCGCGGCTTCCTCTTCTTCGCCGCACGGAGACAGCAGCGGCAGCGGCGGCATGGCCACGCGACGACGTAGCACTGGGCGTCGCCGCTCCTCTCAGGCACCGGCCGTGGCGCCTGTCGCCTCGGTCGCGGTCAGCACGACGGAGCTCGTCGGCCCGGACACCGTAAGGCGGCTTCTGCCACTGCTGCCCGCGCGCGTCACCTCGCCACCGCCGTCGTCGGCTGACGCAAGCGCGGCCGCGCGGGCCGAGAAGTCGTCGGCGGTGTTCAAAGAAAGCCGACTCTACGACGCGCTGCTCGACCGACCAGCAGCCGTGGCGGACAAGTCGTCGCGACTCCACGCGGAGTGGGCTGCCGAGTCCCTACCTCAGCCAGAGCGGTTGCAGGCGATGCGTGGCGCCGTCGCCGCGTCCAAGGTGCTGCTGCAGCAGCACGCGTCTCGGCCCGACCAGGTGCAGCACACCGCACCGTTGCCCCCTTCCGCCACCGCGTCGCCGTTCGCCACACCGCACTCGAGCCGGCCGTCGTCAGCGGCATCGGGTGCCGACTCTCCGCTCGTGCGACTGAGTGGCAACGGCGCCACGGCGCAGACATTGATGGCGGTTGTGGCCGCGGAGGAAAATGCCGAGGCCGCCCGGCTACTCACGCGTATACAGCGAGGCAAAGCCGCCATGATACCGTCTCCGTGGGAGCACGCGCCGGCAACGTCAACGCTGACGCTCATGGCCAGTGACCTGCAGAGCCGCGCGGTGGCGCTGATGCGTGTCTTCCTGCTCCCGCAAGAGTTGCGTATGCTGGAGTCGCAGTTCAACGGCCTCTGTGAGCTGCTGATTGTCCTCAAGCACGCCGAGTGCGCGCCGACGCGCGACGCGGCGGCGGCTAGCGGCGCAGACGGCACCAAGGCGACCCGTTCTGTCAGTGAGTCCACCACGACACCGGCGACGAGTGCGACTGCGGTGGGTGGTAAGAAGAAAGGCGGTGCGGGTCGCGGCAACACCGTCAGCCTCGTCAGCGCGAGGGACGCACTTCTGCAGGGCGGCGCGCTGTGGCGTCTCATGACGCAGCCGCTGCTGATCGACGTGACCGCAGCCGGGCCGAGTGGACGGCGCCGCTCTGCGGGTGGTAGCAGCCCAAGTCGCCACCCTTCCATGACGACACGCGGCCGCCTAAATTCGGCAACTGGTGCCGCTCCCGCTGCGGGGGCGCCGGTTGCCTCTGTAGGCGGAGGCGGTGCCGCTGTCTTGGGGGCCTCCACCACGTCTCTTGTAGGTCCCGCGCCCACGGCAGTCGGTGGTGTTTCTCTCCCACCGGGCACCGTTGGACCCTATGTTGAGGCGTCAGTCGAATCTCTGATCAGCACGTTGGCCTCGGAGACGGGGGTGTGGGAACTCGATGTGAGTGCCCTTCTTGTGGCTGTCGCCGCCCTGCACCACATCGATCTTCTCACTGGAGAGCCGCAGACGGTGTCCGGCGACGAAGCGGAGCGGCCCGCACGCCACGGACAGGCTGGTGTCTCGTCGGCGAACGCCGTCGCACCTGCCTTGACCGTCGCAGGGGACGCCAGTGTCGTCGCTGGCGTGCCCGCAGAGGCGGAGCTGGACGACGCGGCGAATCCGAGTTTCGCAGCGAACACCCACAAGAAGGGGAAGTCGCGGTCCCAGAAGAGAAGCGCGGGAGCCTTGGCAGGCAAGCGTGCCGGCTCGAGCGCCGCCGCGCCATCAGTCGGAAGCGGTGACGGCGTGCCTGCGGATGCGTCCACCGCCACACGAGTCGCTGCCGGTGGCGGGAACGGCGCGGCGATGGTGGCGGTGCCACGCAAGCGTCTAGCGTACCTGACGGTGAACAACAGCCTGCTGGCTCTGATGTACTACCTACCCTTTGTCGAGGCACGTGTTGAGTTTTTCAAGGCACAGAGTCGTGAGGCTGTTGAGGCGCACCTGCAGACACAGCACACCCGCACCACTGGCGTCGGTGGCGTGACAGGTGGTGCACCGGAGTGGTTTCGCCGCGCTCAACAGGCGGAGGTGCACCGACGCGTACTGCGCACACAACTCGAGTCTGTGTACCGTGAAGGACGCAGCTCCTCGGCAGACAGTCCGTCCGAGTCGTTTGAGGCCTTTGCCGCTCGCACAATGCTCAGCCCACTGCATTTCGCGACCCAGCAAGTCGAGCAGGTCGGTAGCCTCTTCGCGCACTAGGAATAGGAAGGCAACGTGCATTGTCTGGGTGAGTGTGTGGAAGGAGGAGGAGAGTGTCGCAGTGAGTTTCGTTTAGCGAACCCCCGGCGCCACTTCTTCTTTTTTTTTTCTCTTTCCTTTTTTTTCCTGTCGACATTCCCCCATTGTCTATCCTCGCCGCGCACTGACCGTATCTATGTAATCAAGCAGCCGCCAGCGAAGCAGTGGGTGCGAGTGGTGCAGAGGGACGATGCTCCTCCTCTCCTCTCGCACGCACCGTGGCGCCCTCTCGCTAGACCCCGGTGGTCGACAACCCTGTACATTAATGGCACCCACGTTCCGTCTCTCTTTGTTTGTTTGTTTCTTCACTTGATCGCCTGTACTGCTCGTGAAAATCAGTCATATGTATGTGTGTGTATGTGTGTGCGTGTGTGTGCGTGCAGGCAACCTAGTTCCCCCTTGGCGAAGCCTGACAGCACTAGGGCCTGCACGAGGGGTAAAGGCCGCCGCACGACGAGCTCGACCCATCGGTCTGTGAGGTGGTCATGTGCCCCACTCACATCGGAGCAACAACGCTTCCGACTCCCCACACGCTGTGATGTAGACCTTCAACGAATATCTTTCTCTTCTCTCTTCACCACCCACTGATGCCCTCTCCCTTACATCATCGAGAAACCCCCAAAGTACGGCACAGCAGAGAACAACGCGCTGGTGTACCTCACTCTCCCTTCGCCTCCGTCTTCACGCCGGCGACTGTTCTCCTTCGATTTTTTGTTGTGTTTGCCGGTCCGCGTGAGTGTGCGGTCGACGTGTTCGGTCACGATGCGCGTTGCCTTGCCAGTAGGGAGGCGTGCTGTGCGCGCCGGCCGGGTGCGAGCGCTTGCCCTGTACGCGTTGTGCACACCGGTGCGCTCGCTGAGTGCTGGTGTGCTCGGTGTGTCGGCTGTGCGCTGGTGCCACATGAGCGCCGGCAACCCCTCCGGTGCGGCACCTCCGTCCGCGTCATCTGCGCATGGACCGGCGGCAGCGGCGGGAAGAGGAAACTTCTTCGCATTCTTTAACTTCGAGCCGTCACCGGTCTTGGATGGCGCTGACCTTCAGAAGCGCTACCACAGCTTGCAGCGTCGTGTACACCCCGACCAGAAGAACGTGCAGGCCAAGGAAGCCAGGAGCGATGAGGGCTCGGGTGGGGAGCCCGCCGTGAGTGACAACGACACGTCCGTGTACGGCAACGCTGCCTATGAAACTCTACGCGATCCGTACAGCCGGTGCCGCTACCTGCTACGCCTCACTGAAGCACGCGCACTCAACAAGGGCGAGCCTCTCTCGCCGGCGCAGGAAGAAGCGCTTATGATGGAGGACGACACCGAGATTGCCAAGTACCGCGGCCTGTTCAACGACAAACCTCTCAACGAAGACTTCCTCATGGAGATGCTCGCCATGAACGAGCTCATCTTCGCCGGAGACCGTGAGGACGAAGGTGTGCGCCGTCAGATGCAGGTGCTGCGGGCCGACCTTGAGGAGCGCGATGACGATTACTACTCGGCAGTGCAAGGGCACTGGGCTCGGCAAGACCTCGACGCCTATCGGCAAGCGATGATGGAGTGGACCTACATAGCCAACGCGCTGAGGCACTTGAAGGATCGCCTGTAGCGGAAATCACAGCCTCACGTCTGTACGTGGCCTCTCCCAGTCGTCTTCGTGGAGGCTATTTATTACTTGCTTTCTACCATCACAGACCGCCATGCTATCGTCCCAACGCGGTGCCTCGCTCTGCACGTGGTATTAACTGCATTATTCACACACACAGACACACATGCATGTGTCCGGGTTTTTTTTTCGAAACTGAAAACGCATAGCGTGTTAGTTGAATGACAATAGCGGCAAAGAATGAGGCGGGTGAGGCGCTCTCTCTCTCTCTCTCTCTTTCTAATACTGCCCGGTCATCACACACTCGCCGCAGTCGCTGCGTGAGGCTACGGCCGCGTGGCGGAACGTTGCCCATAGATCATCACAGTGCCCACCAGCGCAGTCTCACTTCTAGTCTCTCCACTATCGATGCCTTCTTGAACTACAGTGCTTCCCTTTGTGTTTGTTTGTTTTTGATTGTGCACGTGCTCGGTGTGCACATATACAGATCCGTCACGAAGGATCGACAAGGCCACACTCCTGTGCGCGCTCACCTGCCCATCCATTTCGCTCTTCTCTCTTCGGTAGTGGTTGCTTCGTTTCCCTGCGACATCTTGGTTACTCAAACCGCAAAAAGCAAAAAAGCAAAAGCGAGAAACACACACCTGAGGAGACGCGTGCACGGCACCTCCCTCTTCTTCAAACATTTTTTTAATATTTGCTGCTCTCTTGTGTGACGTGTCTTCACGAGTGCGAAGCCTACTCGCGCTCTCTGCGGCGTAGTAACCAACAGGCATACACAAAAAAAAAAAATAACGGAAACGCATAGCGGCAAGGGCAGCAACACCTGCGAGTGAGCCATGCCGCGCGCCGCGTCTTCCAAGCGATCCGGCACGTCGGCACCGAAGACGATGGCGCACCGCCCCACGCCGCCAGCCACGTCGCGGCGGGTGCGGGCAGTGCCGTGCAGCCCAGGCCTGACGGGGGCACCCGCCGCCGGTCGTCCACGCGGGGCCACCGTGGCGAGTGGTCCGCCAAGCAAACGCGCGCACACCCCAGCCACGGTGGTCCGCTCGGCATCGCAGGGCCGTCACGCCAGCGACGCGAACACGTTCCTGGCCAGCACGGCCAGCGCCGCCGTGCCGAGCTACCTCATGGGCGCCAGCCACGGTCCGCAGCTGGCAGACAGTCACCCGCTGAATGCCTCCGCACGCCTGTCGGGCACGGTCACCCGTAACAATCTCAGCAGCCGCGGAGCGACGAAGGCATCTGCGCGCCTCACGCAGTCCCAGCCCTCACTGATGCTTGCCGCGGCGGCGGCCCGTGCCGGGTTGGATGCCGACGACGACCTGGCAGCGGCGACGGTGACTCCCGCCCCGACGGTGAAGGCCTCACCGGGCGCTGTGGATCTGACCACGACCACGTACAGGGTCGGGCAAGCGGTGCTCAATCCCTACGTGGGTGTAGCTCCTGCCGTGCAGCAGAGTGTGCGCAGCGTGCAGACGGCGGATGAGCTGCCGGAAGCAGTTCGCCGCCCGCTCGTTGGGGCTGTGCTGGCACCTCTGCAGACGGAGACCATGTTCCCCGCCACGCCGGGCAGTGGTGTCGACGACGCGGTGGTTGGCCGCGGACGGTCCGATGGCCCCAGCGGAGAGCGGTCCGCGTTCGAACGGCTCTCGCCGGACACACAGGAGAACATGCTCTCACCCGTCTCCATGCCCGTCTTTACCTCGACCATGTTGCAGCATCGCACGAGTGTCACAGCGGCGGCGGTCATGGCCACCCCAGCGGGCGCAGTGGCCACCGCCGCGGTGGTGGGTGCGGCCGGCTCCGGCGCGGACAGCGGTGCGACTCGCTCCGCAGCCTACGGCAGTTCACCGTGGTCGGTGAGTGCCACCACGGCAGCAGCACTCGGCGGCTCTCCGCTCCCTCGCGCTGTGCAGGACACGGTGAAGCTCTCGGCCGACCTTCTCTGGTTGAAGGACCCGCTTCACCAGCCGCAGGAGATCCTCACTGGCTCAACGCTTTCGCCGGTCATCGAGGTTGCTCCCGCGCAGCGCGTCGATGACGAGGGGATGCCTCTGCTGTGTGCCGAGGAGGTCGTGTGCGAGGCCAGCAACGGCACACGCACCGGGGAGGCACGTGGCGTGGAGGTGCTCCGTGGACTCTTCGGTACCACCGGCAGCGATACCACCGCTGTGCGCTCGCTTCGCGGCTGCGTCTCGGGCGACACGGCGACGACCGCGCTCGACGTCCTGCCCGGACTGCACCGTGCAGAGGCCAAAACGAAGGAGCTGGCGGCTGCGCGGCGGCTTGTCGACTGGAATGCGGCCATTCCTACCGCGAGCGCGATGGCACCGCCGGTGATCGCCTTCCTCGACGCGAACGGCAATCCCATGCCCCAGCGTCAGCGATGTCATCTCCAGCTGAACAGCGCCACCTTCGAGCTCACCGAGGCACCGACAGCCACGGCAGCACCCGCACCGCCGGGCACGTGCTCTGTTGGCACAAAGCTTCTCTACCAGCCGAGCGGCCGGGAGTCAGCCGGAGGCGCGGCCGTGATTGGTCATCATCGACTGTGCGGGATGGTTGGACTTGTCAGAGGCCTTGCCGAGCACGTCGGCATGGGCCGCGTCATGGAGTACCAGGTGCGCACCGCGGACACAGATATGCTGCTGGCGCCGCCTCGCATGGCCGGCTCTGACCTTGTCCTGCGCATCAACCCATCGCTGCAGGGCACGATCACGCTCACCATCGTTGGCTTCGACTGCGCTCACGTCAGCGAGGTGACCGGTCGCGTGCTCGAAAGCACGAATCAACTGACATGTACCATCACGATCGCCTATCAGGGTGTGCACAGCGAGGAGACCACCGACTCGGGCCTCGCGACGGCCACAGGGGGAGCACGGGACGTCGCTGTCGCACCTAGCTCAGCGGCAAACACGGTGGAGGCGCGCGAGCTGGCGCGCCTGAAGGCCCAGCGTCAGCACGCTGTGGGTGACCAGGCGCAAGTCTCCACGCCACGCACCCGCAGCGAACCGAAGGACGGTGCGGAAGAGGGCAGCGGCGGTGGCACCACACATTTCATGTTTCCCGTTGCCAACCCACACGAGCTGCGCTACGTTGCCATGCGAGAGACGACGCGCACACTTCTCATTGACGCCTACACTGATCGACTCACTGAGCGCGCGCAGGCGGAAAAACAGCAGCAACAACAACAGCAACAGCAACAGCAGCAACAACAAGTGGCGACTGCAGTCCACAGCACGGGATCGCAGGACGGCAAGGACCGCAGTCCCACGCCGTCATTGCTGGGCCGCTCAGGCGCTGATGAGCGGCCCGGCAGTGGCCACCGTCAGAGCGTCCGCCTTGACGACGACCTGCTCTTCTCCGGTGAGCCCAGTGCGCACGACGGCGCGCTCGAGGCTAACTTCGACGACATGACCACCGCGGTGCCCATCTTCGGTGCCGCAGAGCCGCCGCCCTCGGGTCGTCGTGACAGGTCCGCGGCGGGTGTCTCCGCGACCCGCGGCGCCTCGGCCTCCGCACCAAGCCGTCCTACGCGGCGTCGCGTCACCCTGCTCTTCAAGGGGAATCCGCTCGACTCTTCCAAGACGCGCATGGCGCCCTTGTCCGCCTCCGCGAGAAGCACCGACGCAGCCCCCGCTGACGCATCGCACGACGCGTGTCCTTTTCCGTCTTCAGCCGTCGCCGAGGACGTCGTCGAGTCGCACGAGCTGCAGGAGCTGCGGCGCTTTAGTGAGGACGTGATGACGTTGGTGCCGTCGTCAGGCACACTCCAGTCGTACGCTTACAACCTCCGAATCACCGCGTGGCAGGAACACGTGACGTCTCTCTTCCGCGCAGAGGACAAGGAACTCTTTGACAACGAAGCGCGCGCGGCATTCAAGCGACACGTACGCCACGAGCTGAGTGCTGCCGTGCTGAGCTCGTTGTCGGTAGGCCGCAGCGGCGGCGCCAGCACTGTACTCGGCCGCTCCGTCCCCAACGTTGTCGCCTCCGAGTCCGCCAGTGCGAAGCTTCCCGCCACCGCCGCGGTAGGCACAGGCGCCTCGGGGCGTCGCAGCGTCACCAACAACCCACTGAGCGGCGCTGCGGCGGCGGCACAATCCACGAGCGAGTCCTCTCTCGCTCTCCTGCGCCGTCTGCTGCTCTGTTTGCTCTCCGAAGAGAGCCGTTCGTCGGTATCGTTGTACCACGATACGGTCGCGGTGAGTGCTCACCTCAGCCACAACGCGCTGCTGCGCTCGACGGCGTGCACCGGTGGCACACCGGAATCACTGCAGCGTGTCTCGGCGAACGTGCTAGCCTCGAGCGGTGGTGTCAGAGGCGTGGGAGCGGCGGGATCGGTTGACGCGGCGCCAGCGCGGCTGTCCGACAAGGACCGTCACAACCTGATCTTGCTGGTCGACGCGCTGGATGTGGCGATGTGTGCGATGTTTCACGTCGGCAATCTCAAGAAGGCAATCACATATGGTGTCCAGCGTGTGCACGCACTGTGCGTCTTGGAAGGCTGTATGAACGCCGTTGTCGCCGCAGCGCAACGCGACATGGCCGAGCTCTACCTCTTCTTCGGCGACTACGCGCTGGCGATGCGCACGGCTGAGGAAGTCCTGATGATCGCGGAGCAGCTCTCCGACCCCAACTCGAGCGAGGTGTGCGGCGCCGAGTCACTGCTGTTCTTGGCGTGTCATCAAGGAGGCTACCGGAGGCGCGAGGAAGAAATGTGCCGGCGCGTGGCGGCCTCCCTCGAGCGACTCGCATCGGCACCAGTGAGTGAATTGAACCCCACCGCGCTCAACGCTCGCCGCACGCTCATGGCAGAGATGCACATTGTGTTGTGCATCGCAGTCTCTCCATCCACATTCACCGGCTTCGCGACCAATGCAGCGGAACGTGCCTCTGGCCAGCTGCGGGTGGCGGTCGAGCACCTCTACGAGGCGGTGGTTCTGCTGCGCGGCGACGGTGATCTTGCCGACATTGACAAGAGCTTCTCTATGTTTGCCCCCACCGCCAACGCCGACCCCTTCTTCCGTGGCGAGGAGGGTCGTCAGAAGCGCCGGCGTTGGAGCTTTCTCGGGCTTGCCGCCGGCTTGCTGATGCGGCTGGGTGAGTACACAAAGGGTATGGCGGTGCTCGAGGCACTTGTCGAGGAGCTTGTGCTTGGCAAGCACCGCTACGTGGAGCGTATGCATCGTGCGCAAGTCGGTGCGCTCTCGTGGTTTAACATTGCCTTCTGGCGGCTGCTCCACCAGCCAGCTGAGCGCGCAGAGAACGTCCTCATGCTGCGGCGCACGGTACACCGGTTGACCACGGTGATGGGCCCACTACACGCGTTGAGTGGGTTGGCTAACCTCGCGCTCGCGTACTGTCGGCGCGGCATCCCCTCGCAGGCTTCCTCGGTGGGCAAGGTCGCCATGAAGAGCCTCAGTGTCATGCGGAGTCAGCTCGCCAGTCGCTCCGTCGACCTGCTCCACGCCTACCGCATGTGCCATGCGACCTGCACGCTGAGCGAGAGTCGGTGGCTCGACCTTGTCGACCACGCCAACTCCGCACTGCTCATTGCGCAAGTGAATCACTCGACGGACGAACTCATGTGCCTTGTGGAGAGGGAGTTCCTCGCCTCACTGTTCCGCTGCCCGTCGACTGCCGTGGTGCGCCTCAACGGCGAGCTCCTTCGCGGGCGGCTGGAAGACCGCGTTGTGCGACTGATGGACGCCTACGGCCCGCAGTCCGAGGTACTCATTACCCCGCTGTGCAGCCTGTCCGACGCGTGCTACTTGCTCGGCGATCTGCCACAGGCGCTCGACTCAATGCAGCAGGCTGTTCGGCTCGCGGACCCAAAAGGACTTCTGTTTGTGTCAGCGGCCGTGCTGAAGCCAGCCGCGGTGCTCGCCTCGACGGCCGAGGTCGCCAGGCGTGATCAGCTAGTTCGCGCCGTGCTCGACTCCCCTGCGCGGGTGGTGCGGCTCGGTGAGTTGCTGTTCACACTGGCGGCCATACTGGAGGCGAGTGGCAACGCCACGGACGCGCAGGACTGCTACGCCCGCGCACTCGCGCTGTTTGAGTCTGTGAAGCTGCAGTCAAGCCTGTCCGCAGCCCGTGTGCAGGCCGCCCTCGCGAAGCTACTGTACAGCTCCGGCGAGTACGGCGACGCGCTTGGGTGGGCACTGACGTGCGCGCGGACGGTGCACAACCGCTATAGCGCGTGGGAGGTGGAGACGCGCCGCTGTCGTTTGTTGATCAGAGCGATTGAGGCTCAGTTGGCAGCCAAGGAAGGCTCGTATGTGGTCGTGAACACGAACAACACCAGCACCGACTACCTCGAGCTTGTCTAACTGTCGCGGCCCTCTCTCACGCGCACGCGAGCACTTTCCTGTGTTGTTGGATGTCTATTAAGCAGCGCGTGGCGAGTTGTGTGGCTTGTAAACGCCACACATACGTACACGCACGCACGCGCACTGTTTGCCTGCAAGCTGGTTGCGAGCCACGCGATCTCAGTTCTCTTCCCTTTCTCTCCTTTTTTTTTTTTTGCTTCCGCTGGGTGCGGGTGTGCGGCCGTCTTTGATGTCAGAGAAGTTGTTCTTGGAATCGTGGTCATGGTAATAGACATGTACGTAGTCGACGCACGGTATTGTACCTTTTCTTTCTCCACCTTCCCTGCGCTCGTAACTGTGATCTTTTTTTTCTTCGATTCTCTTTCCCACCCCCATCTGACCTTCGCCTGAGCAGAACATCGTCTTCAAGTATAAAGCGAGCATGAGTCGTCACCTCGGTAGGTGACTGACGAGCAGTTGTCAGAGTGGTGTGTGCCCATCACTTTCACGCGCACGCATGGAAGCATATTGTGTGCCTGCCCTGTGCGGGAAAAAAAACACTGAAATGTGACGGCGCGCGCTGTTCCTGTCGGGTGGCGGTGCAAGTTTCGTCTGTGTCTCTGTGCCTGTGTAGTCACCCCTTTGCACACTATGCGTATCACGCACTGCGGCGCGGCTCATCTATGTGCTTCTTCTACCCCCATACTCGTCGTACACCTTCTCTTCATTTTTGTGTGCGTGTGCGTGCCTCTGGCCACCCTTCTCGTGTGGTGTGTGGTGATTAAAAGGAGGGTGGCAGTGACTTCTTTTTTTGCTTTGTTGTTAGAGTTCTTCACCGCCTTCTGAGAAGCGTCGCCTGTGTGTGTGTGTGTGTGTGTGCGTGTGTGTGTGTCTCTCTCTCTCAGCGCGGAGAATGACGCAAACCGCTCAGGCCGTGACAGTGCGTGGTGCGATAGCGACCGTGACGGAGTACTTTGGTTTCGCCATCAATAACATTCTTTATCAACGCGGCATCTACCCCGCTGATGCATTTGCGCCAGTGACCAAGTACGGCATGACGCTCATGATCTCCACCGACGACGAACTCAACACGTACCTCGCCGAAATACTACAGCAGGTGAGCTACTGGGTCGCTCGGCGGGCCTGTCGCAAGCTCGTGCTGCTCATCACGCGTCCTGATGATGGGCAGGTGCTTGAGCGGTGGGTGTTCCACGTGGAAGAAGAAGACATGAATGATGACGGGGTTGGCGCCACCAGCCTATCCGACGCTGACGGTGCCGCGCGCACGCCGGCAGTATCCCCTGATGCGGATCGCTGGCGCACCTCCGCGTCAGAGTACTTTCAGGGTAACAGTGCTGGCGTGCGGCCAGCGCTTAGCACGTCGCCTGCCGCGGTGCGTGCTCGCGGTGCGGCGGGGCACGGCCCGAAGAGTGAAGAGGCCGTGCGCAGGGAGATTCAGGCGGTGATGCGGCAGATCGTCGCGTGCGTGTCGTTCTTGCCTGTCTTGGACGGTCCGTGCGCGTTTGACCTTCTCGTCTACACCCACAGCAATGTCAACGCCCCGCCGGGTGAGACGTGGGAGCTCAGCACGCCGCAGCTGATTGACCGCGGCAGCGAGGTGAAGCTGAAATCATTTTGCACGAGTTTCCACACAGTGGACACCGCGGTGGCGTATCGCGAGTGATTGCATAGAGTAGAAAACAGAATCAAAGGGGTGGGCAGCCCACTGAGTCCTTCCCTGCTGAATGTTAGGAGCACACGATTCGAGATGACCGCGAGGGAATAGAGCAGCCTGTGTCCAGCCCGTATCAAATGGAAAAGAAGATTGTATATTGCTCCTCTCTCTCTCTCTGTGAAGAATAATGGAGAGGGAGAATATCCGTACGCAGACGTGTGTGCGAGGGAGAGTGAGAGAGTGAGCGAGCGTGTGTGAATCATCGCACGCCTTCTTCACCGCGGCGGCAAGTGTGATGTGGTGTGTCTGCCTGTGTGCACACTGCTCGGAGCATGGCTCTGTGATCCCCTTGCATGCTACCAAGGAACGTATGTCACAATGGACTCGCATCTCACGTTTGCCTTCTTTATCCATTCATCACCTTTCTTTTCTCTTTCTCTATCCTCCTCTTTCTTGTCTGTGTAATGATTGTGTTGTTTTTCGCTGCTAGTGGTGATACTGTGATTCCTTTTATCACCTACGTCCACATCCCTTCCGTTTTTCGTTTGTTTGTTTGTTTCGGAATGAGCACGAAGAAGAAGAAGGAAGTCTTTGACCCGTTTGCGCGGCGATGCACACACACGAGCTGCACGCCACAGCCGGTGCCGGGTCTGGCGCCAGCGCCGCCGGTCGAGGTGACGCCTCACCTTGGTGAGTTTCAAGGTGCCAGCCTCACGATCACACCTGCACTGCCCAAGTCGGAGGTCTCGCTCGCCATCCAGTTCTCATGCACTGTCAACTTGATGGAAGGGGATGTCATCCTGATCTTCTTGCCTGGTTTCAAAGGACTGGCACGCCAGTTCGCGCTGGAGACTGAGGTGCAACCGGACGGGCTCGATACGGCACGCAGCTTTCTGGCGTACTGGTCAGGTGATGCGAAGCGCAAAGGCGCGGGCAAGGGTGGCATTCCACCGAAGCAAGTGCTGCAGCTGCGGTGCACGCGCGACTTGGAAGAGAACACCCCTATCAGGTTTAGCGTTCCGCAATCACTCGGTCTCGTGAGCCCTGACAAACTGGCGAACAACTCCCCGAAGATCAGGATCGAAGGCAAGGTCATTCGCTGCGCCGAAGGCAGCAAGATCGCGAAGCAGTCCTTCTTGTCGTCGACAGAAATAGTGAAGAAGGTGCCGATCGTGGACGAGCTCGAGACATACGATCGGGTGATCAATCAGCTGGCGAGCATGCATCAGCTCTCACAAGACCACCGAGTCTTGGTGGAGAGCCTGACCGTGGAGGAAGTCGAGCAGGTGTGGGAAGCCGCCGTGCAGCACCGTCCGTATGCGCTGGCAATGCCTTGGAGCTTGGCGCCGGCGACGCTCTTCCACAACTACGAAGACAATGGCGCCTTTGTGAAGAAGATTATGGAGAACGTTGTCAGCGTTGTCAAGCGCAAGGATCCACTGGCACTGCACCGTGAAATTTCAACGAACTGGAACGTGAAGCTGGCGGCAGTGCTGGTGCTTGAGGACGTCCTTGCCATGCAGTGTGCCTCCCTTTACCCAGGCGTGTCGCGCACGGCGTTGCTCGCGGTGTACGTGCTGACGATGCTGCCGTCCGACGTGGCGCGTGTGTTCGCGACGACGGCGCCGCCAAAGAATTCAATCATGCAAGAGCTCGAGAGCGCGGTGCGCATGCGTGACGGGCTGGCTCAAGTCAGTGGCCACCCCTCCGCAGAGGTGAGTGCCGCGCCGGCATCTCCGCCGACGGGTACCGAGGTAGGCCACAGTGAGCGTATATTAAACCGGTGGGCAGCACTGACGTCGTACCTTACCATGGCCGGTTACGCCGTGTCGGACGACCACCTCCGGCAGCTGTCCAACGGTGCTGGCCTTGTTGCCGATGGTGCCCCTGCTGTGCCCGCCGCCGGCGACGCGCGTGGTGTTAGTGCCAAGGCTGCGAACGGCGCAGCGAGTCGGGGAAAGGCGCGGGATACCGGGGAGACCTGGGGGGCCTGCAGACCAACAGCGTATCTCCGTCCACCTTCGCGTCTCTTCGTCGGTCTGCGCGATGTTGCCACTGCGGAACTCGAGCACATGCAGACACTACACGAAGGCGACTGGTTCATGTTCCCCAACTTTGTGCTGGCCCGCGAGGAGCCGCCGGTGCCGCAGCGCAAGGACGACGTGACCGGCGGTGCCGCCTCGGACGGGCAGTTTCCGCTCATGGCAGGCAGCAGCACACATTCTAATGGGGCGCGGCGCGGTGACGGTGAAGGCGACGACGACGACGACGACGAGGAAGGCGGTGGGGACGCGAGCCTTGTGCCAGACAACGCCATCCTCTTCGAGGTGTGCAACGCCGTGGAAGGTCTCGAGCTCGCTGACCTCTCCCTCTATCCGTGCCAGCGTGAGTGGTTTCTGCCCTTCTCCACCTCGTACCGAGTCATCGCCGTCAAGAAGCGCGGCCACCTCAACGACATGCTGCATGTGACACTTGAAGCCGTTGGCAGTCTCGCCGGTGCGATCACGGACGAGCTAATCCCCGAAGGTGATCAGCTCGTCGCGTCTATGGTCGTGCGCCGATTGATAACGGAGACGGACAAGACAGTGAGCGTGTTGTCTGTGCTGTCGCGGCTCATCCTACTGAACGTGCGGCGCAGCGAGCGACGCCGCCTGCACCCGCCCACCTTCCTGCGCTCCGAGTACCTCTCGCGGTACCAGGAGGTGCAGTGGGCGTCGGAGGCCAAGCAAACGCTTGAGGATGGCACCGTCGTCTGGCAAGTGTGCACACATCCGGCGGAGATGCTGATGGAAGAGGTCGTGAAGCCATCCACGTGGGAGCCCATCCCAAGCAAGTACGCGTTGCAGGCAGAGATGCTGTTCCTCGCGCGCACGCACAACAAGAAGATCCTCGACGAGGGCGATGCAGCCACTGCGGCAGCCGCAGCGGCGGGTACCGGTGGTCGAGAAAGTGACGGCCGTGGCACCACCACACGCGCCGCCACGGCCGCACCAGGCAAGCCAGGCGGCGGTGGAGGGGGCAAGAAGAACGCTGGCGGGCCACTCGTCATTGATTTGGCCCAGTGCACGATCGACTACGGCGGTCGTGGGCCGCGTGCGCTGCGCCGAGTCGTCTGCGGCTTCGTGACGTACAGTGCTGTTCCTCCAGACAGCGTGGCCGTCACGGGCGGGAACAATATCACCGCGCCGTCGCTAACCGTGCCAGAGTTAGAAGCAAAGAAGCAGACCGCGGCAGAGCAGTTGATGACGTGGAATGTGAAGTTGGGGCTCGTTGAGAACCCCCTCAAGAAGTCGACCGGCAAAGAGCGGAAGAGTGCGTCCTCGAAGGGAGCCAAGTCAAAGACGAAGTGAGCTCCGTGTGCTGGGGGATCTGTCGATGATGGCAACTCTCTCTCTCTCTCTCTCACTCTGTGCCCACTGCTTGTGTATGTGTGTCTGTGTTTTGTCTCTTTCTGTTTCTGTATTCGCACACTTCCCTCTCTTCTCAGTACCGAGAGAGAGGAGGGGGGGCTTTGTTCCCCATCTCAGTCCCTCTTCTCTGATTCGGCTGGCACGGCCGATTGCACCGATGTAAATCAGCCCTGTGCATCTCACTCACTCATCTCAAGAGTGAACGGTGCCACATGAACAAGCAAACAAAAGCAAAGTCGTAAAGAGAGTCAACGAGTTCAGCAGAAGAAGGAACGGTGAGGAGCCGCATGTCAAACTCACTGTCCCTTACCCATGGAAGTCACATCGGGTGCCTCTGCCAAACGGTGGCGGTGGTGGTGGTGGTGTTCTCGCCCGTCACGAACGTGCGGGAGATGAGTGTGACTGCCACCCTTAATTTGTTCTTTTTTTCCCCGCTCGCCGAAGTGGTTTTGAGTGCCGATACGAGGCGGCGCGGATGCTGAAAAACAATGACTTTGTCGCTCTCATCGCACATCTCAGTTGTCTTTTACCCAATATCTCTCTATGTATCTCTCCTTCTCCTTCCACCCGCCGCTCGGCACATCTCCCCGCTGAAGGTACACACACACACACGCACACAAACAGATTTGCGCGCGATGTTTCGCCGTCTCACCTCGCGCCCATTCGCGGTGTCGGGTGCTTGTCTCGTGGCAGCTGGTGCGAGTCCCAGCGCACGTCTACCTCCCATGGTGACCTCGTGTGCGGCGTTGGAGCACGCCTGCCGCGGCGTGTTTGCGGACAAGGTGCGCGCGGGCATGGTTCTCAAGGTGGATAAGCGCCACTACCGCGTCATTGCCAACACACGCTCACAGAAAGGCCAGAACGCCGCGTCGTTCAACATCAAGCTCACGGAGGTCGGCACGGGCCGCAAGAAGGAAGTGACTGCCGGCCAGGGCCACGACTTTGAAGAGGTCCGTGCGGAGCGCGTGCGGCTACTGTTTAGTGGCTTCGACGACGATGACTTTGCGTGCTTTGTGTTTCCCGAGCATAGCAGCGAGGCCGGTCGCGAGGTGAACCTTCCCGGTGACTCCCTCCCCGAGGTTCAGCAGCAGTTTCTTTGCTGCGGCATGCCGGTAGATGTCCTGCACATTCTCCCCGAAGAAGACGCAACGGAGGAGAAGGAGATCTGGTGTGAGGTGGTCATGCCCAGCAGCTACGTCTACACCGTTGAGAAGATCGCGCTGAAGGGCCTATACAAGATGGCTTCCTTGGCCGAGTGTGACGGCACCATTAGTGTGAATGATCAGATCCAACTCGGCGAGAAGGTGAAGGTGCTTATCAAGCCAGACGGTACGGCAGCGTTCGGCGGACGTGCCAACGCTTAGCCAGAGAGGGCAAAGAGAGCGAGAGGAGACCGAGACGCACGAAGGGGGTGGTTGGGGGTTGCTTGACAGCACCGAGAGAGAAACGCAGAGCACGGAGGCTGTGCGGTGGTGCTCGCTTCCACCCACTCCCCATCATACTGTGAGACGGAAGGGCTCTTGTCACGGCCTCGGCTGTGGACAGCTGCGGCCTGGTCTGCGCGACGAAGACCAACCGAGCCAGTCGTACACGCACGCCCTGCGCGTATGTGATTTCTCGCTTCCATGGGACTCTGCCGAGGTTGTTTGTCCTCGTCACGAAGTGTGTGTAATGAAGAACAAATAAACAAACAATGGTGACGGGCAGCCGCAAGAGGCGGCTGGAGAAACGAAAAAAAAAAGAGTCGATGATTCTTTCCGGTGGGGAAGGAAGGACACACATACACGCAGCGCCATCTGCTTGCGCCGGTGACGTTGCTGAGTGGGGGTGAACTGCCTCGTGTGCCTCTGTCTTGTCTCTGTGTGTGGGCCCTCTTCACAGTGAGCAAACCCGCATTCGTATCCTCTTTCCAGGCAGCCTTCTCAACGCAACGAAAAACAAAAAAAAAGCCCTTCCACTCTCCTACCTCCTCACCCTCGACCTTGACCGTCACGGCGTTGTGTATCTATGTGTGCATTGTCTTGTCTTTGAGCAACGACCGGCAATGTCCTCGTCCACCGCGCCTATCACTCGGCTGCCGGAGTACTTCCCGACCTCGTGCAAGGCGTGCTCCGCGGTCACGCAAACCTTCTTTCAATGCTTTGAGGCGCACGCGATCATGAAGGACGACACGGACAGGGAGACCGCGAAGCACTCTCTGGAGTTTTGCCAGCCAGAGCTGCGCGCGTACATGCAGTGTATGGAGGCCAACATGAATAAGCAGACTCGTTGGTGGAAATTTTGGTAACGTGCGGAACGTGTATTGGAGGGCTATTCTCTGTCTCCCCATATTATTGTTTTCTTTCTTAGGGGAGAGAGAGAGGGACAGGAGAGGTGGCTTGACAGATTCCTGCCCGATGAATGTGATTGTTGTACGCCATGGCGCGTGTTTACAGGTTTTTCTTTTTTTGTCCTGTTTGTGCTGTCTCAGCCTGAGGTAGGTATAGTGTCCTTCGCACGTATCATACCTGCTGCTGCTCGAACGAGTGTGCGGATGGCTGTGACTGCCACCGACTACATTAGTTAAGTGCGTGTGGGTGTGTCTGAGTACGCACAGTCACAGCGACGCGTTCGCCCGCTGCGGCACACTCACACGCATACACAACGACACAGCTTCTCTGCTGTTTGTGGCTTCTCCTAACTTTCTGCTGTGCTCGCGCCTTCACTATCTGATCCTCTCGCTCGCTCTCTCCTCCTGTTCTCGGTAACCCGTCTGTGTGCGATCAGCTTGGGTGAAAAGGATTTTGTTTTGTAAAGAATAAATCTGTGGGTGTGCACGTGCTCGGTCCAGCATGTACGCTCGCTACCGCACACGTTCGCGCTTCTACAAGCGTCATGAGGTGCCTCTGAAGGCGTACGGTGTCACACCGAACCTGCTTCGTCGGCCAAAAGTTAAGGAGGGTTTGCTCAACGGTGTGTACGTCAATGAGACGGTGGATCTGCGCGAAAAGGAGCGGCTCGATCTGCTGGAGAGCATTCGTCACCCGAAGGAACGCGACTTTTACCAGGATCACACCTACCATAATCAGTGGATTCAACGAGATCTGGAGGACCATCAGAAGTCCATGCTCCGCGGCCGCTACCGCTATTTCGCACCTGGCTTCGAGGCCAAGCCGTGGATCTGGTTCCCTGGCGACACAGTGGAGATCATCAGCGGCGAGGGCATCGGCCAGCGCGGTGCGATCATCGCCGTCGTCAAGTACAAGAATGAGATTGTGGTGCAGAACATCAATGTGCGAGACGTGGTGATCCCCGCTTCCGAGTCGCGGCCAGAGCAGGTGGTGCAGCGCGAGCACCCCATTAGTGTTTACCGTGTGCGGCACGTGGATCCCTCCACAGACGAGCTCTGTCACCTTGAGCTCGTGAAGGTGCGCAACAAGGAAACCGGTGAGCTCGAGGAGAAGCGCATCTCCCTCGAGAGCGGTGTGCTGCTGCCCATCCCTAGCACGGCCGATGAATCGAACGTTGAGATTGGCGACCCGCTTCGCGACACACCCATTCAAGACGCGGATGAGCCCACGTACGACGCGAAGACGGAAATGCCGCTTCTGGTCGAGAGGCGGCTGCGCGCGATGGAGGACTACTTTGTCAAGACCCTGAAGGAGAGTTACGAGTACCACCAGGCTCTGCGCCAGCAGAATGCGCAAGAGATGCTCAGCTTTCAGCTCTCTGTGGTGGATCGTGCAGCGCAGCACGTGGCGCAGAGCGTGCTCGATGGCATGAACCTGACGCCCGGTGGCAGTGCCGCTGTGCAGGAAGGTCAGACGGTGGCGCGTGCGGGCGAGAGCTGGTGGGAGCACATGCTTTCGCCGTATGTTGGTGAGATTGAGATGGAGGAAGAAGAAAAGGCCGCTGAGGCTGCTCGTGAGGCACGTAGCCGGCAGGAGGATACCGCCAGTCAATCAAACGCGGCTCTTGATGATGAGTACGCGGAGGGCGAAGGCTTTGATGACGGTGATGACGAAGGCGAACGTGAAGTCGGCCGAGCCGGTGCGTGACGGGGCGGTTCTGTGGCCGACCTAACAAGAGAAGGGTCCACCGACAGCGTGGCCGCTCGTGGCATCGGTCGAATGAGGATGTGACGTTTCGCACCTGTCTTGTCGCATCGCCGTGGATGAGGCAACCGGGTGTGTGTGTATGTGTATGTGTTCTCCACATTTACAACAAGAAAAAGAGCAGCTCTCTATGAACAAAAGTACGAGATACCCCACGGGCGCTGATCGCGGGTGTGTGGGTGCGGCCGTAGAAGCCTCCTCTTCGCGCGGCAGAGAGAAGGGAAAGAAACAGAAGGCTTAATCACTTCGAATGCGCCGTCCGCGGACGGTCGCTGTGGTGTCACTGAGCCGTCTTTTCTCTTGGTTCTGTTTACTGTCGTTCGCGCATGGTTGTGCGGTGACATGATGAGTGTCAGACCTTCATGTGGTCCTCCTCGGTGTACATGTCAGCCGGTGTGCACGCGCACGACCTCCAGTCATTCTCATGTCTCTCATTGTCTCTTGTTGCCTCCCTCCCTCTCTGTCTCTCTGTCTCTCTTCTTCTTTTTTTTTCCTGATCGTGTCCGCATCAGTGGGGGGACGCAAAGCAGCCTTGCCCTTATTCCTATTATACGTTCAGACATTACTCGGCAGCTTACGTATCTCCGAAGCACCTTTTCCTTTTTTCTCTCGCTCGCATCCACTGGATCTGTTTGTTTGTTTTTTGCTTTGCTTACTCCTCTTTTCTTTTCTTTTCTCTTGGCAGACCCGTCCGTTGTCGCTGCATTTTTTTTACTTTTCGTTCTGTAGGTGTCTCGGCGTTTTTCACTCCCTGCAGAGCTCTCCTTGTGAACTGCCCTTTTTCTTTTCCCTCCCTCCCCCCTCCTCCTCCATCAAGTCGTGGGCATGAGCACAGAAGAGGTACTTCGCGCGGCGAGTGGCGTGCGTGAGAGCAGCGAGGATCGTCGGGTCACGCACGCACTGCCTGACCGTCTCAAGCCACGCCTGGGAAGCGTACGGCAGCCATCTCCCGCGGCGGTGGCCAGCCAGACGACAGACACATCACCGCTGACAGCGGCGCACGCCACGGTCACCAGCGCCGCATCGGTGGCGCCGCCACAAGCCGCCGCGCGCGGGCTGCCGACGCCGATCGCTACAGGTGCCGTGGACGGCCAGGCAGCAGCCACGGCACCGACGTCGTCGTCGTCGCCTCTGAGAAACCGAGACGTCACGGCGATGCTGCCGCCAACCGCCGAGGAGGTCCATGAGGAGTTCTCGCTTCTGCTTGAGCAGCTGCACCAGCTGCGCTACATCCAGCACCGCGGCCGCTACATTGCCCAGCGCGAGGTGGCGAACATGCGCCGCGCATACGACTTCGCCCTGACGCGTGAGGAGGAGCTGTTTGTGGACAGCGCCAACGGGGCCGCACCGGCGACGGCCTACACTCCCAGTGATGTGGCGCAGGCGGCCGGTGTGGAGCTGGCTGAGCTGGAAAAGTACGTGTCCGCGCCGCTGTCAGAGACGTACGAGAACAAGTCTAGGGGATTCTCTCTTGAGAGTGTGTTGCACACGCCAGGTGAGCGTCGTATGCAGTCTATCGTCATGTTCTGTCTCATGTTCTTCTCGGGGATTCCCATATCGCTGGCCATCACTGCTTTCCTCATCTACATCCACCCTGTCACGGCTGCGCTGATGATCATCTACATCATTCTGATCTTCACCAAGTGGGCTCCGGTTTTCCCTGTTCGCAAGAACATGAAGGTCGCGCGCCACCGCATCTTCTGGTGGTACCGCGACTACTTCCCAGTGCGCCTTGTCGTCCCCGTCCCCACCCGCGCGCGCTTTGACAAGACACGCAACTACCTGTTCGTCTACCACCCGCATGGCATTCACGGCTTTGGCGCTATCATGTGCTTTGGGCTTGACATTAACGATACCTCGAAGCTGTTACCGGGCATTCGCACGCATCTGCAGACGCTGCGGGTCAACTTCTTCATTCCCTTGTGGCGCCAGCTGATGCTGTGGATGGGGTCTGGTGACGCGAGCGCGAAGTGCATTCGCTCCACGTTGCGCGCCGGACCGGGGGAGAGTGTGCTGCTGGTTGTCGGTGGCGCTGCGGAATCACTCAAGGCGAAGCCGCATACCAACGATCTTGTTCTCAAGGAACGCAAAGGTTTCATCAAGATTGCGCTGCAAGAGGGCTCCCCTCTTGTGCCGGTGTACGGCTTCGGTGAGAACAACGCGTACAACGTGCTGCCCTTCGCCGACAACCCGCTTGTGCAGAAAGCCCTGCGCGTGTTCAAGAAGGTGACTGGCTTTGCTGTGCCCATGGTAGTTGGGCGTGGTTTCTTTTTCTTCAAATTTGGTGTGCTGCCGTATCGCCGTCCCATCGTCGTCGTCGTTGGTGACCCTGTCAACGTGCCGAAGATCGCAGAGCCAACGGACGAGGATATCGCCACGTGGCACGACAAGTACGTGGAGGCTCTCGAGCGCCTCTACACGACCCACCGAGACGTGTACGACTTGGAATCGACCGGCCTGCGCATTGGTTAGCGTCACTGCCAGGAAAGGGGAGAGGAATGAAGTGGTGGGCTGCGCCTACGGCGAATCCGTCGCACCGATCTCTCACTCACCCTCTTTGTCTTTTCTCTCTATTTTTGTTTGACCACTTTATTTATTTTGTTTGGTATACGTTGTGCGCGGCTGTGTGAGTGTGTGAATGTGTGTTTCTACCGACATGACACTGATCGCAGAGAAGGGGTCGTGAATCACACACGAAAGGTGAACGAGTCTGGTCATCGCTCGCCATCCGCTCGTACAATCGGTGTGGTGAACGTGCGTATGCGTGGACACTTATATTTTTTGGCTTCCACGCCAGCGTTGCTGACACCGTTCATGCGGCTGGGAGAGTCCCCGTCCTCCCCACTTCGTGATGCTGTACATCCACTCTTGAGAGACTATGCACTGTGTCTGCTCACCTGCATCTCCTATTGCCTCTCTCTCTCCTTCTCCTCTCCTTCTCCTCTCCTTCTCCTCTTCTCTTCTCCTTTGTGATGTGTCGGTGCCGTCTCCCCCCCCCCCGGCAGTCTGGTAAATTCATACCACTTTCTTCAAGACCGAGAAAAGATAAACTGTGAAGGGACACGAGTACCTTCGTTTATTGGCTGTTTAGGAACTTTGACTCTCTCTCTCTTGGTGAACAGGTACTTTTAAAGGAAAAATGGTCTTCTTCTCCACGTACCGCAGCAAGCGTCTGGTGGCTAGCACCTTCATGCAGGCCCCTGTGATGCGCATGCGCGCGTTTGCGGACTACTACTTCCAGCGCGCGTGGAACGGCACGCTCATGTGGGTGGTGCCCGGCGACATGCGCTTCTGGGCTGTGTTCGTTCCCATCATCTACTTCATTCACCGCTGGCAGAGTGAGCACACGCTGGATCAGGACGGCTACGAGAAGGCCATGATCCTTCGCTGGGGCGGTTCTCTGGAGGAGGCCCGCAAGCTCTCCCCTCAGGATCAGCTTCGCGTCCGCTCCTTCGTTGACATGGAGAAGCTCTACTCGTCTTATGGTCCCAAGGACGCCACCATCCAGCCCGATGGCTCCACACTGCCGGGCAAGGGTTACTACCACGTCGCCGGTGCCGCCGCTCACTGAGTGGTCCGCCCCGGTTTGGCGGTGAGGCAATGATGATGGCGCGTCCGTTGTAGCGTTAAATGAAAAAAAAAGGTAAAAACAAAGAAAGAAAGAAAATTGAGCGGAGACGGAAGAAAAGCGCTCGCGGGAGAGACGGCGGCAGGTGGCTCATGGAGCATGGACGCACTGCGTGTGCGTGTGTGCAACATGGCTCTGCGGTTATGTCGTTGCTTCCTTGTCTTTTTCGTCGCCACGGACGCACTCTTCTTCGGTATGCCGCAGACAGGCACTGAAGGCGTTTCGCTGTTCTTTTTTTTTCCTTCTTGGTAGTTAGTAGTTGGGATAGCCATCCGCTTGAAGCAAACCAACAAGAACAGTCAGGCAAGCAAAAAGAAAAAACCTGGTCCGCGCACTTGTGCTCCTCTGAGGTCGAGCAACGAGCGCCGGCCGTCGATGTGTGTGTGTGTGTCTGTGCGTGTCGTCCCATTTTCGCCGCTCCGTAGACCATCACTTTTCGTGTAGGTGGGAGTAGGGGTCGGTCACCAAGGGCACACACACACACACACACACACGAGTGAGACAGCCAGGGCGGGTGCTCTTCAGAAGCTGACCGCGTACCCGACACGTTCTGTCGTTCTCGTTCTCTTGTCACGCAACAGCTGACAACATCATCATCACTTATCCATTCTCTCTCTCTCTCTCTATCTATCTATCTATCTATCTATCTCTCTGATCGCGTTCCTCTTCTCTCTGATCGCGTATGCGTGCTTGTGGGGAAACGGGCACGGCTGACGGAAAAACGAAAAGAAAAAAATAAGAGAATAACTTCTCCGTTCGCATCCGATTCCATTTCGCACCGTTCCTTGTCGCCATGACTGACAAGACCGAGGTCGTCGTGTCACCCTACGTGGCCGCGTCGATCATCGAGCACGCCAAGCGCCGTGCTGTGGCCGCGGGCTTCGTCTTTGGTAGCCGCACAACTCAAGAAATCTTGATCACCGACTTCGTGCCCATGACACACACCGGCAAGTTGGAGAATACCAAGTCGAACGAGTACATTGCCGAGCGAACCAGCCGTATCGCCAACAAGCGCGCCTTCTCAACGGACAGCTGCATTGGCTGGTACTCGGCGGGGAGCATCGGTGACGAATCGACCGAAGGGGACTTCAAGCTGTGGTGCCAGGCGCCGGGACTGTTTATGCTCAACGACAACAAGGTGGCCATTCACCTTCACTGCAGCCTGCCCGTCTACTCATCCGCACCGTCGGCCAAGTCGACGATGGCAATCACGTGGACCGCTGGTGTGGCTCGCCTCGTCGGTGAGACGGCCACCTTCCAGGAGGATTCGCTTCCCGTGGTCATCTCCCCTGCCGGGAGCAAGGTCGCCAAGGTCGTCGTGAACTACGCGCAGTCCGAGGCGCTTTACGGTGGTGCGCAGCCCTACGAGACGCACCCGCTCCTTGAGCTGGACACAGTGGCCTTCCTCGCACGTAAGCTGGCGCTGGAGCCACAGGTCGGCTCCGCGGCTGCGGATGCGGGTGAGCACGGCACCCGCAAGAACCCACACAGCGCAGTCAATGCGGCGCTGCTCGATGCGCAGAAGACGCTGCGCACCGCGCTGGAACACGCCGAGGGTAACCCCAACGCCGCCGATAGTAAAGAGGTGCTCGAAGCGCTCAAGGTGCTGCACGAGGTGCGCGTCAGCACGCAAGACCGTCAGCAGTCCAACGTGGCCGTCCGCGAGGACTACGCGACGGAGAAGTTCAAGAACGCTCTCATGATTAAGTGCATGGCGGCGCAGCTGCGTCTGCAGACAAAGCAGATCCTCGAGCTGGCCTCCAAGTACCCGCCTAAGAAGGTGGAGGAGTAATGCAGTGTTCGCTTGAGAAGGCACTTCCGTTGGTGGGCACGCATTTGTGGGCGCGTGTGCGTTGTGGAGTGGGGTGCGTGAGCTCTCCGGACGCGCTCACCTATCGCCCCTTTCGACGTCACTGGGGATTGTTTTGCTGGCGGCAGTTACGACAACGTCGTTCGACGTCGTGACTGCCGGTGGGGCGCGGTGTAATGACGTAAGCGTTGTTGGAGAGAGCCTCTCCCCATCTCTCTCTATCTGTGTTTTCTCTTTTCTCCATCTTTCCTCCTTTCCTTTTCGTATGTGATTGTTAAAGAAGCGATCGCGCAGCAGCTGACTGTCACGCAGGTGCGTAAGGGAAAAATGAGGACGCATTGTTATCTTTGATGTCGTGGTTGTGTGTGTGTGTCCTCCCCCGCTCTCGCTCAGTCTCAAGGCTGTCTGCGCGTGTACCTGTGTGTACAAACGGTGTGTGTCGCTTCACTCGGCGGTGTTTCCAAGATCCTCCAGGGTGTGTTGTTGGTTGATCTTCATGGGGCCTTCCCAGGTCCCCATGGTTAAGTGTAACTGAGTAAACCGAAAAAAAAGAATGGAATCGTCGCACACGTATTCAAAGACACGCGCATGGGTTGAGAGTGCCGTCCACTTGCCCTTTCTCTCTTTCTCTCTCTGTGCCAAGGGGAAAAAGAGTGGCGGGTGTGTCGGTTCACGTACCCGTCTCGGAGCACCGTCACGCGAGCGGAGAGACGACTCGATCACCCACAGGACGATCTCTGTGTGCGTGCGTGTGTGTGTGTGTGTGTGTCGTCGCAGCCTTTGGAAGGCCTGCCTCTCCCCAGGTGCGTCTGGTGTCGATCACCACGCCAGCAGTCGCACCAGTGTTGTTCCCACTCTCCACCACCACCACCCCCGCTCGATTTCCGTGGCGAGTTCCATGAGGAGAGGGTGCTCGACCGCCGTCTACCCGTTGTGGTCTGACATTCCACGTACCCGCCTTCTTGCTCCACTTTCTTCTACGCGGGTCTCCATAACCTCACCAAACGAGAGAAAGTGTTGTTGTTTCTTTTTCTTGTTTTGCCGTAGCTGCTCTCTGGCTCGTTTGGTGTGTGTGTGTGCCTTTTGGCGTTTTTCCCTTTCTTTGCCGTCTTAGTTTCTGAGAGCACGTTCGCGGTTGTCCTTCCTTGTCTCCCGTCGTCTCTTCCGCAGCCCCGATTATGTCGCTCCGTGCTCAGAGCAACGACGCGGGGGCAGCTCCGTCCACCGCAGCGGCGGCAGCTCCCACGACTCAGGCAGAGGGGACACCATACATTCGTCGGCCGCAGCCCTCGCCGTGTCAGCAAAGCCTGCGGCTGGAGTGGGCGTTTGGGCTCCACAAGGACTTCAAGGGTGTCGTGCACAACCTCAGCGGCACCACCACTACCACTGCCGCCAACAGCGCGGGGCAGGGCCTCAGTGGCAGCCTGGCTGTCAGTCGCCGTCGCGCCGGTGTGGCTAGCGCTGCCTCCAGTGTGACTGCGGGGGGAAAGGCTGAAAAGGAGCAGCGCCGTGTCTTCTACCCGGTCGCTCATGTCGGTGTGCTTTACGATGTCATTCAAAACACACAGAAGCACCTCCTGGGCCACGCCTACACCATCGTCGCCAGCTGCTGTAGCCACAACCATCGCTTCGTCGTCACCGCGGATGAAGGCGACGTCGACGCCTGGCCGTTGCGAAACACGTTTTATAAGTCAACTCGTCCGACTGTGTTGACTCAGGAGGAGGACATAATCGAGTCTGCTGCCCAGGAGGCTCACATGTTCGTCGACCCCAGCGCCGCGTGCATCGAGGCAGAGGATGACGGCTCGGTGATGATTGTGTGGGACACCGTGACGGGGCTGCCCGTCCGCACACTCCCCGTTGGCAAGTACGGCGGCGTCGTCGCATGCGCCATGTCGCCAGACGGACAGTACATCGCCACCCTGAATCGTCGTACACCGCAAGAAATCATGGTGTGGGGGTGGACTGTTGTGGACAGCGACACGGGCGATGAGGCCGCGCAAGACAACGGCGGCGCCACCACTTCCTCACCGCACGCCAAGGAGCCGGCACCCGAGTTTGTTCGGCGTATCCCCGCGCAAGATGAGCAGACGTGCATCCGCTTCTCCGTCGACGACCCCCATCTGCTCTGCACGAACGGGCTTCGTCGCGTCATGTTTTGGTCCTGGGCAGAGGGGAAGCTCAAGTACTACTCCCCGCCCATCCTGCCGCGCGACCTCAAGACCCCTGTGGGCAACCTCACGCAAACGATTCTGGTGCCGGGTACGACGATGGCGTGCAGCGGCACCGTTGACGGTGATGTCGTCTTGTGGGAGCTCCAGCCGCGCGACCGTGTCGTGAAGGACCAGGACAAGATGATCCTCAAGATGGTGCGCGTCCACACCGGTGGCGTCACCTTCGTCACCTACGAAGGCGGTTACATCGTAACCGGTGGCATGGACGGCCACGTCATGTTTCTAGACGCCAAGCTGCGCCTCATGGCGTGGTTCGAGGAGCTCAACGGCGGGCCCATCATCTCCGTCAGCTTCGACCGGCCAAGCCGCAGCCTCGAAGAAAGCCTGCTCGACACGGCGCGGCTCACACAGCGCCACACACAGGTGAACAGCACAGCGGCCGCGTCAGAGTTCATGGCTCCTGACTTCATGGTGTCAACCGCGAGTGCGATGATCATCGATGTGCCAGCCAAATCCTTCCACACACACCACCGCAGCGAAATCCCGCGTGGGAAGTTGATCGTGCAAGGGCAGGACCAGGCGCTGCAGTGTGTTGCGGCACACCCCAAGCTTCCTCGTGTCGCCATTGCCGGCCTCAGCGGCAACCTCCACCTGTGGGACTACGAGCAGAAGCACGTCCTCATGCTGTGCCTCTTTCAGAGCCTTCTCGTCCAGTCCATGGCCTTCGACCCCACAGGGACCTTCCTTGCCGTGGGCTTCACCAACGGCACGGTGAAGATCTTGGACGCCGAGAATTTAGAGGATCGGCAGACATTCCGGCCTAAGCGGGCTGAGAGCGTTCTGCGCATGTGCTTCTCGGAGGATGGCCGCATGATGGCCACAGGGACGTCCGAGGGCATGGTCGGCCTCTACGAGTTCTCCCACCCTTTGAATGACCCGGCACGCCCGCTGACGTGGGAGTGCATCGGGCACCACAGGACGCACCGCGCACCGATCTGCGGCCTTCAGTTCGGCCACAACACCAGCGGCGAGGCCGTCCGTCTCCTCTCCGTTGGCGAGGACAAGCGCTTGATCGAGTACAACTTGGTCGAATCCGACGTGGAGAGCGGCCTCGTGCTGCGCAGTGCCCACAAGATCACGCAAGGTCCGCTGCCGACGGGCTTCGTCTGGACAAAGGTGCGCACCACCCTCGACCCGCTCAGCCGTCCTCGACAGGGATTTGACGCGATGGGCGGAGGGGAGAACAGCGGCTTCGAGCTAGACGGTGTGCCGGTGGTAGGGCCCGAGGCCACCGCCGACGGTGCCGCCCGTCGTGCCGATGACGAGGATCCCACGCTGGACTACCTTCTCATCGCGACGAATGAGTACAAGATTAGCGTCTACCTGAGCGACTGGAGCCGGCAGTGCGTCAAGACGGTGTTGGCGCCGACGTTCGGTGGTCCCATCACTGGCATGGCGGTGGTGCCGCAGCTCGTGAGTCGGCCCAGCCTCGATTCCACGGCGACGACCGCGACCGTGTCGAAGGAGAAGTGCCTCGTGTATGTCACGGGAGAGAAGGTCATTGGGCTGATGCAGCTACCCCTGCTTGGGGACCCGTGTGCCAGCGTCGGCCTTCTCGCCCACCCTGGCGCCATCAAGAGCTTCGCGGTGTCGTACGACGGTGCATTCATCTTTACCGTCGGTGGCGAGGATCAGTCGATGCTGCAGTGGCGCGTGGATGGCACGAAGGTGGTGGCCGATGATGCCTTCCGGGCTCACGCACACGCAGGGACATCGGCAGACGGACAGCGTGAGGGCACGGGCCTCACCGCCGCACTGGCTTCGTCCACGGCAGAGGCCAATCAGGTGCCGCTCGATCACCTCATCGCCGCCATCGAAGGCGGTGCGGACGGCGTGTTGATGAAGGAAATTATGGACTACTTCTACTACGCACAGATTCGTGCGCAAGGTGAAGAAACGAGTGCCAAGCGTGCCCTGTTAGGCGCCATTCCGTTTGCCCAGATGCCGAACCTGATGCGCGCGCTAGGGTACTACCCAACAGAGCTGGAGATTGGTCACCTCACGTACGAGGTGGCCAACATGTTCGGCCCACGTGATGAGGACCTCGCCGAGCTCGACGTCGATGCGATTCTGCTCACCTTCGCGCAGTTCATGCGCTTTTACGTGAACCACAGACCCGTCTTCGGCATCACACGTCAGGACATTGAGCGTGCCTTTGCCGCCATCGGGGCAAACCCAGTCACGGGGGAGATTGGTCGTGACATGTTCTTTCAGCTCCTCTGCGCACGCGGTGAGCCCCTCCGAGCGGTGGAAGTGACAGCCGCGCTGACGTCCCTGCTCGGCGACGGTGTGCGCGTGGACATGCTCGAAGACAACATCACGGCACGCGCCTTTGCCGAGAACTTGCTGGGCTTCGAGGACTACGACGGACCCGACACGGGCGACCACGGTGACCTCGGCGAGGAGGAGGAGGAGGACGATGACCTCTTCGCAGACGAAGACGCCTACAGTTGAGGTCCGGGGGTCGTGCGTCCCGCAGCAGTGGAAAGGCGAAGGAGAGCGCGAGCACGCGCGCCGTCGTTATTGTTTTAGCTGTTGTGTTTCCGTCTCTTCCAGGCATCTGCTTCTCGGCTTGGTGAAGTGCCGCGCAGTCCTCGCGCACTCGATGTACATAAACGCGATCCACGGAGGAGTAAGGGGGGAAGGGTTGTCTGTACGTGCCGTGGTGGTGCACACACACACACACACACAGGCACTGCTGTCCGCTTTCTCTCTCGCACTTCTTCTTCTTTTTTCCAGTCGCAACCGAAGTGCTGTAGAGAGTCCCTCACTGGTCTGCTATGTTCGCCAACGGTATGTGTTGTGCCGAGTGTGCACAAGAAACAAAAAGCTCGTGAATGTCAATCGCACGCCCCAGCGTACGGTTAATGAGGGAAAGAGCAAGAGTTCGCACCGACCTGTGTCGTCAGATCACTGGGCCCCTCAGCGTGGGTCACTCGTCTTTCCCTCTCTCTCTCTCTCCCCTTGCCACGCATGCGACAACCCGAGGCATCGCCTGCACGTTGCAGAGGTACCCGTTCGAGGAAACCGAAGTTGGCAGCCGGGGTACTTCCCCACTCCCGCCCCTTCGTCTCAAGCAATTTCGACGGTGAGTGCAGATTTCGTTCCCTTCCGGCCTTCTCCCTCTCCCCCCCTCCTTTGCCTCTCCCTCTCGTTCACTCGCACACGCTTCTATTGTCCCTTTGGCGAGGAGTCCAACATCAAGGAGTGTGTTTCCAGTAGAGCGCAGTGTCTACCGCCGGAAGCACGTCAGGTGGGTGTGTGGGTGTATGTTTTTTTTTCGGTTAGACCATGAATTCATCGTTGCCGCTTGATGGAGCTCGGGTGTTCCTTCACATTCGAGACAGCGTCACGTCGCGGCAGGACGGGTCGTCATCACCACGCATGTATCGTGTCGCCGGCGCGCGGCAGTCCAGCGGACGCGCGGAGGCTGTGCGCAAACGAACGCGCCGGCTCGTCAAGGAGCTCGGCGCCACTCTTTGTCTGAGTGAAAACGCCGCAGATATTGTTCTGTGCTACAACGCCATGCCGTCTTATCTGCGTGAGGTCACCCGCGACGAGAAACTTCTGGTGCTTGACCCGGCCTACGTGGAGGCGTGCCTTGATGCGAATGCCAGAGTCGATCCCGAACCTTTTAAGTTCGTGTGTGTGGCACGCGTCGAGGAAGAAGTGGGTCAGGGCACCGCCACGGGTACGAAGCGTGTGGTCGGTACGGGGTCTCGCACATCACTACATGAGCCGGCCCCGCTCACAGGGGCGCGCGCGCCTGCGGGTCACTCGCGATCAGCCTCCGGCAAAACCCCAGTGCGGCACGTCAGCCGTGCTGTGTTTGCCTTTGACACAGAGACCACCCCCCACTCACGCCGCGCTGATACTTCCTCCGTGCAAAGCAGCTCACCGCGATCAGCACCTCGGTCTCCGGTGACGCCGTTGGCACCCATGACGAGCACCAGTGCGCAGGCGACGCCGCCGCTGCCTGTGTCTGGCGTGCTCACCAGTCCTGCTGATGGTACGTCGTCTTCGCTGCGAATGTTGGCAGGTGTCGCTAGCACCAGCACCACGACGCTCACACCTCCGACACAATGTTCGCGCAGCACACCACCGTGTGCCGTCGCCGCGCCGCTTCCGCCGTCCATGGAGGAGGTTCGCCACGCGGTGTTGAGGGCCTCGGCATGCCTGCCTGAGGGGGATGCCGCCGCACGATCACAGAAACGCCGTCGTCGGAGTGACGAGGTTGGAGACGACGATCCTGTGCGTGCATCTACTGGGGCCTCCACGCGTCGTTCACGTGCCGACCCGTTTCTGCTCGCAACAGAGGAGCACACCGGGGATGGGGTGTCGTCAGCGCTGAGTGCGCACCCGGGTACTCAACAAGAAGCGCGCAGCCGAACGCCTACGCCGCAAATAACCCAGCGTCTTGCCTCTAGCAGCTCGTGTCCTCCCTCACAAGCAATCCCCAAGTCGGTCGCGGTGCCCACCACCCATGAGCCGGTCGTCACGGCACTGGACGCGTCAACCGTTTCACAAACATCTGACGCCACTCTACTGGCGCCGCACCTCCCGTCGCGTAGTGGCAAGCGCGCCACGGCCGCTGCAACGTCTGCCCGCCCGAAGGTGGCCACGGTTTCGCTCGCTCGCATCACGAAGAAAGGCACGCCGTCCGCTGCGGAGGTGAAGGGACCAGAGGCAGTGCACCCTCTGCAACCGGAGCCCACGCCGGCGGTGCCGGTGCTTCCGCTTCCAGCCGGACTACAGCCAATGCCATTGTACGACGCCGCGGGTCACTATCACCCTCGCAAATCACTCCGCATCGGCGTTGTGCAGGACCCCAGTCTGCATGCCTCCACGCTGTCTCTATGGTCCGACGTCGTCGAGCAGCTTGGTGCGCGTCTTGTCGACCGCAGCACCTCTGCGACGTTACTGCGCCGTCATCAGCCGAACATTCTCATCGCGCCCGCACAATGCGAAGTGACCGTAGACGTGCTCATGGCCAAGGCACTGGGCATTCGCATCGTGCTTCCCCAATGGTTGGATGACGCCATTCTTCTCGGCGATTTTCCTGAAGTGCTGCCTCACCGGCACACTCACCCACTGTTTGGCACGGAGGCCGAGTCGGACGCGCACGGCGCCACAAAGACGCCGTCACCCCCGCCGTCGCCTGCTGCATCAGGCGTGGATGGACCCGGAGATGGAGCGTGGCTGCACGCCGCGGTGTCCACGGCCGCCGTGCTGGGGGACCTTAGCCATGATGACCTAGGAGGCTCACCAACCTCACCACGCACGCCTCCCACTGCGCCTGTGGCGCCCGTGGGGAGCAGCTGTCGTCGGCCGCGCGCGACGGAGGTGCAGTTCTTGCGTAGGACAACCGCCGAGGAGTTCCTTCCCGTCGGCGAGCAGTGGGAGCGTCCTTACTACCAGCCCATCTTCCGCGACATGATGTTCTACCTTCGCCCCGCCGAGGAGATTGGTGAGTCGCCTCGTGCACCCGCCGACGGCGGCCGCCGCACGACGGCGTCGAACAAGGCCAGGGCGAAGGCCACTCAAGATGCGGTGGTCACCCTTGAGCAGGTCGCTTACCTCATTCGCACCCTCGGCGGCACTGTCTGCCGTAACCTTGCCAGCGCGAACCTGGATGTGGTGCTTGACTTGGTGCTCGACTTTGGCCAGCTGGCGGCACAGGTGGGAGGGCAGGCGGTCGCGCTCGGCGCCGGTGGTGACGGCGGTGACGCGGTAGAGGCCGGCCCAGCTTCGAGAGGCGCCACGGCAGCGGCGGCCGCTGGCGGTTGTCTGTCGGCACCGTGCGCGTCGCTGAGCCTGATCTATCAGCACACCTTGACCTACATGGAGACGTACTCGCAGCGTCCCCCCACCGCCGCCTCGCTGCCGCTGCCGCACGGCCACCGTGCCCGCGCAGAGAGCGGCAGGGACGGCACTGACTGTGCACGCCCTGTGGAGCACAAGCGCTGCGAGCGAGGGTCTGACGGCGGCGACGGAGCCGTCTCCGGTGGCGCGGCGACGAGCGAGGATCATCCTGGGCTGCCCGTGGTGGGGCTGCCGTGGCTGGTGTACAGTGTTCTGACGAGGCAGTGCGCGGACCTCGCGTTGTTCGCGTCCTCACGGCCATCTCCACCGCGGACGTGCCCATCGGCTCGCCGTTCACGAGAAGCTGGAACGAAGAGACGTGTACGTGAAGGCACTGTGGCGGCAGAAGCGACGGATGTGGAGCAGGGCGAGCCAAAGGCACCGGCAACCCCTCCACAAGCGGGATGTGGCCACGGTGAGGCCACGCCGTCCGTGGATACGTTCTTGCGAAGTTTCGTCAGCCCTGCGGTGAAGACACGCGCCAGTGGAGACAGCGACGCGCTAAGTTACGCGCTGCGTGGCGACTCGGCACGTTGATTCGTACACTCATGCCCACTCACGCAACACGGGCCTCTACTGGCCACTCACAGCCAACTCGCGCGGCGGTCCGTGTCGTCTATTTTTGGGCGGACGCCACCAGGTCACTGGACGTAGGAGGGTGTTATTGATTTTGTTGTTTTTGTTTTGCTGTGAGGCATCGGCCCGCCCTTCACACACACACACACGTTCTTCGTCACCATCAGCGGGGTGGCTGCGGCTATTCGGTGCGCTTATGTGGCACAGCGTTCTCCACGTCGACTTCACCCAATCACACAAACCTCTTCTCCTCGTTCTCCTCACTCGGTTGCACCTACCGCTGTTGTGTCTGTGCTTTGTGCATGTGCGTCAGATTATTTTAGTCTTTATTCACAAAGTCTACTACACTTCTTTAACACGTGCAACCCTCAATCGCACAGCAACAACAACAAAAATCTAATTTCATTGTGTTCTGTCTGTCTACGCTTAGCCAAGCAAAACAGACACAGCCAAAACCCTTCTCCACGCCACTGTCAAAGATGAGCAAGTCTGTGAGCCGCGCAGAGTCCGACGCCGCCCATCACGGCGACGGTGAGCCACAGCTCGCGGCGATGGACCCCGTGTACGACGCAGACCTGAGCCTCACCGAGCCCTCCAACGAGATGCACCCCGGAGCGGTCACCCTGTTCAGCAGGGTGCCCTTCCTGCGCAAGATCCCCATTTTCGGCGACGCCTGTGCGGCCTACGGGCCCAAGCTGGTCGTCTCCCTCGGTGTGACCAACGCGCTCACCAAGGGTGCGGCCGGTTACATCATTCTGCTCTCCCGCTTCCCCATGTTCGTGAATCACTACGGTGTGACCCCCACCCGCTACAACCGCCTCGGTAGCATGTACGCCATGGGCTGGTCGTTGAAGTGCTTCATCGCACCGATTTCTGACATCTTCCCGTGCTTCCAGTACTCGAAGCGGTGGTACATGTTCCTCTCCGCCGTCGCGGGCAGCGCTTTCGCCTTTGGCTACGGCCTGCTACCGCGGAAGGAAAGCTCAGGCAACCCTGCAGCTGCCTTCCTTTTCCTGACGAGCTTCGGCAAGGCCAACGTGGATATCTTAACCCAAGGTCTCTATAGCCGCGCGATGCGTCGCCACCCGGCATCTGGCCCGACTCTGGTGAGCTGGGTGTGGTGGATGATCTACGTGGGTGACTACATCACGCTCATCGAGGGGCCCCTCGCCGATGCTGGGCTTCCACATATCGGTGTCGTCATCTCCGCTGTGCTGCAGCTGATTCCCGCCATCTTCTTCCTTCTGAATTGGCTGGATGAAATGAAAAACCGCGACGAGCGCGTGGAGGATGCACAGATGATGTGGAAGGAGGAGAGGCTGCTCGCCGCTAAGCGCCACCAACATCCCACTGCGATAGGCGACAACGTGCACGGCGAGCTTGTCGAGCCACTCGCATTTGATGTGGAACCGGATGCGGTGCACACCAAGACGCCGCCCAACGTGGATGATGTGCAGGCGGTCGAAGATGTGCGCACCTTGCGCGGCGTAGGCGACCAGTTCGAGGAGCCCGACATCGTACCGTGCCTGTGCGGCATCTTCGAGTTCAACCGCGACGTGGCGAAGCGGAACTGGCGCATTGCCGTGTACAGCATCTTCATGACGGCGATGGTAGTGGCACTGGCGGTGGTGAACGTTCTCGGCGATTCATGGGATCTCTTGATTACTTGCATCGTCGTTGTCGTGACGTGCATTGCAGGAGCGTACCTCGCCCTTCCACGCGCCATCGCGAGCGCCTCTGTGATGGTGTTTTGTGTGTTCGCGCTGTACCTGAGTATTCCCGGTGCGCTGGACTCGTTCTATCTCGCAGACTCGCAGTGTGTGCCTAACGGTCCACAGTTCACGTACACCTTCTACATCACCGTCGGCTCCGTCATCTCGTACACGGCCGGTATGATTGGTGCCATCATGTTCGCCCCAATCTTTTCTCGCTACCGCTACCAGGTCACCTTCGCCGTCACCTGCTTCCTGCAGATTCTCGCCTCGCTCTTCGACCTCATCATGCTCGAGCGCTGGAACATCTACATCGGTATTCCTGACCACGCCATGTACATCTTTGGCTACACCATCATGTACCAAATCGTGCACATGCTGACTGTCATGCCGACGATGCTGCTGCTCTCCCGTCTGTGCCCGCGTGGGTCGGAGTCGATGGTGTTCGCCATCACTGCTGGCTTCACCAACCTTGGTGATTCGATGTCCGGTGCGATCGGATCGATCCTGCTGGAGAAGGCGTGGCCGATTGACACGTCCAGCATCCCCTGCGACTTCTCGAACGTGCGCTACCTCATCATCACGGGGCACCTGTGCTTGCCTGTGCTCATGGTGCCGCTCTCCTTCCTCCTTCTCCCACACGGTCGTGTCTGTGACGGGGTGGAGCTGCGCGATGACCGCCCGTTCAAGCGCGACATCTTCAACGTCTACAGTGGCGCCTCGACCTCGCAGCGCATGTCGGAGAGCGGCACGACTTCGCAGTAGGTGTGTCCCCAGTCTCTAACGTGACGCTCGTGGATCTGCGCAGCCAGAGCTCGCTCGTCCCGTCTCTCATGCTTGCTCGCTCTGTCGCGCTTTACCAAGTCTTTTTTTTTTTTTGGAACGTGATCTTGTCCGTAAGGACTGAGGATCAACGTGCTCCGACCACAGTTTTTCCTTTGTATTTATTTCGTTCTCTCCCTTGTCTTGTTTACTCTTTCTTCTTCTTCCTCCTCTTTCTTCTTCAATGTCTTGTTCGAAGCGACGATTCACGCTGTATGCAGATGGCTCTTTTGTTTCTTTTTTCTTTTCTCCACACACTGAAACCTTCTCTGCGAGCGCATGATTCCCTTCCCTTTTCTTTCCGCCTTTTTTGTTTTGCTCTCTTCTATTCCCCCCCCCCCAATCTCTCTTTTCGTTTTTTCTGATTGACGCACGTTGCCGCGCTTTTCTTTTTTTGTTTGTTTGTTTGTTTTCCCTCGCCCCGCGTTGCGCTCGTGCTCGTTGACCGGCTGGCGCATGTCGCTGATTTTTCTTTCTTTCTCTCTCTGTCTCCTTTGTGTAGCAGTGTTGTTTGCTGGTGAATGTGCATGCGCACACCGCCTCACTTTTTTTTTCTTGGCACTCTGCCCTTTTTCGTTCACATTGATGTGAACGGGAAGGGAGGTGCAAGTCAAAATGGAAAAGAGGAAAGCAGACACGCTGTAAAGTAGGTGGCTGAACGTTGAATGCTCTCCACCCTTCCCTACACAGTAATGCATGAGGCGCGTGTGCATAGCGCGGCAATCCCAGTGGCGCGGACGCACTGCCTTCAACGTGCTCGCTCAAAGACGCGTGGATCTGTGACGAAGGTCGCCATGTGGCGTCTTTGATCGCTTGCCACGCTCTGCGCGACGTGCACACTTTTTTTTTTGTTTTTTTGCTCCCTCTCGTTTCGTTCATTGGCGGCTGTCCTCGGTGGGACGCGCCAGATCGCGGGAAGGCTGCGCGTGTTCGTCGTTGTGGTGGTAGTGTTATCATCACAAGGACAAGCACGAATTCGTGGTCCCTTCGCGCCGCTGGTTGTCCAGCGTGTGGAGCACTGTTCCATGGCACTGGGATGGGTGTGTACGGCAGTGTTGTCGTATGCCCTACTCCCAGGCAGACAGGACTTTCTTTCTTTCACAACACGTTTTTTTTTTGTTTTTTCTCCGTTGACCCAGTGCATCATCAACTTCATTTTTCTTTTCTTTTCTCACGTCAGTCTCTTTCTCTCTATTTGTCCCCATATATATGATTATTATTGTTTGGCTCACTGTGAGCCTGTACGTGTGGTTGTCTTTGCAACCACAGAAAAACGGAAAAAGCAATTCACAACGGTTTCAGTCTTTCTCTTTCTTCTTCTTCACAGCAACAGCCACTGCAAGACACGCACGCGTGGAGGTTGAAGAAGGATGAGGAAGCGCCTTGCTCGCTGTGGCCGATATATGCGTGAACTCTTCGCAACAGAAGAGCGCAATCGTTGCACGACGAAATGCGTCAGCGGCAGAATGGTGTGGTGTGTGCTGGTGTGCGTAGGGGCACGGCCCCGCTGCCGCACTGGAGGCGCACGCACGCGCCTGCCTTGGCCCCGTCGCTGAGTAGTCTTTACGTGACTGTCCCTTACTCTTGTTTCTCTCCCTCTCCCTCAAATGCTCGTTCTATTATCTGTCTCCCGTTCTTCTTTAGCGTAGGAGCAGGTTTTTGCAGTGCCATGAGCAGTGCCTCCCCAAAACGACCCGCGGCCAACAAGGGTGTACCTTTCGCGGATGGACGTTACTTGCTCTGTCACCGCCTAGGCAACGGTAGCTTCGGTGATATCTTCGAAGGCTGGGATACTGTCCTGCGCATCCGCGTCGCCGTCAAGCTGGAGAAACGCAAGGTTCGCTTCCCGCAGCTAGATTACGAAAGCAAGGTCTACCGCGTGCTTCACCAGCCACCTGTTGGAATGAACGAGGTCGTGCCGGCGCAGGATCTTCTTGATCTTCACGATCAGCTGAATGAGGAGCTCGCCACTGACCCTAGTGGCACTCCACTCGAATCCAACCTGTCGACGAAGATTCCGTACGTCGTGGTCGGCATTCCCCAGATTTACTACTTCGATAGCGAAGGGGAGTACAACATCATGGTGATGGAGCTCTGTGGTCCCTCTTTGGAAGATGTATTTAACTACTGCCACCGCCGCTTCTCTCTCAAGACTGTTCTCATGATCGCGGACCAGCTCATTGTACGGATGCAGTACATGCACGAACGTGGCTTTGCCCACCGTGATATCAAGCCTGAGAATTTTGTCTTCGGGACCGGCGCAAAGGCACACATTCTCTATGCCATCGACTTTGGGCTCTCAAAGCTGTACTGGGATGTCAAGAAGAACGTGCACATTCCCTTCGCAGAGGGTAAGCCCCTCACTGGTACGGCTCGCTACTGCAGCGCCAACACGCACCGTGGCTACGAACAGAGTCGGCGCGATGACCTCGAGTCTATCGGCTTTCTTTTCGTGTACTTCTTGAAGGGCAGCCTGCCGTGGCAAGGCATTCAGGCCAAGGACCAGCAGCTCAAGACAATCAAAATCGGCGAGAAGAAAATCGCAACCTCGCTGGAGGACCTCTGCAAGGGCCTCCCCGCAGAATTTCTCAAGTACTGTAAGTATTGTCGCGCACTCACCTTTCAGCAAAAGCCTGACTACGACTACCTGCGCGAACTTTTTCATTCACTGGCGCGTCGGTACGGCTATGTTCTCAAGACGCCCGGTGAGAAGGCGGCGTCCTCACCGCCGGTGGTCTCCGCGACAAACACGGCTACCACGCAGGGCTTGAGCAAGACCAGCAGCGGCTTTGTGCCCTATGGGTACTCGGAGTGTGTGGAGCCCGATCCACGTCGTGGCTTCTACGACTGGAACTTTGACTGGTTTCAAAAGCGAGAGCTGGAGGTCGACGGCGGGATCGAGGCAGAGAATCTGCGTAGAATGAATGCCATGACATCAGACGCGCAGAGCTACAACCCTGCGTTGCATGGTAGTGTCCAGGACATCAAGCAGTACCCAAAAGAGGCGGAATGAAACCAAGAGGGAGGAGAGCACACAACGATGAGGAAAGTCAGCGCGAAGGGTGGTGTCGGTGTCAGTCTTTTGGGTAGACCTCAAGGCATCATGTCACGTCCACTCACTGCTTCGTGCTCAGTCTTGTTTCTCCACCTTTGCTCCCCTTCCATGTACAGCAGCTCGGTCAAGAAAAAGAAAAAAAGCAGCCCTGATAGTTTCTTTTTTCTTTTATTGGAGGTGTGAGTTTCACGTTCAAGCTGCACGTGACGCGCAACACAAGGATGAGAAGTCGCAACGCGATGGCCAGTTCACCTCTCCATTCTCTCTCACTAAATTCGTGACTGTGGAGTCCTTGTCGAGGGAGGTGGATCAGCAGCGCAGGCTTCCCGTGGCGCATCGAACCTGCCATTTTTTGTATGTGTGTTTGGAGTTGGCCGATTGCTTTATTCGTTATGTTCATTTTTCGTTGGTGATAGGAGCACTGTTTTTGCTTTTCGTTTTGTTGTTGTTGCTGCTGTTTTCCCCTCGGTGCTCCTGGGTGTGTGGTGGCTGCCTGACCACCGCCACCTTTGTCCACTGGCAAGCCCATCGTCGTGGCAGGCCACCCAAAGGCGCGCCCGGTGGACGAGACGTCTCTCTCCTCCTCATCCTCCCTCCCTCTCTCTCGCCTCTCTCTCGCCTCTCTCTCTCGTCGTCTCAGGCAGCACCGCTTGCGCAGGGACGAATAATATGGCCGTCCTGTGTGTAGGCGTGTGGTGCCTGCAGAGACGCATGTGCAAATGCAGGTGGGCGAGAGGAAGGTTGGCAGAGTGTGTGGCGCGCACTTCTGCAGGAGGGGTCGCGCACACATCTTTGTGCGGAGGCTTCTTTGCGTGTGTCTGTTCTCGGTGTCGTTCCTCCTTTTTTTTCTACCCTTTTCTTCTGTTTCCGCTACACCGATGTTTCCTCCCGATCTAATCGCGTCATCGCCTCCGATATCAAAGCAGGCTTTGCTTTCCTCGTTTTTTTTGTTTGCTCTACTTGCGTTGACTGTTTGACTGTGCGTGAAGCTTCTCACATGCGTGCCCACTTTTGGGGGGTGCTTGGGGTTTTTTGCACCTTAGGCATTCGAAACGGCAGCGTGTCCATACTTTGAGAACACAAAAGACGAAAACAAAAAAAAAGTGAATCCTGTGCCGACACGCACACGCGCACAGGCACGCGTCGACATCGGCCGCACGGCTGCCCATGCCAGAAAGGTCAAGCACGGTCGAAGAAGTGGAACCGACTCTCTTCATCTTTGTTTGCCTGTGATGATCGCAAGGTGTGACCGTACGAGTGTGGGCACAGCGCTGCCCCCTACTACATCGGCTGCTCTGGCACACACACACACAGAGCGGGTGACAGAGAGAAAGGGAGGGGATGCGGCTTAGGTAATACGCACGCCGCCTTTCCCCGACGATCTCTTTATGGTACTCGTTCGCCATCACAACCACAACATCCTTCACTCTTCTTCTCACTTATTGTTATATTTTTCCTTGTTGTCACCCGCAACCACTGTCATTGTGGCGCTATCACGTACAAACGTGTTTGCGTGCGTGTGCCCATATTAGTCCGCGAGCGTTCTCTCTCTCTCACACACACACTGCGGTGGTGGTGGTGGTTATTTTTTTTTACATAGGGTGTTTCTCTCCACGTTGTCATTCACGCAGTATCATACAGTCTTGTCGCCGCACGGTTTTCGTGCCGCAAACGAAGCGTGTCTCTCTCTTTCTCTCACACTTATCGGCTTCATACTGAGGTGAGCCAAAGTGCTTCTGGTCGCGCCTGCGCACACACACGTACAGTCCAGTTTCCTGCCCACCAACGTGCCTCCCATGAGCGAGTTCAGCGACTGGGTGCGAAAGAGGTACCTCAACCCAGTTGTTGTCGTGGAGAGCACCGCGTCGGCAGACGCCGTGACGGGGCGCAACGGGCTGGATGTCGTTCAGCTGCTGCGGCGCTACAGCTCCGTCGCCGGTCCTCTGCAGGCCAATCTCGGAGAAAAGGGTGAGACGGTCGTCGTGCGGTGCTTTGGTGTGCGATTGCAGCGCACCGACTGTGTGCGGGAGGTTAGTCCCAGCCAAATACTGAGGCACGTGCGCCATCAAATATGGCGCATGGCCGAGATGGATCTCGTGTGCGGTGAGCAGCTCGATCGCGTCTTGCACGACAAGCTCATGGAGAGCGTCCAAGTCACCCCAGCGACAGCCAGTGCGGCCTCGTCGTCGTCGCCTGAGCACACGGCAAGTGCATCGGTCACAGCGGGTGAGGCGGCGGCCTCCGTGGTCGGGCCCTCTCCACGACCACAGCGCATTGCTGTCAACACAACCTCCTTCAACACGCTTCTTGAGCGCTCGCGGCCCCCCTGGCACGGCAGCGTTGTGCGGGACCTCCACTATCTTGTCCGCGCGACATCCTTCGAGACGCTGGACTACCCAGTCGGTGTCCTGTACGTCGTCTCCACAGGCGAGCCCGGTGGGGTGGATGGCGTGCTCAGAGCAATTCGTGGACAGATGAAGCGCTTGCACGACATGCGCATGGATCTTGTCGGTATGGAAACTGATCTGCACTCGTTCTACATTCTTCTCCATGACCTCGCTGCGCCGTCGTCGACGACGACGCTGCGTGATGCACAGGCGATCTTGACCGCCATGAAGCAGCTTTACGGCGACACGTACTGCACGCTGGTGAAGCTCAACTCTGGCGCTGTCGACGGCGCCTCTCATCTACCGACTGACCCGACGCCGTGGGTGGACGCCAACCCGGCGTGTATGGACGTCCCTGCGTACACGGCCCTTGTGCGAGAGCAAACGCGTGAGGCCAACCGCCCGGACGCCGCGGCCGCGGCGGCGTCGAAGACCTCCTCGGTGCCAACCTCGCTGCAATATCGAACCGTCAAGACGCACTTCACCGGCACCACCAGCAGCGGCAGCAGCGCGGCACGTGAAAAGCTCACCACGGGCTGCTACCTCACCCGCGACGACCTCTCTGAGCTGGAGGGCGCCATGGCCTACTACGTCGGCCAGAGCCTATTCCGCTATCTCGAGCGGAGGCACCGTGGGCTGGACGTGGCCGTGCAGGACCGGCGGACAACAACGCTGCGCAAGGTCGCCGCGTGGCTGTCGCTCAAGGACGAGTCGAAGCCCCGTGCGGCGTCGGTCGTGAACGCGCCAGACGGCACCGCACCGCGGTACTTGGCGACATCCGTCGAGATGCAAATGCGGCGGTGTGGCGACTTGAGTCTCGCCTTCCATCACTACGAGATGGCTGCCGAGTACTACAAGATGTGCATGGAGGAGCTCATCCAGTCTTTACCTGATCGTCCGTACAACAAGGCCATGATCGCCGCCTGTCAGGAGGCGATTGGCATTACCTTGCTCATGCAGGACAAGCTTCCGCTGCCGACCGCCACGCCGTGGACGGTGACGGCATCGTGGACCTCCACACGGTCTCACAGCGCGTGCCGTCTGGAACTGGCGCAACCCATGTTTGTTGGTGCCGGTCTCCCGCTCAATGCGCTGCGACTGTCATTGATGATGTCCGAATTTTGCCGCACACGCATGCCCCCGGCGATGGATCGAACCGTGGGCCAGCTGAAACACATTCTGCGGTCCGGCCTCATCGGCCGCACGCCGCTCTTCCTTGCGCTCATCCACGATATGCTGGCCAGCGCCTACATCTTCACCAACCCGCCGTACCCGAGTGGCTTGCTGCTCCCGCCGTCCCTGCCGGTCTCCAGCGAAGGGCTGCCGGTCTACAGTTACATTCGGCGCTTCGTCGCGAACCTCGCGACAGCCGGTCAGCATTATCTAGCCGAGGGTGTGATGGAGTGTGCGCTGCGGTGCTTTCTGCGTGTGCTGGAGGTGTTTCGCTCGTTGGGCAAGGCCCGCGCCTGGCCCGAGTTGTATGAGCGCCTCCTTGATCGCATCAGCACCCTCTACTACACGCTTGGCTACGATGTGAAGGGCCTGGCGATGTCCAGTGTCGCGGTTCTGCAAGGCTGTCGCAAGTACAGTGATCCTGTGAGCGGCTACAGCGCTTTCGAACATTTCTGGCGTCGGCAGGAGCAGGTGCTGACGTCCAAGGGTTTCGGTCTCAGTGCGCACATGGTGGTGCCCGAGGTGGTTCGTCCCTCGGTGACAATCCGCCGAAACACGTACGGGGTGGACGCAGACACCTACCACATCACTCGTCTGCTTGGCGACGTCGCCGCGAGCTCGGAGTGGCGCGTCATGGAACACCAGCTCCGCAGCGCCATGCTAAGGCGTCTAGCTCAACACGAGGCCCGCGCCACGGCGGCGGCATCCACGACCAACGAGGCTGACCCCTTCGCTTCTGCGCGTGCCACACATCAAACCCAGCCGCGGCTCGTCTTGCACTTACCCCGTGGCTCCCACGGGGTCGTGAGGCAACTGGCGAACGACGATGTCGTCGTTCTCGCACGCACCACCACCGCCACCACCACGTCACCGGGTGCGGTGGTGGCGGCAAGTTCCGCCGTCGTGGCTGCCGGCACCAAGTCCGGCTGGGGCGACTCTTTTATCGTGACAGGGCATGCGCATGTGGTCCGGACCGGCTCCGCGAGCGCCGCCACCTCGCCGCACTTCCGCATGTACCTTGGCGAGCCCCTCAAGGTGAGCGTGGAGCTGTACAACCCAGTCGGTGCCGCACTCACAGCCACCAACATGTGCCTGCTGTACGTTGCCCGAGGTGGTCAGGGAGCGCAGCCGTCGTCGTCACCACCGCCGCTGTGGAAGACTGCCTCGACCCAGACCGTCACCATTCCCGCCCAGAGTCGCACGCAGGTCAACTTGTCCTTTGATCCCGTCCAGGAAGGGGCTTACGTTATCATCGGCCTCTGTTGGTCGATTCTGGGCCAAGAGGGGTACTACTACTTCGCCACGCGCGAGAGCCGGCCAGGCTGCACGGAGAGTCTCTTCGAGTACGCCATGGCGCACCCCATGCCGAACCCCGATGCGCCAGAGAATGTTTGTGTCGTGGTGGAGCCCCCTGAAGCCTGGCTGGCGAGCACCTTTGACCCGCCATTGCCGTCACGCATGCGGGACGGCGAGTACTTCCACACGACGCTCTCGCTAGCGAACAAGAGCACGCGTGGGACGGCCAGGCACATCACGCTTCAGCGCAGCCCACAGAACGCGCACCTTATCTTCATTGGTGAGTTCGGGTTGGAAAAGAATCTTAGCGAGGAGACCGCGTTCGACCTCGCCGAGGACCTCGCGCCAGGGCAAGTGAAGAAGCTCTCGGTGGTGTTTCGCGCGCAGCACGACCGCGGTGACGCCGCCCTGACCTGCTACAACCACCTCTTTCTGCTCTTCGGCTTCGTGTCGGACGCTGGTGCTGTGCACGCACCTGGTCTCGCGGCATCAACCACCACGCGGGTCATTGATGTTCGTGTTCACCGCCTGCTGCGCCGCGTGGAGGTGACCCCTCTGCTTCTGTTGTACTCGACTGTGCTGCCTCCAACGGGGCCTTCGCTGGATACCGCGTGCGTGCTCACTGTGAAGCACATCCCCGCCCCCACCAAACCGTCCACAGCCAGTGTTTCGCGTCGGCAGACCCACGACGCGCCTGGAGAGGGTACAGAATGTTCTGTTAACAGGCCCGTTTCTGTGGCGCGTGTACTTGTCATGCACGAGCCCCGCTGGGAGTTGCACCTCGCTCAGGACGTGGAAACGCTACTTCAGTGCCACGATGACAGCGCTGCATGCGTCATGCCCCCTGGCAGCTCCCTGACGATGCCTATCATGGTGCACCGCAAGGATGCGGGTGGTACCACCGCTAACGACAGCGTCACGTCCGCGGGAGCGGTGCTGCTGAACCACGTCCTCGTATCGGGCGACGACGACAACGACGAGGTGCCCGAAGAAGCACCATTGAAAGATACCGAATGCCTTCCACTGAGGCGGGTGCTAAAGTCCGACACGCAAGCGTGCTTTGTGGAGACCGTGCTCGGCAAGACACTCTCCCCTACAGAGGGCACCGGCAAGGCAGCGGCGACAACGTCCAGCAGTAACAGCACCAGCGCGGCAAGCGCGTTCTTCCTGCAAACCTTCTTCCGCGGTGCTGGTGGGGTTGGCAGCAACGCCGTGGATGCCAAGGCTGGGATGGAGGCGATGGCGTTCTACAAGGATAAGGCGGGTTCGGCGGAGGCGGTGGCCATTGCGCAGCGAACGCCCGCCCAGCGTCGGCAACAGGAGCGGCAGCAGGAGGCGGCCATGTACGGCGCGCCACTGGAGACCTACTCACCGATCGCTGTCGCCGTCGCGTGGGTGTTGCCGGAGGATGATTGTGCGGACGACGAAAGCGGCAACGCCGGCGCAGAGGCGAAGTCGAGCGCGTCGATAAGCGATCGGCCCGGTGGCGTTGGCGGCCGTGTTGTTTGCGGGCAGTCCTTCTTCCTCATCGACGCCATGGCTTTCTTGGATCACTGCACGTGTGCCAGCGGTGACGGCGCCGCTTCCGCCCTGGTGCAAAGTTTTCAGTTCACGAGTGACAAGGACAGCTTTGCGTGCAACAACAACTCCAGTCTGTCATCGGCCGTGGCTGCCACCGGCATCGCAGAGCGCACCGCCGCGGCCTCAACGGAGAGTGTGGCGACGCTGCAGGAGCAGCAGACACGTCTGAGCCAAGCGCTGTGGAGCCGCAACAGTCCACGCGGCGACCGCGGCGCGCTCGTGTACAAGGTCAGCGTCCCGCTCTCGGCCGAAGCGACACCGTCCATGCCCACCGTGGCGCTCGCCCCCGTCACATTCACGTGTCTCTCTCTGTCGCCGGTGCCGCTGATGGTGGAGATCTGTGCACACACCCTCGGCGATGACGCACAGCCAGTGTTGTTTGTTGGCAAGACCCGAGAAGCGTTTTACCTTCCCCCTAGCGCACGCCACTCGGTGACCTTGACGGCGCACGTACTCATGCCCGGCGTGGTGGACTGCAACCGAGTGCGTGTGCGCGCGGCCCCGCTGCTATTTCAGCCCGCCGTGCCCGCTGTACGGACAGGCATGTCGGCAGCCGCCTTCCTGCGTGCCTTGCGTGCTGACCAAGAAGGAGTCAACACGAGCTCGTACGACTCCGCGGTGGTGAGGCGGCGCGGAAACACGTCGTCCAGGTCAGCGTCCGCCGTCGCCTCGCCGCACCACGCGCTGGATTTGGTGGGCGAGGGTGCCACCACGCACGGGAAACCAGTCCACACCGCCGCAGCCGCGCAGACTCGGGCCGCACTGCACTCGCTTGTTGCCGCGCAGAGTCGCCGCCGCAGCGTCGAGCTGGGCCCCACCGCGTACTCGCGGGTCTCCCCGACGGCGCCGGCGGGGGGTGCACATCACCACGACGCCACTCACGACGCAGCGGTTGAGATCGCGCTGGGTCTCTTGATGCCGCGCGGTTTCCCGGCGTCCCACGTCGTTGTCGTCGGGGCGGAGGTGCCCGCGCTGGTACACGTCACCTTCCCACGGATGGACGCCTCCACGCAGGCCGCAGCCGCCACCGTGTTTCAGCGCAAGAACACGGTATACCACCGCGACTGCAAGCTGTTCGCGGCGAACTACGCGAAGTTTAACAAGGCGCAGGCAGCGGCGTGGTTGGAGAAGAGTGCCACCGCAGACGCTGCGCAGCAGGGGGTGAGCGAGGATGTGGAAGGGAGCAGGGTGCACTACGTCTACCGCCCCAGAGTCAAGAAGGCCGTCGAGGCGACCGGCACCGGTCCCGTGCAGTTCGATGACCTCGACAAGCTCCTCGCCTCGCCGCACAGTGGCGCTGTCAGCGAGTTGAACGGCAGTCTTCCGTCGTCCACCCATGTCAACGCTGCGCGATCGGGGCCCCGGGCGACCGGACCCTCCGCAGCGGTGAGCCCACCTTTGAAAGGCTCCCCCAGCACATTCAGCGGGAGCGCGAGTGGGGGGCTCGGGCACAGCCTGACCTCCAGCAGGCCGCGTCCTCCTCGCCTGCTCCTCCCTCAGCCCCTGCAGGGGCGGGACAGCAGTGCATCAGGGCTGTCGGCAGAGGCACCCCAAGTCGAGTCCGCCGCACACAACGTGCCGGATGCCCTCTTCGCCTCACCGATTCTCCACGCGGCGCCACCTCTCGCGTCCTCGGCACAGAAAGCGGTGGGGTCGTTGTCGTCACCGCCTCCACCGCAGTGGCTGCCACCCGCACAGGTGCCGGTCTCCACGCCCGCCCCACGACTCGACCTCGACCAGTGCAGCACACGTGAAGCGATGGGCGGCGACGAGGACGAGGAGCAGGACGAGCGTCCGCTGCCTGACCTCGTCCTCGGTGACGACAGCGAGCCGACGAGCGCGTATCCGAGTGGGCTGCACTCGGCCCTGCTGAGCCCTCTGCACATCCCCTCGCCCCACCGTGGGTTTGGCTTCGAGCACGTCATGCCGGTCGACAGTGTTCGTGACCGCAGCGAAGCCGATGTCGCTGCCGCTGCGGAAGGATTACCGGAGACGACCATCGTGGTCCCTGCCTTTGCCACCAACGATGGCGGAGACGATGCGAGCGACGCCATGGAGGCGTATCTGCGCCAGAGCACGGCGCTGGTCTCGCCAGACACACCGTTGTGGCCCACTACGAAGCCGGTCAACGCCCCTCTGCCTGTGAGTTTGCTTGACGACACGGCGGGCGCAGCTGATCTGCCAAGCACACCGCAGGCGGTGCTCTCGCGTGTCGTGGAGCACCGCGCCGTGACGCACCCTCTGACAGCTGAGGACGTGCATGACGCCGATCTTCGGCGGGGCATGCGCGAATTGCCAGCGAGTCGTACCGGCGTCGTCGTGGTGACAGGGACACCCGTTCGTGCGGGTGGTCGCGCGACCCCAGCCAGAGGAGTGAGTGTGAGTGCCACTGGGGTGGACACCTCACCCGGTGCGGAAGAGTCAGCCGTGCTCACGGGCACCCCTATTCACGTTGGTGTCGTCAACGCGAAGGCCAGTCCGACGACAGGCGCACGTTGATCGGTGCAGGTGGTGGTGGTGCTGATGGGTGATGGCGGTGTGCTGTTGTTGTGTCGTTTCGGCTCCTCTGTTGCACGCCCCCTGCTCCTGTTGTTTGCCTTGTTTTGGATTCGTGTTGTACCAGTAACCTCCTTTCTTACTTACACCCTCTAGTATGCGGGTCAGCCGGTGCGTGACGGCGGAAAGGGGGAACGGGCGTCCTGTTTGAGTGAACTCACGTTCGTGGGTCGTACCATCAGCCAAAATAAAAACATCCATGCGCGCGCGGCTGGCATGTAGCAAGCCACACAACCAGGCCCACAGCGAAGAATCGTGCCGAGCGTGTTTCCCCCTCCCTCTCTCTCTCTCCCACACACACACGGTGTGTCGGCTTGGTATTTGTCACAGCGACAGCGGGTATGTGCGCCTCACAGAAACTGCTGCGGGTGCGTCTCGGGTATCCCATCCCCACCGTGCACCTGGTCGGCGAGCATCAGACCTGACAAACCCAGCTGAGGCTCCCGCGCTTTCCTATATGGTGTCAAAGTACCGCGGCACGTGTGTGCCCTGCCCTTCTTCTTCCACTCCGACTTGCTCCTTAATCCTTCGTACCTCCCTCCCCCTTCATTCCCCGCACTGCCATATTTCGGATTTCCTCCTGTCAGCCTAACAAGGCCAAAAAATAAACAACAACCGTCCGCTTTCTCTCTCTCTCTCACACACACACAAACACGCAAGCGAGCCCTTCTCCCCACACCGCCATGAGCGTCACCCCCTCGAGTACCGGCATGCCGGAGAAGCAGCCGTCAACGATGCTCTCTCCCGTCGTCGGTGAGCCAGTCCCTTATCCACAGCGCACTCAGCCGCCACGACACTCAGCGTACACACGGCTGGACGCCGCCGATGAGTGCAAGACGTACCGCCACCTTCGCGTCGCCCTGATCGTGCTCGGGACTACCTCCGCTGCCCTCGCCCTCGCAAGTCTCGTTGTCCATGCCTTCATTCTTGCCCACTCCCGGCGCTACTCCAGGGTCGATGACACAACGCGCTACACGTGGGAGGACCCTGATTACCTAGACGAAAGCGACGCTATGTCCCTTTCGTTATTCCAGTTGTTCTACAGTCTATGTTTGTTCGCCGCTGTTTACTGCCTCATTGTGCTTGCTGCATCAGTCATCCCCGCGATGGCGTGTTCACGTTCTGTGATGGCGCCTGGCTGTTGCCCATCTGTGTGTCTGGCAACCACCGTCCTCATCGGTGTCGCTCTCTCCGTCGTGGAAGTCTCCTTCTGCTTCGCCCTGCCACCGGCGGGCATCCGGGTGATCGGCGTTCTGCCGGCGGTCCGCATCGTCTTTATGATCGCCTACGCCGTCCTACTCATCGTCAGTGCGTGCATGTTTGACGATTCATCAGATAACTAGCACTGGAAAAGGGGAGAAGGGGGCCCAACGAAGGTGTGGGAAGTATGTGTCCGCCTACCCGCCCTTCCACACTCTTGCTCACCCTTTTTTCTCTCTTTATGGACGTGTTTCGTGTTCATGTTCGGTTTGCTTTGTTTTTTCTCACCTTCCTCTCCCCCCCCCTCCACCTCTGGCAAGGTAAAATGCACGCGCACCAGCTGTTGTCGTCAGTGGCGCGTTCGCGGAAAACAACGTGAATGCCTTTTTCTTTTTTTGTTCTTGTTTTGGTGTCCTGCGTGTTGGTCATTCTTTTGCCCGAGTCCCGTACCCCACACGGACACGCACAGCGTGAAGATACACCGATCACGCGCCGTCACCCTCATCCCTCACCCGCCCATGTCTCTATGCGAACGTTGCGTTCTCACCTCCTGCCCCTCTGTTGCGAGTGCCTGAGAGGTGAGGAAAGTGGGGATTTTCTTTCTTTTCATTTACCTACCTTTGATTGTTTGATGCTTCCACGACCGTCTGTGCATGAATTCTTTCCTCCCCTCTGACGACGTGTTGTCCTTCCTTTTTTTTCCATGTTCCCTTCAATCTTTTCTGTTTTCTTTTTGATGTGACGTTCGTCACCGCTCAAAGCAACTGTGTGTCATAGCAGAAGAGTTGGTCGCCTCCCTCGCGCATGGACGCCACTCAACTGCTGCTGTGGGATGTTCGGTGGTGATGTACACCTCCGCACACTTGTCTGTGTGGCAGACAGAGAGAGAGAGAGAGAGAGAGAGACGCGACCTGGCTTCTCCTCAGCTTCTTCCCTCCACCGTTGTATGTATTC
>JASANP010001143.1:0-242706 GCA_030849625.1 Wallacemonas sp. TrypX | reverse complement strand
TGGTCGCCGTTCTTGTGCCGTGCCTGGAAGGCTTCCATCTCCTTGCGGCGTTCCTCCTCCTCGTCTGTTGCCTTTGGCTTGCGTGTGGTGTGCCCTGGCTTGGAAGGTGTTCGTGCGCCGCCGTGTAGGCTCGTCGTGCGATCTTGATGAATGAATGCCTTGACGACTTGTTGACGCTTGTCGGTATCGGGCTCGGGGAACAGCGTGCGTAGGACCTCGTACAGGTCGTCGCGAGAGGGGCGTCTCCTCTGTGGCTGCTCGATGATGTGTGCGAACAACGGTCGGAGCGCTCGTGGGAGCGTCTCGGCTGCCGTGACCTCGTTCTCCATGTGCAGTTCGATCACAAAGAATGCCAAAGCCACGAAGAGGCCGCAGTCCTCGCTGCCGCGCTGTTGTCTTGGTGAGCTGCAGCGAAAGTGCAGTGTGAAATGTTCCTTGTACTTTGCGAACATTCTTCTAATGTCGCTTCTCACGGGCTCGGATGGGGCGGAGTCGTAGATGTCAACGCCGAAGGTGCTGGGTGGTGCGTCACCCGGGCTCTTTTTCGTGGCGTACACGACTGCAGCGATCCAGTCGCTTCGCGTGAAGATCGGCAGATAGATGCAGTGGTGCCTGCGTGCGTGTGTGATAATGGTCACAGTCGACACGACCACGCTCAGCGGAGCCAGTGACACCACGTGCANCCGACCCCACCCGCCCCTGGCCCGCCACCGACGCCCGCCTCGACACCGCCCGCCCCGACAGCGCCCCCACCTTGCCTTTCACCCACACCTCCGCCCCGGCTCTGAATTTCGGTTCAACCGCAGTTTTGACTTTTTTCATTCTTCACCTTCGTTTCTACCCCGGTCACCGCATCTTATTCATCATTCACGTGACGTGAATAGTGTCGAACTCAGCCGGGCGTTGGGTGTCCATTAGAGGAACGATCGATGCGCTAGCAGACAAGCAGAAAGAAAGATGGAGAAGGGGAGATGGGAAGAAGGAGACGAACGAGTGAGGGTTTGACGTCGGTGATGAGTGAGTGGTGGCGTCCTTCGTGAGGCAAATGAGAGCACCAGCGAAAGCAGTTGCAGGATTGCTCACACTGAGACAGCGAGCCGACCCAGGAGGGAGAACGGGCATCAGTTTCGAGTGACCGACCGACGTTTAGCCCACTGTGTGTCCTGTTTGGTAGAGTTCCGTGCGGGTGAGGCCAGTTATTTCTTTGGGGCGAAAAAGATAGACGTAAAGAAATGAACCAAAAAAAGAAAAAAAGAACTGAAAGCGAAAGCGAGGAGAGGAAAAAAGTACCATGATGCGGGAGAGCCACGTGCGAGTGAGTGGCTTCCTTGTTTTTTCAATTAAAAAGAAGTGTCGGGTTTGTTCGGTACTTTCCATCGTTGGCAGTTGATCTTGCGTTTCAGTGTAATGGTATTTGTACGTTTACCTCAGAAAAAGGAAGAGGGGCACTGGTTCCTTCTCTTTGGCAAGGCAAAAGAAATTAATGAAACAAAAAAAAGAAGAAGAAAACTTTGTTTTCACCTTATCCGATTCGCACGTTCGTCACCAGTCAAGAGCAGGTGATGAGAAAGTCAGTGAAGGCGGAAAGACGCGAGGGCGCACACATGCAGCGGCTCGTAGGCTGATCCACCGGCCGTTCCCACACATTTTGCTCTGCGAATTGAATACGTCACCGCACTGACCAGGACGAAGTTAAGGGAAGACAAAAGAAAGACGGTGACGAACAGTGTGAGGTAAATCGAAAACAAAGAAAAAAGAGGAATGAAACACTTGATAGTAAAAGCATGGGGAAAGTGGTAAGTCACTGGTGTTTTTGTCACTTTTTCAACTAACAGTAGTCGCAAAGCGTTTCCCACTTGCGGAGTAAACGAAACGAAACAAAAGCGAAACGAGAAAGGAGTGTGTGTTTCTTTCAAAAAGAGTGGTACAACTGGCTGAAAGCAGGACAGACACACAAGAACGGACGGTCACAAATCAAGAAAAAAAAGGAGGGAGAGGGGGGAATGATTCACTTCCTCAAGTCGATGTCCTCCATCCTTGACTAAGGAAGCGGGTGAGTCGGGATTAACAGAAAAAGAAAAAAGAGAGGGGGAAGCCAACCCGCATCCTGAAGAGAATGTGATGTCTGTGAAACAGCGGAGGGTGGGGGTTGCGGCTGCCACTTAGTTTTGGTGTCGTATCCGCGCTCAGTGACGCGTGCTGCCTGTCTCATTGTGAACGGGCTCACCTGCCTCGTAGTGGTCTGCGCGCTCGTCCTCCCGGCGCTTGTGTTCGTCCTTGACGACCTTGCCATCCACGTCGAGATTGTCACAGATGCGGGCGCGGGGAAGCAAAATGTACGCCAGAGGCACGATGCCGAGCGGGAAGACAATGTGGCTGATCACAAGGAGGATGGGGACGTTGCTGAAGTCGCACGAGCCGGCCGTGGTGCTGAACGGCCACACAAACTCGATCAGAAGAGAGCCGATTGTGGCCGCCATGGATTGGCCCATGTTAGCGAAGCCGGCACAGATAGCGTACACCATCGACTCCGAGCCGCGAGGACAGATACGCGACAGCAGAATGACGGTCGGCATGAAGGACATCATGTAGCACACCTGGTACACCACCGCATCGCCCATAATGTACATGGCATGATCAGGAATGCCAATGTACATGTTCCAGCGCTTGATGATGATGATATCAAACAGGGAGGCCAAAATCTGCACAATGGTGGTGATGATGAACGTGAACTGGTAGCCGCGCTGGGAGAAGATGTAGTTGAAGCACGTGACACCCGCAATGCCGCCAATATTGCCGATGATCGAGCCGACGGTACTGTAGAACGTGTACGTGAAGTGCGGGCCATCCGCAACGCACTCAGGCTCAGCCATGAAGAAGCTGTCCACGGGGCCGGAGACCTGAAGGTACAAGACCATGTTCATGTAAATGAACACATTTGCCTTGGCGATGACGAGCGGCGCAGCCCAGAAAGCCATACCGAGGCACACAACGGCCGTGGCAATGGCAGCGTACAGCAGGTCCCAGCGGTCGCCGAGGATCGTGACGCAGGTCATGACGATGACGGACAGCACCATCACCACACTGTAGCACAGGAGCTTCCAGTTGCGCTTGAACACACCCTTGTTGATTTCAAAGAAACCACAACAGCAGATCGTAATGTCAGGGTCATAGCGATCGTCGTCGTCGACAATGTCGTCACCATTGGCGTCCGCCGTGTCAGCCAGGACGGCATCGTTCAAGTGTCCGACCTGGTGCGCCTCCTCTTCCAACTCGGGGTGCAGGTTCTTTTCCTCAGGGTAGTCCATGTCGTTTTTGCCAGCAGTGTCAGCCTCAGCACGCATCTTCACAAGTTCCTCCTCGAGGCGGCGCACATCCTGGATACGCTCGACGCGATTCAGGCGCTCACCGTACCAGTTGAAGACGAAAAAAGTGGTAGAGAGGAGCTGTGTACCGGCAGAAACAAAGCAGCCAATGTGGGGCATACTGATGTCGGAAATGGGGCCCTGAATGGCGGCGGCAATGAGAGCGGCAGCCATGATGAACCACCAAATCCAGCTCACCATCGCTGGACCCGCCGAGGGCCGCTCGCGCATGAGACGACTGTAGTGGCCCTCGGAGAGAATGTCGATGTTGGCCATGCAAAAGCACGTCAAGAACACGAAGGCAGCCGCGACGTCCGCGGACTCCGGCTTCGCGGGCATCAGGCCGTAGGCGAGTGCGAACGCGGCACCGACGATGCAGGAAAGCGCACAGTACCAGCGCTTCGTGTAACCCTTGACGGCGAACACATCCGAGAACATGGCAGAAAAGGCCTTGATGGAGAAGCCCATGCCGGCAATCGGGGACAGACGCTGGTAGCGAGTGCCATCAATGCCAAAGCGCGAGCGGAACATCGGATAACGCGAGTAAGCCACCAGATAGTAGCCGAGACCCTTGTTTAAAAAGTAGCACAGTCCGAGAGCGAGCACACAGCGGGGCCCGTAGGCTCTGGACGCCTTGCCGTACACCGGCAGCTTCTCAATCCACGGGCAAGCACGGAACAGCGCGCGCGCATCGGGGTGAAAGTACTCTTCCACGGCGTGTTGGTCGGCGGTGAGCTCGGGGCCGTCTGAGCTGTCATCACTCACAGGATCGGCGCGATACTGCGTGTACGGCTCTTGGACACCGGAACCGTTTTGTGCCATGGCGACGCGTTCAGTCTTCTTTTCGCGAAATGATCTTGGGGTGAAGAGTGCGGAGAGGTAGCGGGGGTTCACGCAGTCTTCTGATTAAGATTTGCTAGAGTGTGTCTGTGTGGGTGGATGAGGTGTTTGGTGGGGTTGCGTGTTAGCCAAACGTGCACACGAGCAAGATGATGACCTGGCAAAGAAAAAAGAAGGGATCGGGAGAAGAAAAGAAGAAATGCGAACGCAAAAAAAAAATAAAGCAAGATGGTGTACGCCGGGGACGACACGCTCCGCCGGGCATATAATGATTCTCAATGACGAGCCTGAAACGAGAGAGATCGGATCTCTCTTCGTATGTGTATGCACGCTTCCACTGACACTGTCCACGACCTGATATGGCAGCCACATTTGGCTGTCGATATATCGATGCATATAGATATAGATATAAAGAACTGTTGACCACTCTTCGCGGTGCGTTCTACTCCGGCCGATGTGCGCCTGGATACGCTTTTTTTTTGTTCGTCTTTTCTTTTTGTTCGTTTGTTTATCTTTTTGATTGTTGTTCCTCGCCCGCTACACCTTGGTGATTGCAGCCTTGTCGACAATGAAGATCACTTCGCCTTTACAGTCGCGGAGGAAGCGAGAAACGGGGCAAGGAGACGGTGCGACATCGTCAAGGATGCCGTTCACAACCCACGACTTTTCGGGCCCCGCCGCGAGGATAACAACCTTCTTGGCATGTTGGATGACAGTCTTGGTGAGTGTCGCTCGCCACACCTTGGGCACCATCGTGGGGCTGGGGAAGCTGACAGAAACGGCGCGGTCCAATTCGGAGGCAGCGATAGAATCGGGGAAGATGGACGCGGTGTGCCCATCGCTGCCGAAGCCAAGGAGGACGATGTCGACGATAGGGATGGTGACTGCCTTGCCGTTCACGGAGACAGATTCACAGGGCAGTGATGTCAGCAGCTTCTTCTCAAAGTCGTCTGCCGTTTCCCGCGCGCCTGCTTCACCGTTGTGCGGATCCTCCGTTGTGGCGAGCGCCGGCGCCGGACTCATTGGAATGATGCACTCGGCAGGCACATCGCAGAGGAGAGCCTCGAACGCCATGCGGTAGTTCGACCGCTCGTCATCCAGCGGGACAAGTCGATCATCGCCACAAAAGACCTTGAAGCGCTTCTCAGATTGGAACAGGGGGAGGTTCAGTTCGTGGATCTTGTTCAAGAGCTTGCGCGGAGTGGAGCCACCAGACAGGGCGATAGAGGTGGGTTTGGCCGCTGTGCCATTGGCAACGCCGTAGTCCACGATCAGTTGGCGAGCCGCGTCGCAAATGTCGTCAAGTGAGTCGCACACCTTGATGACGGGCTTGAACGTAGAAGATGACATGCTGGGGCTGTTGGTGATTGTTGCTGCTATGAGCTCCTGTTCGTAGGGAGGGCTGTGAATGTGATGATGAGCTACGACGCGGTGGCCAGAGAAGAGATGTCCGGAAGAGAGTTAGTTGTTGGGGAAAAAAAAGAGCGCTGTGACACGTGGTGGGAGGGAGTGGTGGATACGCAAAGCCGGAAACAGAGGAGGTATGTGTGTACGTGTGGGCAAAGAACGGGGAGCCCCGCATGAAAACGGTGACGCCGTGGTGCCGTAGAGGTAAAAGAAAAAAAATACGGAAGGACCTAGACAGCGGCTCACTTCCCAGTCTTCCATGAAGATGTGCCTGCCCGAGGCAGCAACCGCTTCGTTGATGCGTGCGTATGTACAACTGTATGTGTGTTTGAATACCAATCTCAGAGAGACTGTCGTCTCCCAGTGTGTCCCCGCAGTCAATTCGACCACGCAGGCGCGCCGTGCCTTATCACGCCGTGCGAGCACCACGTCGAGCGCTCTCCAAGGCAGATCGCACAGATGGGTTGTGCAGCATTTCGTGCACGTTCGCGGTGTCTGCTGTGCGCAGGGCGTGCGTGCACAAAGGCGCGAGCACGCGCCGTCGCAGGGTGTCCTTGGCAAGCCAGTATGGAAGCGGGGACGGAAGTTCCAGTGTTTTTTCAATGTGCTCAAGACAAGGGACAACAACCTCATCGGACGCGTCCACCAGCTCGTCAACGAGTCCGCACGAAGTGGCGTCGTCGGCGGAGAGCATCGTTCCCAGTGTGAGCAGGCTTTCGGCACGCCGGAAGCCAACCACGCGCTCAAGCGCGCCAGCCACATACGGTGGTACACAGAACCCGTCTCGTGCGGCCGGAATACCAATAGCGGCGTCTGCGACGGACATGACACGGTAGTCGCACGCGAGAGCAAGGGTGGTGCCGCCGGTGCTGCAGAGGCCACCGACGGCGGCGGCTGTCGGTACGGGCAGCGTGTGCAGCGTGACGAAAAGCTGCTGAAACAGATGCCAGTAGTGGGCAAAGGGGGATGGATCATCAGTGAGGAGAGCATCAATGTCCAGGTCCCCGCCAAAGGCGCAACCGGGCGGAGCGGTGATGATAAGACCGCGTGCGTGGCCTTTATCCGGGTCACACACTGTCTCGATTGTCGTGAGAAACGACGAGAGTAGTGACGCACTAAGGCACGCTGAGCCTACGGCTTTGTGTTGCATCTCCAGCACGTAGACACCCTCAATCGGGGACTCCTTAACAACCACCTCGTCACCATTCGCACGAGACGATGACGTCCTGACAGGCTCGCTCGCTGTCGCGCACCACCGGGCACACTGCGCCAACGGTGATACCCGCATGTGCCCGTGCGCGCCACGAGAAAGCAGGCGCATCGACATGCAAACAATGGCGCCTCTGGGAGGGAAAGCGCGCATTGTTGTGCCAGTACAGAGAGAGATAGCGCGGTCGTCAGTGAAGCGGATTCAGATAGGGAGTAGGAGAAACGGTGTGCAGATGAGTACGAGCGTTCGTAAGTGTGGGTGGGTGGGTGATGTTAATTCGCTTGAACGCATAGGATCGTGAAAGGCACAGTGCAGGCCTTTTTGACAGAGGTTGCGAAGCCACCTGGCGGTGCGTTGTCAAAGCGCTGCCCTGTTGTATTGCCTTTGTCAGGCAGCAACTTCTCGTCTCTCTCTCTCTCCCTCTCTCTTTCTCGCTGTCGTTTCACGGTTGCGCAACATGTGGATTGTCGGGGCAGAAGTCCTCATCACGCACAGATCGGCGCGCGCGGTGGCACCACGAGCGGGAAGTGCTCTGACGAAAGGTCCCGGCAGTCCGGCGCGAGACGAAAATCGTTCCACATGTTGCCCGCCTCCAGCGCAAAACGTGCGTCGCCGCGCACAAAGTGAATGCCGATGCCGCGGCGCCAGCCACCCGTTTCGTTGCCTCCAGAGCCGTGCCACGTGGCACCGTTGTGGAACGCACAGCACCCAGCCTCGCCAAGGACAGGCACCGTGGTGCACGCCGCGGCCGAGGCCTTCGTCTCCGCCGACCCCCATGCCATCTCCTGCTCTGCCGCTGACTCCAACAGGGCGCGGTAGTCATTGTGGTAGAACTGGTTCGCGCTGCCACGACGTCGGTCTCCCCAGAGGTGCGAGCCAACACAGTACTCAAGAGTGCCAACGTTGGGTGGGCGTGTGTCGTCCAGCGCAATCCACGCCGTGCACACGACTTTGGGGTCGAAATCGAGGTAAGGTGTGTCTCTGTGGAAGCTGAGGGGGCCGGAGTGCGGTGGTTTGATCCACACCTGGTCTTGAGCCACGCGGCAGCCGTACGCCTCCCACCCCATCAAGGCGACGACCGCTTGACCCAAAACGGGCGACGTCACAAGGTCACGGAAGTGCTCGTCGCACTTCCAAACATTCACCACGTGGATCGTCGAGCTTTTCTTTGCGTTGGTTGTCGTGGCGGTGGAGCAGTGGGAGAACGCAAAGCGCCCCTTTGCGCGAAATTGGGCGGCGACCTTGTTGACCTTGTACGGTGGCGTCCCTGTGCTGTACTCGCCGTTGAGCACACTTTCCAGGCGACCCTGCAAAGTGCGTACAGTCGCCCCACCACCACGAAAGATGCATGTCGGGTGCACCAAAAAGCCCTCGTGTTGGAATTTTGTTACGCCCTCGCCGGTGAGGCTCTCTCTCAGGGCCACCTCTATCATGACAAGAGCTGCGCGGATAGCACGAGGAAAGAAATGGGAGATGGGGTCCGGGAAGAGAGGTTGTTGATTGTGGAAGTGTGTGTGTGTGTGTGTGTGCGATAGAGAGGTGGGTGAAGAGCAACGGAAGAGGTGCCGCCGGGGGGGGCGAAGCAATCGAAACTGGCGAGATGCGCTGGAGGCAACCGTCCGGCCACGTTTACGAGCGCGCGCGCGTGGAGACAGGCTCTGCCCGTTCCACGGCCAGCTGGGCTGTGCTGAATCATTTTCTCTGCGCACGTGTCTAAACAACAAGTGGGGGGAAAGTGCCATGAGTAGAGGGGAAGGAGAGAGTGGAACAGCGGTGACGCTGCGTTGCTGTTGTTATCCTTGTGCTGTTGTTCATCAGCTTGCTCACAGGACGGCACTCGCATAAATGCAGAACAACCATGCGCGACAGAGACGCGTGACAGGCTAGTGCAGACACGCACGTGTAGCCAAGAAACAAATCGGTAAAAACAAAAAAAACAAAAAAGGGGAAACTTAATGCTTGGTCACATAGCGCAAACGCATGCACTCGTCTGTGTGTGTGTGTGTGTGTGTGTGTGCTGCTGCGGGTGAACCAAGCCTTAGGCAAGCCTCACTAGACACTTCCGTCAGGGAGAAGAGGCGCGCTGTCGTCAGTGGGCGTGGCCGCACGACGCAGAGCCTTCCATCGGTACACCGCCACCGCGGCAACGGCGGCTGCAAACAGAAGAGCCAGAACGAGAAGAATCCAGCTATAGTCACGCGGCTTTGGACCCTCAAAGTACACCGGTTGACGCGTGTTGAGCTTCATATCCTTGAACACCAAGTAGGACGACATCATGCCCCGGTCCTCGTGGTGCAAGGCGTGGCAGTGATACAGCATTTCGCCCTGGTATGTGGCGGCCTGCCAGCGGATTGTGGTGACACCGTCGAGAATCGGCATGGTGTCACGGAACTGACCGCGGCGCATGCCATACGCTGTGAGCGATTGGTTCTCGTGCCGTCCACCGGGACGAGGCTCAAAGGAGATGAACTGGAAGTGGTTTGTGTGGAAGTGGAGCGGGTGGGGGCGGTCGTCCGTTGGATCGCCGTACACCCGCATGTAGACCACGCCGTGAAGTGGCACAGCGAACCCGTCATAGCTGCTCACGTTCTTTCCACGCTGTCCCTCAAAGTGCTTGTAGATGCACGTGGTTGAGTTCTGCAGGGAGGCACAGTCGCTGCCCTGCCCCATGACGTAGTAGGGCACAGGCTTCGTCAGGTCTGCCTGGGACAAGCTCAGTTCATGGTGCGTGACCTTGGGACTGCCCAGATACAGGTAGTCAGGGTTGAAGTCGGGCATGGTGATCGGGAAAGTCACCGCGGGCACGCTGGCCTTGCGCCGGCCCGGGTTCTGTGCGCGGATGTAGAAGATCACTTCATCAGGATCGTCAGTGAGGCGCACCGGGAAGACGCCTTGCTCTTGGCACACGGCGACCGTGGCGATACGCGTGGGGGTGGTGAAGAAGAGAAACCCTTGGTTCGCCTTGCGCGTACGCGGAAGCTGGACACCGTCGTAAGCCGCGATGTGGAATTCACACTGTGGAGGCAACGTGAGGTTGAGATGACATGAGCCAGCGGCGAAACCGATGCGAAGCACAAGCGGGCTGCCAACTGTCGCCGTGACGGTTGGCCGGTGCTGGCCGTTCACAAGGTACAGGTTCGGTGGGAGCGGAAGGTCCTTGCCGTTGGCGTCGACGATGCGCGGGTTTGAAGGTACGGCTGTCTTCATCTCGGTGTCCATTTCGGACAGCGTCATTCCGTCGCACATATCTGACTTCCCCAACCGGTAGAGGTGAACGAGCAGCACCTGGTTATCCCACCCATGGAACGGGTGATCCGGTGTTTTCATGAAATTGCCCTCACCAACGATGATGCCGCCGAACAATCCGCCCATCATCTGGTAGTAGGTGGAGCCGTGAGAGTGGGCATGGTAAAGGTGCAGGCCAGGGACATGATCACGCTCGATGCCCAACTTGTAAAGCCAGCTCTCACCACCGTTGAGGACTTTAAACGGATTGTCAACCTTGGGGTTGCTGTGGACACCGTGAAAATGGACGTTGGTGAGGTTGGGGCCGTGAAACGAGTAGAACATGGATGGATGAGCCTCGCCCATCTCCTCCGCATCGAGTTCGTTGTGAAGTGTAAGCTTGATCTTGCCACCTGGTTGCGCGTGAATAAGAGGGCCTGGCACCAGCGGTCCGCTCTTTTTTGTGTGGTAGAAGCGTCCAGTGTATTCAAAGGAGCGTCGATTGCCGTCAACGGGCTCAAGGGGAACGGTGAACCGATCCATCCTCACGAACAACTCGACGTTCGTGTTTCCCTTGCGACCGGGCTGAACCTCCATCACTGGTTGCAGATCCGCAGACTGCGCAATGCCCGCTGCCCACACCACCACCGTCACGGCGACCATCAAAAGTACGGTGATGAGACGCATTGCTTGCTACGTGGAGAAGGGGCAGTGAAGAGTGGCAGCGCTAACGGGGTGAAGACGGGGTAACAAAAAAAAAAGCAAGTTAGAAGAAGTGGCCAATAGTCTACAGGACTTATTCTGTGCCGCTTCAGCGCGAGTTAGCATGCGAGACCACAGAGTGCGGCAGGTAATGCAAAGAAAAAAGAGGAGGAAGGAAGTAACGACAGGTAGGTGTAGATGAGGTGTACAGCGAGACGTGCGAAAAAGGGAAGGATAGGCTTAAAAAATGATGAGGCTCTTGGTGGATAAGAGCGCAGCAAGCGGCGCAGGTGTGGAACAGCCTCAGCCACGCAACCACGGTGCCCACTGCACGCAGCCTGAGCGCTCACTGTAGCGACGCACACGTGCGCGTCCATTTTTGCCTCAGGGATGGGCAGGGAAAGAGAACCAGAGGGAGAAAGTGCCTGCATTTGGCTCAGTTCGTCTCTGTTTGCTCCATCGGTCAGGAGGGACGCGCGCAGCTGCGTCTGCCTATTATTGATATGTTTTTGCTGATGTTTTTTTTCATATGAGCATGGTTCATACGCTATGAAAATCCTACAAGTAATGCATGCTTCCCTGCACGAGAAGAAGAAGAGAACAAGTGCACACGCTTGGAATCCGCCGCAAACGCAGTTTGCGGCAGTGGCATCAACGAGTCCACAGCCTAACGGCATCAAAGTCGTCTTTGCTCTCTTCACTTTTCTGAGTCTTCTGCAGATACTGTTGTTGTCTTTTTTTTCTCTTTTCGTGGCACATGTTCAAGAATCTTTTTCCGGCTTTGTTTTACCCTAAACGTTTCACACACATTTGTGTGCTCAACTCCAGCGCAACGGTGACCAACCTCTGGGTCTTTAGATGATGTTGCGAAGGAGATTCAGCTGCTCCTTCGAGCATCCGGTCCACTTGGGGTCCGCGATGTCGACGTTGTTGTTGTTGATGAGAGCCTTGTACTTGGCTTCATTGCGGCGCGCAATGGGATCACGCCAGTACGGGTAGCCAACCCACCACCCCTTCTTACGCTCCGTCTCCTCGGAGCAGTACGACGTGTGCTTGAGCATGAAAACCATGCTAAGAAAGCCCACGGCAGCGTGGATGGGGTACTCCTGCGTGAACAGCTTCAGCTGAAACACGGGGAGGCGATCGCACTTCCAGCGGGTGTAGACCATTGTGGGCTCACGAAAAGAGGCACAAAAGCGAGGAGAAAAAACACCTACGACTAAAGAGGTTTCCGTGGAGTGTTCGTGGTAGTGAGAAGAAACCGCAGGCACCGATGAAAAGTGGAGGTGAGACGTAGTAGGCGAAGGAGGGGAGATGTAGAGGAGAAATTGAACGACACCGCACGACTATGGAAGCCAAACAGACGGGGAGCGGACAAGCAACGCCCTGTCGATATGGTCTTTGACGGGTAGTCCCCGCCGTGCCACACCTGACGCAAGAAGCCCGCTTGGCCGAGCCATTTTGCGGCGTGGCGGGCGGGCACGGCGAAGAAAACGAAAGCGTTCACTGGACGTGAGAAGGACGCCAGTGGCTGCGAATGCTGCCACCTCGCCTGTCACAGGCGCACATATGCGCGCGCCGCCGCCGTGTGCGCGCGTGTGCGAAACTGATACGGTTGGTGTCAAACTGGATGGTACGCACGTGTGCGTATGTGTCGAAAACACCTCGTCCCACCCCCAGTTTCGAGAGACACAAATAGACGAGGGAGAAAGAATTGTAGAATACATGGTGTACGCACAGGCACGCTCGCCGAAAACACAGTGAGGTAGCGTGTAGATTGCAGGGCCAGCACCCACCCGCGGTGGCTGCCACTTTTCCACCCACGCCTCACGCCTCGTGCGTGCCGGCGTCGAGCTCTAGTCAGCCCACGCCATGCCGTCGACCGGTACTTCATCACACACTGACATGGCACATGTTGGGGCCCACACGCCACGTTTGAAGACGCCGTCTTGTGCCATGCCGAGGGTGGGGTAATGCATAGAGGCACAGTCGTCGCACGGGCGGTTTTTGCGGTCGAACTTACCTTCGTAGTAGGTACCGTCAGGCAGGATCCATTGCCCCTCCGCGAAAACGCCGTTGACCCACTCGCCGCGATACTCACCGCCACTGACGAAGTGGTAAGTGCCATAGCCGTGCTTGCGGCCGCCTGCCCAGTTTCCCGAGTACACGTCCCCGTTGAGGTAGTAAAAGACGCCTTGGCCATGTCGCTTGTTCTCCAGAAATTCGCCCTTGTACAACGTGGCGTCCTTGTTTTTCATGATGCCCTGGCCAGTACGCTTCCCGCGCACGTAGTCGCCGTGGTAGCAAGGGTAAACTCCGTACTCGACAATGCCTGCGACAACGTGCGTGCTGAGGCTGAACAGAGTGGCGATCTCCCGCACCGCTAGCGCGTCAACGTGGCCCATGCTGCCCTGGTATGACTTTGCCACCTCACTGTCCACGAGCTTGTCTGCTTCACTGCGGCCTTTGCTAGTGAAGACGTACCGGCCAGTGCCGTGCTTCTTGCCTTCGAAAAACTCGCCTTCGTACCGGTCGCGGTTGGGGTAAATGGCCTTGCCACTGCCGGAGCGCTGCTGGAACTCATCACGAGGACCGGCGTAGATGCCCAAAACGCAGATTGAGCGCACATAATTCCGTTCGAGACGGGTGCCCTCTTGCTCTGCCTGTTCGCAGAAGCCATCAACCCAGCCGTCCACATCGCCGTCGTTCTCATTGTTGGTGAGAAACTCAGCTTCAAAAGTGTTCCAGACGAGTTCATCGGCACGCTTGAACCCAGTTGCTTCGTTGATCTCGTCAAGGTTCTGCTGCTGAGCCATCCTGGGACCGCCGATGTGTGTGTGTGTGTGTACGATCCTGTTGAGTACTCGTGGTTGTGTCACTCTCTGCGCGACGTCCCGAGGGAACAGATAAAGGTGTGGTGCAGAGAGCAGAGAAACGAGGATGTGAAAGTTGTACGAAAAGGCAGTGCGCCGGGATTGGCCGCGCTTGTGGCCAGGGGTTGCGGCCGCACTGCCTGGGTCGCAGTCGTGGGCTTTTTACGGTTGAAACGCAGACAGGTTTAGCGTGGTGAGCGGTATGAATAAGTCGCCCGATTCAGCTATCCTCCTCACTATCTTGTTTTCCCAGACAGTACGCATCTACTTGTATGTGTGTGTGTGATTTAATTGTGTCGCCGGCGTTACTTTAGATCAAGTAGCACTGGCCTCTGATCACTGTGAAGCCGCTGTGGTGGAGAGGCACAATTTTTAAGAAGCGAGTCAGGCAGGTGTAACCTTCCACAGTACTGGGTCACGGGAGAGAAACACGCGTGGACGTGAATAGGGAGTAAGTGATGATCGCAAAAAAAAAAAAAGAGAGGGAAAAACAGAACGGTCACCCAAAGAAAGAAAGTGAAAACACACAATGATGGTGAAAAGCGAAAAAAGGGCATGGCACACACGTGCGCACACAACTACTGAACCATGATTGTGGAAAAGGAGGAAAAGAAAGTGGAAGGTGTTGACAATAGGAGGAGCTTTGATTGAAAAGCACCAACACCGTAGGGCCGAAAGACGGGACCAAGGAAAAAAAGGAGAACGCATCGAAGCGCCGAGGGCACGAGTTGTGCTGAACGGAGTCAGTTGTGCATGACTGCGCGGACATATGCTCCCGGCCTGCGCATACATTGGAAGTGGGCAAAAGGAAAAAGAAAAAAACGTGTGGCAATAGAGCACTGCGGCACAGAGCGACCGGGACAGGTGAAAGTGGGCACACCGATGACGTGGTGCGCACTTTCATCGCATTCAAACATCAAAGCGGAGAGCTGAGTGAGGTGTTGTGTGGATCGTGCACGCGCGTGAACAGGTCTCCGGTGGCCTCCTCCTTCCCCCACCTCCGTCAGTTCGCTTACTTTTGAGTAAGAACCACTGCCACAACAACGCCCACAATAGTCACGACCACAAGCATTGTCGCAGAGAAAACAATAACTGTTCGTTTCAGTGACCTGTGGCCCCTTCTTCCGCCGTCTGCAGGCTCCGCGGGTTCTGAGTCACGCAAGAGCGCTTCAACTTTGTGTTCGTCGCGGGCGGAAGACGTCGTGCTACCGGAGTCTCCTACCTCATCCAGCGTGAGAATACCGCCGTCAATGACGTTACTCTCCTGTTCCTCATCATCTACCGCGTCCTGACACTCGTTGAGTGCCGCACCGATATCTGACACAAAGACGCAGTCGGTTCCGGCGAGAATGTAGTTAGAGATTGAGGAGGAAGACTCACCCATGGAGTGCTGGGCATACTCCTTGCTTTCCTTTGCACTCCACAGCAAACTCGTCAGGGTGGCCCTCTGAAGCATACGCTCGGCGTGCTCGACGCACTGCTGGTAGAGCTCACTGTCACTCGTTGACACAAAGGCATCAACAGTAAAACTTAAGCCGCACGAAGTGGGAAACTCACGAATCAACTCCAAAAGCGGCAACGCTACGAACGCCTCATTGGCACCCAGACCTGCCATGGGGTGAGGCTGAGCAAACGCGTCGCCGCCAGCGATACCCGATGACGTGGCAGAGGATGTGCGCCGTGTACGCTTGTCCTCTTCGTGAATAGGCTCAAGGACGTTCAACAGGATGGCGTTCTTCGCCATGACGCCCACGCCGGTCGGTCCGAGGGTCTCATCAGAGAACACACCTGCCACGGCTTGGACGAGCGTGTCATAGCTTTCCACACTATTCATGGTCTCTGAAACGCCTGTGTAGGTCGAGCGAACTAATGTGCCATACGTGGTTGGGGCATATGGTACGACCTGTGTATTGAAAAATGAACTTGAGCGAACACGCTCCATAGAAGGCCGTTTGTTGACATCGATCGAAAGACAACTGGTAACCAGTTCCCTGATATCAGCGTCCTTGATTGAGGTAACGGCGTTACGGATGCGAACGCCCACGGAAGGGCGCTGTCGAGAAAGGGGGTTGGCATTTACGTTAACCAGCTGCAAATCAGAGAGGATGATTAACGAATCCCTCTCGTCGTAGAACGGCTTAATAAGCGTTGCAAGGTAAAGCAAAACAAAGCCAAAGGCCCAGACATCGCCTGACAGCATGTCTCCCAGAGATGGCTGGTCGTTGACCTTGGCAAGCTCGGGAGAACGCCAACGAACGTGGTCGCTGAGAGTGCTGGGGAGTGAGTCAATGCCGTACAGGTACACCGTGAGGTCAGGCGAGACGAGGATGTTCTCGGGCCGCACATTATTGTGCGCAAATCCAGCTCGGTGCAAGCAAGCCAACGTGTCGGCGACGGGAGTCATGAGGTGGCGAATGACAGCAGGCGAGAACGGCTGCGCGCCTGCACCACGCTCACGTCGAATCTGCAAAGCGCACGCGGGGATTAACATACTTTGTCGCTCTAGCAGGTTCTCCAGCGTGGTCAGCGGCTTGAACGGAAACACGGTTCTCTCCACCACGAAAGTGTCCCCAGTGGAGTCACCGGTGAGGTCCACAGGCACCCGTGACAGCTTGGCTCTCTCTTTTTGGCGGTCAGAGTGCAAGCACCTTAACAGCCCCGCGCAGTGTGGCAGGTCAGAGGTGTGTGTGCTTTCGACAGCCTTCTTGCTTGAATAAAAGCGCACACGCACTAGAAAAAGTTCTGGGACAGGCTGCCTTGAAAAGCACACGCCATCGCATGAAACTAACCTCGGAGGATAAAAGAAAATGGGAACATACGGGCATCCCCATGTGTTGGTTAGTGTGGCGAAGTAGCTGGCAAGGTTGCTGGTGTGGAAATGCGGTCCATCTTGCCCCTGTGTTTCTGTTGTCATCGGAGAAAGGTGGTCTGACGACTGTGACTGTTGTTTCCGGAGAGAGGGGAGAAGGAGAGAGTTTGTGTGCGTGCAAACAACAGTCGGCCAGGGGCGGGCGGAGCTCAAGAGGAAAGAATCAGGGAGGCTCTCTTCACAACAGGGCCAGCGTGAATGCTAGATAAAGCCAGTGAAAAGAAAAAAAGGAAAAACACGCAGCACAGGGGGAAAGGGAAAAGAAGGGCTTTTGGGGCGGCGAAAAGAGAACGGGAGGAAATGAAACGGAAAGCGTGACTTACTGACGCCCTGGGTGAAAGGACGGAAAACTAACCAGAACGAAGGAAAAACGGGAAAGAAAAAAGACACGATGTGAATCACAGGCCAGTGTTATGTCCCACGAGGACGTAGGGAACAGCTGGAGGAGGAAGGACAAAAAAAAAAAGAGGACTGGCAATCGTAACGAAAGTAGACCCCTATGAGATGGGTGTTTGTGCTCAACGGCGTCAACGTGGAGCCCTGATAGATATATACGGTGCAGAAACGTTGACACCGACGATAGGGCAAATGCAGAGCAGGAGAGGTGGAAAGGAGAAACGGATGTTCGTAGGAGACCGGGGAAAGTGCTGGAGTGCTGAACGCCGGAACGAATGGCGTAGTTCGTGAGGCATGAGCTTTTCGGACCACTTCCCCTGCCATTACTGGCAGAGTCATCTGCGAAGGGGACCCGGAAAGTGCGTTGAGAGTGGTCACGCGACGGTGAGGACAGTTGGCGTCACGACACGCGAGCGCTGAGAACTCCTCGCTGACGAGCGGCTTAACTCACGCAAGGTGTCACGCGGTTGATGAAATTCTTCAATCGCCCGCTGGTGTCGTGACACAGCCAAGAGTCTTGTCCACTCACCCTTCCGTCTTTTCTGTTTACACATGTGGCCATTTCATTTGTTTGGATGCACACGGCAGCTGGGTTTAGTATTATCATAGCGAACAGAGGAAAGGGGGAAGGAGTCCCCCGCCAAAAAAGAAAAACAACAACAACCATTCGACTTCACTTGTTATTTCAGCTCTTACAGGTAAAAAAAAAAAAAGACATACCACGCAAAAGGAAAAGCAGCACCGCAAGCAGTGCACACCGCCATGCTTTATGGTTGCGCGCTTATATTCCTTGAACACACATACGCACGCGCACGGAGCACACGAACAACAGAGAAGGAAATGATGTCGAAAGCGGCTCGACGGTCGCCAATGGGTGAATGAGAGCTTTCTCCGTTATTCGGCATCATCATCATCTTCGGGGTCTTCGTGGCGTTCAGGCTTCTCGTCGTCGCCAAGAATCGACGGAGGTGTAATGACCTTCAGACGACCGTTCCTCTTCGCAATTTCGACGGACATTTTTTCGATGGCTTCGTTCATAAGCTGCAGGCCCTCGTCCGCCATGTCGGTGCGGGCACGCAGTCCGTACTTTGGCGGGCCAATGATGATGACCGAGAGAGGGATTTCGTTCTGCTGGCTGTCGCCCTTGCCTTGGTAGCTCTTGCCAATCTGCAGCACATCGCGAATGGCATCGACACCATCAAACTCGTAGCACGTCATTTCGACCTCAGCGTGAAGGTTGACCACCTTTGTGCGCATGGCGTTCTTGAGGGTCACAAGAAGACAATCCACCACGTTCTGCGGAAGATTCAGGGGGCCGAGGACCTCTTCGACGTTCTGGTTCTGATTCAGCTCGTGAAGCCAGTTCCAGGCATGCTTGCCGGGTTGGCGCCGGTAAAGCGGGTACGCAATCATCTCCATCGCGTCGTACGGAGAAATGTTGCACTCGCTCGCCACGTGGCACACAATTGACCGGACGTCGTTTCCCTTGCGAAAGCGCATCTCACACTCCTTGGCCTCATTCGGCTTGACTTCCTTCTTGGACAGATCAATGTAGCCTTTATCCTTGTCAATTCGAATAACCTGCGCTGCCTCAGTGCGGCCCACCTTGATGAGCTTGCCCATAGAGCGCACGCGACGCCTCGTGACTTCAGTGTACGGAATGATACCCTCACGCTTGCCGTACTCCATGAGCTGCACCACCGCTGACGTATCCGTCACCTGCGTGATTTTCACCCACACGATGTCATCCAGCTTCGGGAGTGTTTGTTCGTAGAACGGCGCATCCTTGCCATCCCAATTCGTGATGCCTAGGCAGGAGCTGACAAACTTTTGCTGACGCTTGTTTAAATCAGACATCCACTGCTGCTTGGAGCCGTCATCTCCGTGCTTTTCGCCATCCACAGCCGATCGCAGAATAACGGCCTTCTCGAGGAGCACGAGCAGCTTTTCAAACTGCGCGCTGTCAAGGGGAACAGGGAACGGTTCCGCGAGTATGAGCTTTCGCCTAGTTAGCTGTTGGTTCTGGTTGAAGAACTCCTTGGGCACCTGGTAGTAGCGGTTGTCCGTGGTCTGGCAGCAACACTTGGTGGAGTAGTCCACCGCTTCGGGGTTTTCAACGACGCCGTATGCAGCCATTGTACACTGTTCGTGTGACTCGGGTATTCGAGGTGCTTCCGGTTTCCGTGTTTTTGTTGTTGGTGTCGTGCGCTTTATTAGCGTGAGCGTTTTGGGGGCTGCTAGAGAAGAAAAATAAAATGTATTCTTTTCTGCAAGGGCTCTTGTGTGTATGTGTGTGCGGTTTCCGCGGTGCCAGATAGTCGCAGTGGTAGGAAAAGAAATGTGCGCAGTTTGTACGGGAGTAGTGAGGAGAGCGTGCAAATGGGGATCGATGAAACGTGTTCGCGCTGATGAAACAATGAGCAACAAATATTGGCCTAAGAGCCAGCCGCATACGCGCGCAAGCGGGAAGATGTTGCCGGTGCTGGTGCTGTAACTCCCTTGTTGCCGCATTTCTCCAGCACAGCGTTTATTCGAGAAAATGCTTCTGCTTCTTTGTTGTTACCCTTATTGCGGTGCACAACTTCGTTGAGCCGAGTGCCACCGCGCGGTGGTATATCATTTGTGTTTTCTTTCTGAAGTACGCACCAGCAAAGCGGTGTCAGCGAAAAAAAAAAACAATGTGTTGCTTAAATTCGTGGCTTCATTTTTTTAAGCACTTCACTGTAACTCTTCGTCACTTCTTCTTGGAACGCTGTGGGATCAGCCGGAACTTTGTACACATCGGGAAGGTCAACCCAGCGCAGTGGAATGTCGCTTTGCCCGTTAGGCAGAATCTGCACGTTTTTCGGTCCTGTGTCAACGACGGTGCCAATCGCAACCCGTGAAGACCCAGATAAAAGATAACAGCACGACTGCCCCAGCAGTTTCTGGCCTTCAGCACGTCGCAGTTTTTCAGCTGCCACAAGCGGTGTGCCGCCAAACTCGGAAAGCGGAATGTCGACGTAGCGCGCATGGCCAACGCCGTTGTGGAATTCAGTCTCGACCAAGCAACTGAGCACTTTCGGCTTCTTGAGAGCAGGCTTCACTTCCGCGTCGTGTTCATCCCGCATGCGCTTTCTCAGCCGAAGGAGAAAAGGGTCGAATTCAACAGACGACACGCTAGAGCCACTGTCGTCATCTGCGCCGCTGTTTTCGACGGGCGGGTCTGGGACAGCAGCGTGGGGAGTGCCAACGGGTTCGCTGGGTGGGTCGTCTTCCCCGGCCCCCTCAGCTTCCGAAGCGCCGCCGGCTTCGCTTGGCGGCGGCGGGCGCCCCCCGGGCTCCCCAACACCGGGGGGAAGGGTGCACAGCGCCGGAGCCGGCGCGGGAGGAGCGCCACCAGAAAGGCCGCTGTTTGTGCCGTTGAAGCGCCGCGGAAGGCGGAGGGGGACGTCGCTGGGTGGCGCCGCGGCGGGGGTGGCGGATCTGTCGTTGCCGCGCGCCTGATAAGTGAGAAACCTTAAAAAATCAAGGAGCGGATAGAGGTGCCGCATGTCGGTACAGCGAGCCAAATTCATTTTCTAAGGGGTGGTGGCACAGCGAACTGTCACGGCGGGGTGGTGGGGTTGCGGGGTGGGTGCGTGGGTGGGGGATGCGGTCGCCGCGCGCGGCGCCGACCGCCCGCCCCGCCGCCCGAAACCGCAACCCCCCCCCGCAAAGCACAACCACACACACACACACACACACACACGCATACACACAATCCCACTCCATCCCATTCGTAATGCCTGCAGTTCTCAATGAGGAAATCAACCAACGATGGTGGCCCTCGCGCAGCGCTGCTGCTGGTGCTGCTGGCAGTTGTGTTGCTGCCCGCCGGCGGCACCGCGTTCACTACCCTCACTGTTGTTACGTCGAACTGCGAGGTGGTAAACACCACCGTCACTGAGCTTCTTTGTCCCTTTGACTTAGCATCGGTGCTGCTGGACATCGACGTCACACTGGAGGACATGGCACCTTACGGTGCCTTCATTCAATCCGGTTCCCGCACGCCGTGCGAGCTTGTGGAGAAACGGGGTCTCTCGCGTCACACAGTCAGCTGCCCTCTCCCAAAAGTCGGTGCCCATCGGCTCACTGTTGAGCTGCGCCACTCCATCGACGGCATCCGTGTTGTCTCCTTTCCGTTGCTGGTGTCACCAGCAGCAGGCCCATCGCTGCCGATTTCGTCTTCGTCGCGACAGATTCGCCAAGCGTCGGTGCTCAGTGTGGAAGAGTTGGATAGCTCTTGTGTGCACGGAGTACTGGATGATAACGGTGTGTGTCAGTGCGACTTCTTTTTCGCGGGTGCTGACTGCAGCGTTCCGTGCCCTGGGCTTCGCGTGGACGACTGTTCAGACACAGGTTGCTACGGTGCGACGAGTGCCCAATGTGGTGAGAGCTGCTCCTGGAGCACTGTTCTCAACCTCTGCACTGGTATGAACTCATGTATAGAGAATGTGTGTTCTGGGAAAGGAACCTGCAGCTGGGGCAACACTGGAGACGCGTCGTGCCAGTGCACACGTGGCTACTACGGCAAGACGTGCGAGACATACTGCACAGCGATGGACTGCAAAAATACTTACGCTATTGAGAGCATTGTGTGTAGCAGCGACGGCGCCTGCACATGCTCCGGCAACTACGGCACTATCCCCAATCTCTGTACAGATTGCAAAGATGGCTGGTATGGGGTGGACTGCTCCAAGACGTGCCCGTGTAGTGGAAAAGGCTCGTGTGACCAGCTTAGCGGTGAGTGTACGTGCTTCGAGGACAGCACACACGGCTTCTGGACTGGACCTAGTTGTACCGAGTGCAAGGACGGCTACATAGGCTATGATTGTCGCGAAAAGAATCTTGTGCTTGGGCCCGGCACCAAGAGAAAGGTCATATTTCCGGAACACTACACATTCACCAATTTTGTGCCGGACGTGGGAGCGCTACTCACGACGACGACATCGCACCTTCGCATCGCTTACGGATCAACCGCTGCCCATTGCACGCCAAATGACTCTGCCTCTAGCGAGGCGGGCACACTTACGTGCGCACAGACAGTTGTAAGTGGGACACTGTGCGATGCGCGACTACGTGGGACCTCAGTGTCATATCTTTCAGTTGAGCCGACAGTCAACACAACAGCAGTCCGTATACTGAACGAGTCGAGCGGCACATCCCTGTCTCTCACAGAGGCCGGTAACTGGTCGCTGCCCGCGCTTGTGGAAGGGCAGGTTATCGTGGCGGCTCAGTTGTCACGCAAAAATGGGTGGGTCGTGGTACTCAGTGATGGCTCCGTCGCGTCTGCAAACAGTCCGGTGTATAGCACGCCTCCCTCAGACCAGCCACTCGCGGTACTCTCCGCAGCCATTAGCGAAGGTGCGAATGCTGTTTACATTGTCGGCTCACAGTCTGGTGGGTGGGTTGTCTATACTTTCTCTCTCACAGCGTACACGTTCACCGTCTTTGCCTCAGCCTCGACAGTGGGCGGTCTCCAAGAGTACACAGCTGCTGTTGCCGTTGGTGTGCAGAGCGACATGTCGCTTGCAGTGGCACTGACAAATGACACCGCTGTTGCGTTTGTCCAGCTTTCGTCTCCACCCAACGGACGCGCGTATACGAGCCTCGTGAGTTTGAAGACAGAAGAGTTTTCACATGCAACCATGAAAATCGGTAGCGATGGTGTTCTTTATCTGATTGCTCACACAGCAGTCGGTGTTCGTATTTACACCGCACAGTGGAGTGAACGGCGCGTTGCATCGATACAGCTGGTCACTGATGGAGTGCAAGGCAGTAAGCCATGGCAGCCCCTTGTTTCCCTGATGGCAAACCCTGGTGTTTTGGTGTTAACGTCACAGCCCGATGCGATGCCGGATGTGGAGTTGCGAACGTACTCGTCGTTCGTTGTGAAGGCAGTAACGCCACTAACCGTGGATCACAGTGGTGGTGCGGAATTGACGATAACAGGACGCTCTTTCCTCTCACCTGTGAACTGTCTGTTCAGCGAGGGCTCTACGGCTGCTGCAACCGTCATCAACAGTACAACGGCGGTGTGTGTCACTCCGTTTCTCCAGAGCACTCATGTCTTCGCGGAGTACGAGGTCGAGATGCTGGCATACGTCCCGTGGCTATGCCTTAATTGCTCTGTCGCGTCTGCCAACCACGCCACGATCAACGGCTTTGCAACGCCGACACCAAGGCGTGCGTACGGCCCGAACAACGAGTCGTACACATCGATCCACTCAACAGAGCCTATCTACGTGGAGTGTCTAGGAGCACCAAACTTGGACACTCTTCACTGTCGTTTTGAAGACAGTGCAGGCATGCAGTTGATATCTGCCGCGTCGTTTATAACGGCGGAGCTGGTGAAGTGTCAAGTTCCAGCCGTTACGCGCCCGTCGTCGGGCTCAACGGGCCGAGTGGCTCTCTCCTTCGGCGGCTCTGTATTTTCAACAGGTATACCTTTTACCTTTGTGGGCGATGCCGCAGCGCTGAAGATCGTCAGTGTGCAATCTGTTGCCGTAGCTGCACAGGCGCAAATCGAATTGCCAACCGTACTCATCCGCGTTGTTGACAATGAAAGCCACCCCCTTTACGAGCTGGACCGCACGCGTGTTGTGAACGCAATGGCACTGTGGTTCAACTCAACCCGCAAAGAACTGGACACGTTCATCAGTGCCTATCAGAGTGTGGTTCTCTCAACCTACAGTAATCAGACCAAACTCGGTGAGTCCTCCTTTGACGTTTCCCTACAATACCCACGTGTCGGCGTTGGCATGCTTGCCTTCTCATCCTCAGGGCTGCAGCGGGCGGTGTTGCCGTTCTCTGTCAGTGAGGGTGAACCAGCGACAATGACGCTAGCGGTGAAGCCCGAGCCGCAAGTGGATAACCTGCACGACACCATGGCGCGGCAGCCAGTCATTGTTTTTCGCGACATCGCTGAGAACACCGTGTATGACCTAACAACGGGTGGCGTCCCTGTCACTGATGTGGCTGTGGTCTTCAACAAGGGTACCTCTCTGGTCACCACCCAAGCAACGCGTAACCGGAATGGATACTTTGAGTTCGCGGATGTACACACGTCAGGGCTGTTCGGCAGAACCTACGAGCTTGTCTTCTCATCGCCTGGGTTTGCCAATCTGACCTCACCTAGAGCCACAGTGGCAGACTGCTATCCAGATCAGTATGCCACATACGGCACGACGTACTGCCTCGCCTGCCCTGCAAAGGCCATCTGCAACGGCAGCTACAGCTTCAACCTGACTGACGGTGTGTGGAAGGGCGGGGAGCTAGCCTACACGGTGCTGAAATGTCCTTTGGAAGACGCGTGCGTGAAAGGACAGTGTGCCCGTGGGTACACTGGTCCCCTCTGTACCACGTGCAGCAGTGGGTACGGCAAGTCAGGTGTGCTCTGCAAGCGGTGCTATTCGATGGGTGCGAACATTGTCATCGTCGTGCTTGCCGCCATCATGTACCTGCTCTTTTTGTTCGGGCTCGTTGTACTACTGCACCAGATGGCCGGCCCACACTTCCGGTCCATGCAAGTGCTGCTTGTGGCGCTCAACTTTGTGCAGATCGCCGCTGTGATTGTGTACCCACTCCCGGAGCTACCGATGTACATGAACGACTTTTCGACGTTTCTGAAGATTGTGGGATTCTGCAATGTGCTGCGCCTTGCTTCCTTCACGTGCCTCGGCTTGAATGCCTACAGCCTTTTCATCGTGACCTTAGTGGTACCCTTTGCTGTCGTGCCTATTTTCCGGGCTGTTTTGTGGGAGGCCGACAAAATCAACAACCGGCATTTCCGCAAGCTCGAGGAGGAGAGGCGCATCCTGCGGAGCTTCGTGCCGTACGAGTCGCCAGAAGCATACTATACTCGCATCACGTTCCTCGGTCTCGACGACGAGCCGGCCTTCCGCACCGACAACAGTTCATCAATTGAGAAACTGGAGGTCCAGAAAGACAGAATTCGGCAGGCGTACGCGATGCTCGACAAGAACAGCTCGGCGTTCACTGCGATCAGTCAAATGGCTCACTCCAAGGCACGTGAAACCGCTCTGCGCACACTCACGGATGAACGCGATGAGCTTCTCACTATCCTAAGACGGTACGAGGGCCTTATCTCCCAGGGCAGCCGCGGTGGGCGTGGCGCAAAGCCGCCGTCGACCCTGCTCCTGTCCCCGCAAATGCACGAACTCAGCGCGTACGGACCTGACGGTCAGCCAGGGGGAGGATGCGGGCGAGGCTCCGCTGGGCTGAACGACACAGTGACTGATCTGGACACCACCAGGGCGTCGTGTCTCTCCACAGCGTCCCACCTCACTGTAGGCTCACGTGGCGTGCACTCCGAGGAAGGGGAGATCACCAAAGGACCCGGCAGCACGCAGGACGTGAGCGGTGGTGGTGAGCGCGATGAGAAAGCCATCAACGACGACCCACTCCTCGTCCGCTTCCCTGAACTCACCACAACCCAGTTGACTCTCTTTGGCGAGCGGGAGTCCTTCAACCCGATTCGCCAGAATATCAACTTCTCCAGAGAGCTCGAGCTGGAGGAAGAAAGGAACGTAACACGCGTGACGCAGCCTGTGGCAACAGGGCTGACTTTTGTGTGGCCGCCGATGCCGCACAAAACAGTTTTTCTGTTGGTGACCTCTATGTACTACCTGTTCAACGTCGTGGTGGCCAATTCATTTGCTCTGGCGCGGTGTACCAATATCAACTACGGCATTGTGTCACGCGACAACACGCGTGAGGAAGAACGATCTGTGCTCCACACTGACTACGCCATTAGCTGCGACACCAAGACGCACGCGGCGTACCGCATTGCTGGCATCGTGGCTGGCTCCGTTTACGGTGGCGGCTTGGTTCTTTTCTTGTTCTTTGTGTTTCTCACCCGCCGCCGGAACGATCGCTTGGCCCGCTTCTTGGCACTTGCCCTCGATCTCCAACCGCGGCGCGGGTGGTGGGCAGGCGCAATTATGCTCGAGAAATTCACACTTGTCGTCATCAGCGTTCTGGTCGGTGGGTATGTGGGGGCGATTGTCAGTTTCTGGGTTCTTTCCGTGTTCCTGCTTGTCTTCATGCAGGTGCAGCCGATGTCATCACCGTTCATGTACCGGACGGAAATATGTTCACGCACGCTGTCCATCGTCATTGCCTCCTTGCAGCTTCTACCTTTTCTGGACAGCGGAGACGAGCAAAACGACACAGCGGGAGACATCAGCGGAGCATTCCTCGTCACTGTCTTCTGCTGCGCCGTCGCTGCGTTCGTGGTCCTCGCGGTCGTGGAGCTGATTTCACCCAAAAGGCTGTGGCAGCTGCTCGCACGTGGCGTGAAGCGTCTGGGTTACACCAAAGTGTGTGAGCAAGACAGTCCTGATGACCGGAGGGACAACGACGGCTCTGCTGAATTGTGTAAAGCGGACGTCGAGCGTGCGCCGTTTTCGTTCGACGTGTACAACGCACTGTTGGTATCCGAGCATTTCAAGCCATCCGGGTCAACAGCACAAGAGAATCGGAGCATTTTGGATCATCAGATGAATGCTTTGCTCCGCCAACGGTCGTCTTCGCTCAGCGGCCGCACCAAGACCATGACAAGCGTGTGGCTCACGGGAGTGGCCGCGGTCGGCGCGGTGAGCAATGTGGAGCTGCTGGCCGACTTCATTGACAACAGTGAGGCTTACGTCGAGAAGCCAAAGGAGCTGCAGCGGGAGCTGGAAAAGTACACAACAGATCCACTTGCGTCCATTCACAATCTGGAGAAGGAAATGGTGTGGGAGCAGTTGGTTCTCCTGGAGCACGCACAGCAGCTTGACGGCGTCGTGTCACGGCTCACTCAGATCGCGCAATCCGGTCCTGGCTTTGGGACATCCATGAGCAAAAAGGCTCAGTAGCAACCACAGAGCGGAGGTGGTGGCCGCTTCAAGGTGGCTTTCGAGGAGACAAGGCATCACAGAGGCACCGGTGTTAAAGTATAACCATGAACACAAGTGTGGGTGCCGTCCTTTTTCCTCTTTTTTCTTTACATTAGGTTGCTGGTGTTAGTGGGCCGGTCGGTTCGCACGCGACCATTGCGTGTGTGTGTGTGTTTTCACTGTTTCTGTTTTGTTCGTACACTCTTCTTTACTGCCTTTGCTTCTTCTTCTTCGTCAGCCTACGCACACAGTATGTAGCGAATCCAATAGGCTTCCCGGCAGTTAATATGAAAAAACACACACACACCGAAAATCGTCTTTGCACAGACTTTGCTCGCTCCTCGGAGGGAGGGGAAGAGAAAAACAGCACATATTCCGCGCGACTGTGTGCGTGTATGTGTGTGTGCGTGTGTTCCCGTCGTCGCAGGCAGTTCACTTCGTGGCAGCTGCAATGCAAGAAAAACTTTATTCCGCAGGTGCCTCATCACTGTTACCGGCGCGTAAGCGGCAAATGCTTGACGCCGGCCTGCCACTCCGTATTTGGTGCTTGTTCGCTACCACATACTCACACTGTTCGATTCTCCTTCTCGTTGTCTTTGTCTCGTGGTGCACTGGCTCATCGTGTGCTGGCTTTTTTGACTGAAACCGCTACCAGTGAATCACTCGCAATACCGACTATCTTGTTCTCTATCTTTATATTTGCTCCCCCCCCCGCGTGCACGCCTGCTCGCACTTTGGAGCCTTCGTTTCTTCTTTCTTCCCTTTTCCTTCTATTTCACAGTGCCTCTACCCATGCACGCTGCTGAAGGTGCCGCCGCAGGTGAGGCTGGAGCTCCAGCAGCCGATCACACGGACCCTTGTCCCATGATGCGGACACCTGGTGAGCGTTTCACGTGCCGCGTCTCAATCGAAAACGTCGGTCTGAGTGTGGAAGCCGCGCCTGATGTCGCCAGTTGGGGAACCAAGCTCAACTGGGAGGAGCTGCAAGTGCGATGTGAGTACAGCGGCGTTGTGCAGAAGACACGGTGGATGCCGCTACCACTCGCGTTTGAGCAGCAGAAACAGGCAATGCAGCGTGCCGGAGCAGGGTCATCGGGTACTGCTCAGAGTGACGAGGTTTCACACGGTGACGCTGACTCCTCCATCTCGCTGGATGATGAGCCGACGTACGGTGCGGGTGTGCACGCACAGACAGGCACTGCCGCAGCCACGCCGGGCCCGAAGCCGCGTGTCGTAAAACTGGACTACTCGCCTTTCAACAATTGCTCGTTTGGGGTGGAGTTCACGTCCGGTGACGAAGAAGCATCAGCAGACGTGAATGCGGCGACACGCCGCGTGCGAAGCAAGAGGAGCCACCGCATGACGCTCACTGTTGAGGCGCAGAACCTAAAGCGTCTCTTCTCCACAACGGGTGGGCAGGCAGGCGACCAAAAGCCCACGAGTGCCAGCAAAGAGGCCATCAACGCAGCGTTTCAGAAAGGGGCGGCCAAGTTGTCCGCATGGGCACGCGGCGCCTTCGCAAAGAAGAGTACCAAGAAGGATCTGACGCCAAAGGAGAGAGAGCAGTTGGAGGAGCAGGCGCTGGCGGGTGAATCAGCGCAGGCACAGTTGAATGCTGAGAATCCATATAGCGAAGGTGTGTACAAACCTGTCGCCTTGCCCACTATCGACTTCAGCGAAGCTTTCAACTCACCGAGTGGGAGGAAACGGTATCACCTCCTTCTTAAGCCCGAGAAGAGCAAGCTGCCCCACCGCGGCGAGGGCGTGCCTCTGTTGGTGGCCTTCACTGTCGTGGCACACTATTATGAGCCAAGTACCGTGGCTCTCCCCTCGCGCAACTTCCACTCGTTCGCGTTTGTCATGGACCAGATGACACTGAATGCGTCCGAAGCAGCAGAGGTGACAGTGGCCCCCAAGCGCCACGGCAGCTCGGGCGTCGCTGAGGAACCGGTGCGCAAAGTGACTGGCTACGGCTACGCTTTTACCACCAACACAGCCCACAGCTCTGATCCAGTGGCAACATCCCGCGTCGTCTCACTGGATGTCACACGGCAGGCTAACGGACATTACACGCGCGTGATTGACTTTGCCTCCCAGCACCGCACTCTCGACGAGCGTCAGCTAAAGGCAGTGGACTACGAGGAGCTACCGACAACAGCGTGCATCGTCTCCTCAGACTGTTTGGTGGCGAACCCAGAGCGGGTGGGCCACCGTGTGCTGTGCGTGTCACGCTACAAAACCTCCAACGAGGGTCTGTGTAAGCCCTCGTACAAGTGCCAAGTCACGTTCACGCTGATTCGGCAGTTTGACAACGGTGACGTGGAGCACGAGACGTCCGAAAGTCCTATCGACTTGTCTGCCATGCTCAACCAAGAACTGTTCACTTCACGTGACCGCGAGGTCCGCTTCTCGTTGGGAGAGATCCTGTACATGCGGTTCCGTCGGTTTTGTTTTGACAAGCCTGAGTTTCACGTTGCACCACTTCTGATGCCCTTCGATTACGACAACACAGGCGTCGTCATTCGCGGCGCATGTGGCCCCGTGGCATCGTGGACTCGCCGCAAGACAGCGAACCAGCAACCACCACCACCACCACAGCAGCAGCAGCACAGTCCCAGCGCGGATCCGGAAAACACGGGAGCGGTTTATGGTGCCAATGAGGTCGGTGAGGGACCTTTCAACACGGAGGACATGAACGACACAGATTCGACTACTTCTGCTCCGTCTGTCGATCCCAACAATCCTTTTTACTCGAATTCGCGCAAGACAGACGGCCCAGCCTCTACGCACCCTGCGGCCGCCGAGCTCGCAAATCCATTTGCGGCAATCAACACCACGGATGCACCCTCCGCGCCTGACACCGTCAGCTTTGAATTCACAGGTGGGCACCGCGACCCTGAGCCGGAAGCACCGCAAGCGACCGCGGCGTCCGACGACTTCTTCATGGACGGATGGGGCACTGAGTCCGCTGGGCCACCGACCACCACCGGCGCCGGTGCCACCCCGGCGACTGGTGTGCAGTTGTTCTCAACCGGCGGTGACTCCCAAATCTTTGGTCACCAAGGAGGCGAAGCGGCACACACAGATGAGCAAGCCAATCCGAACATGTTCTCCACCGAGAGCCGCCCAGCCTTTGTACTGGAGCCAATGCCCGGGGAGGAAAACGCTCTGGACTGGACCAAGTGGGGTCAGTAGGCAGCACAGCCGCCAAGACGTGTGTTTGCGGAGAAGGGGAGGGGGGGGGGCAGCGACAACGTAAATACACCAGCGGCCACCTAGCCAAAGTGGCACGGAAAATGCTCACTGACGCCCAAACAAAAGGCGTTCCCTTCCTCTCCTCCCCACAACGGTGCGCAACCTAGTGGACGTGAGATGTGTGCGGGAAAACACAGTTGTTAAACACATGCAAGCTTGTACACACGCGCACACGCATTCGTTGCTACTGGCTATTTGCTCTCTGAATCGTGCCCTATTACTTTTTTTCTTTTGTTTTGTTTCACTGTGTGTGTGCGTGCCCGCGATTTTCGCTGTTTACATCAGTGACTGCTCTGTCCGTGCCCTCGTACTCAGGGACTTGTTTTGGTATATGTGCGTTTGCGTGTGGTCCTGTTTTCTTTTCTTTTTTGCATGTGTATGTGTACGTGCGGACCTTGTTGCTTTGGGTTTCTTTTACGTTTGTTTGCAAAGCCGCCGCGCTCAAAAGAAGGTCATGCATGTGTATGTGTGTGCCACAGGGTCTTCGTCTTTCTGGTGGACCAGCGACCCTCCTTGCTTTCCTTGTTGCTTCCATTCCAACTCACACTGGTCGTGAGCGTGGATAAAAGGAAACACTGCTTTAAAAGGTTTTTTTTTCTGTGCATGTATGAGCTTGTCGGCGTCTGTGCAGCCATACGAGCACGCGTGCTTACTTGTGCCGTGGTCGTGAGCCCACACGATGCACGCTGCTGGGTGTTGCATGCCCTCAGGAGCTGCGCCACGAACTGTCTTGGCGTAGAGGGGGCCGCGAGAAACCTGATTTTCGCATCTCTCCCGTGAGTCTGTGCCCTCTCCCTCGCATGCATCTTTGTTCATCACTCTACCTCCATCACACATGTGTTCATTGTCTTTGTGCGCATAACACGCCCTGTCGTGCTTGCCCACTCAAAAAATGCTCGCGTGTCAGTCTTTTAGCACAAAACTACATCACGATACCAAATAGGTCTCCTCTTTAAAAGCGGCCACAGCAGCAGCGACATATACAAAGAACAAACAAGAAAGATACGCATTGACCTGTCAGTTCCGTCATCCCCACACGTTTCCCCCCAGCCAACAATGTCCAAGGTGCCCAAGTCTCTTTCTGTCAAGATCAGCGTGACTGACATTTCCCTGGAGGTGCCAAAGACGTTCTTCGAAAACTCGGCTCTCAAAGCCGCAGTGTTCGTTGGACGCAAGGGCAAGGGATCGACGTCGCGCCACACAAAGTACTTCACTGTTGCTGATCCAGAGGGTTTGCCCACGCGCATGCGCCCTGTGGTGACGCTCGGTGGCCCGGCTGGTGCCGGCAGTGCCGACACCGACGAAAAGACGGTTGCCCAGGAGAAGGAAACGGAGGTGGTGGTCATGAAGTTCGGCGACCTCAACAACGTGGCATACGATCTGGACCTCAAGCCCCTCAGCAAGTACGACGGTCACTGGGTCTTTGACCAGGTCGGCAACCCTTTCCTGATGTTCGCTCGCATTGTTCAGCTGAACCGTAAGGGTGCCAACGGCGGCGCGGGCGCGAAGAGTGAACTGGAATCCAACATGCAGGAGATGATGCAGATGGACCACGATGACTCCGAAGAGAGCCGCAGCAACAACGACTTCAGTGGCTCGGAGCAGGCGGCCAGCGATTCGGAGGAAGAGATTGATGAGGTGGAGCTCGCCCACAACACCAACCTCACGGCCGAGCAAATCGCCGCGATGAACGTGGACGACCGCGATGAGAACGAAGTCCTGGTAGAGAAGCTCGTCTCGGAGGCGGGCGGCGAGTTCAAACGGCGGTACCTCGAGTTCCCCAAGCTCATTGACATCTCCGACATCGTGAACACCAAGGCCAAGTGCGCCACGTTCAGCGAGCGCGTCAAGTGCAAGAATGCCGCACTGCTCGGCACGGTCCTCAACTTCACGATCACGGCCACTCTCCCCGAGGACCAGGTCACGGAGTACGAGGAGAAGCAGAAGCTGAAGGAGGCCAAGGAGGAGCGCAAGCGGCGCGAAGAAGAGGAGAAGATCCTGGCCAAGGAGCGCAAGAAGGCGGAGAAGGAGGAGGCCAAGCGCGCCAAGAAGAGCGGTGGCGATGGCCAATATGGAGTGGACGTGTACGCAGAGCAGACCAACGCGCCAGGGGGCAATGCCGATGGTGCGGCAGCCACTCCCGACCACCACGACCCAGTCCCGGAGGGTGGCGAGAAGAAGAAAAAGGGCTTTGCTCCACTGCAGGCGGTCAAGGGCATCTTCTCCAAGGAGCAGAAACAGCAGAATACGCCTTTCCCCCTCAAGTGCGTCTCCACGCCGTACCCGTACCTGTTCATCCTTGACAAGTTCACGCTGCGCAAGCTGCAGTTGCCGCACGATCTCTACCGCGGCGTGCACATCCGCCTCGGCTGTGATGCGGTGTCCCTTGACAGCTTCCCCCTTCTCCTGCTCGATACAACCAAGTCAAGCGCTCTCAAGGAGGAAGTGGTGCCAGGCTACGGTGACGGACCCGTCACTCGCTACTCGTTTGACTTTGGTGGTAGTCATATCTACTTTGGTGACAAGCACATCCGCAACGTGTGTGGCTTCGATACCCTGCGTGCCCTGCAGGAGTTCGAGAAGTCTCACCAAGCTGCCGCGGGTGACGCCAGCGGGGCGTCAGACACCGCCTCCGGCACGCGCTCTCGCTCCAACAGCGAGGTCTTCCAGCAGGAACTGCTGAACGTCGGCGAGAAGTTCAACCCGGTCCGTTTCGAGCCGCTCAAGCAGGTCGCCAACGACTGCATGGCCAAGCCCACCAAGTACACGCGCGTCACGGCCACCCTCATTGTGCCTTCCACCATTCGCGGCACAACCCCGAAGACAGAAGACCAGCTCCGTCGTGCTTTCGTCAAGCAGATGGCGGAGGAGCAGAAGCAACGGGAAAAGGAAGCCAAGCGAGCGGAGAAGGCTGCCCGCAAGGCCGCCAAGGCCCCTGCGGCAGGAGATGCGGCGGACAGCAGCGATGACGAGAACCCGGACGATTGGACCTGCTCGTCGCCAGAGTCATCTGACGACGACAAGGACACGGTGCCCTCTCCTCCCTCCGAAGACGACGCTGCCAACGATGCTGAGGAGGGTCACTTCACAACCCAGGGTGAGGCCGCCGTCGCTGAAGGCCCCGCCTACACGGCAACCCCACAGTCGCGCATTGTGAAGAACAAGTCCCGCTCCTTCCAGCTCAGCACGCGCCTGTTGAACGAGGAGTACTCGCCCAAGGACGGCGTACACTACTCCATTCGCTTTGCCACTGGTGAAGAGTTGGCCTTCCGCGCCCGCAAGGTCTATCTGCCCGCATTCGCCTCCATGGGACCAAACAGCTCCATCTACGATGTCCCCCTTCAGCAGTTTAAGCCCAACGCGTAGAGAGAAGCATCGCTTCCTTTTTTCCCCCTCCCCCTTGTCCACTGTCACACACATGGTGAGCAACTCTGGCTTCGGCGCTTCCTTTTAGCTTTTGATTTGCCTTTGTTTATTTTTGCTTCCGCATGTCCTGCTAAGTTTTCTTCTTCTCTTTGTGCAATCTCATTCATTACCGCGCCACGCGTGGAGGCCAAAGAGTAAGGAGAAAACAACTACTCACACCTTTGCTAGGACGGTCGGGGTACGAGCACATGAAAGGAAAAAAGGAGAAAACAGAGTGAGGGCCATGAGGCAGGCTGCAATAGGCAGCACAGGACAGGTCACAGAAGCACACTCTCGTGCTTCAGGCCGAGGAGATATCTGGATACAGCTATGTCCCTTCAACAGTCTTGACGTTGCCTACCAAGCATCTTCACTTCAGGAGTTATACATTCGCGCAAGCTGAGCCAGGTTCATTCTTCATCGTTTTGTTTTCTATTTTTCTTTACTCAGTGGCTTTCTTGACTTTTTATTTCGTTTGACTCATTGTTTTCTTCGCATTCTCTGTTCCTTGTATTTTTCTTTCTTTCTTCTACCCTACCAGGTTTGTTCCTCTCCCTCTCCCTCTCCCTCTCTCCCCCTGCTCTCACAGTGTGACTGGATGGCATCATTGCTTTCACGACTGGGAAGGGTGGTCAACAGATCACCAGGATGAGGTGATCTGTCTTGCTCGTTTACAGATGTGATGCGCATTGTTTCTTTGTTTTACTTTATTTTAATGTACTCGTTCACTACCCGCGGTGTCTCTCTGTCTGTCTCTTTACTTCTCCCTCTCCCGTCCGACTCTCAGACGCTTGGTGCCAAGTGCACCACAGCTGAAAGAAGTTAAGGGGGGGCGGAGGAGAATGGTCATGACAATGAACAGTCGTGTACACTCACCAATACAGACTGAATGCTTAGGTGAGCAACAAGGTGGCCGAAACGCTGAAGCAGTAGAAGCAAAAAAGATAAGTGGTACGACCGCATGTGAAAAGCGGCTCGGTTGCGCAGCGAAAAACAGTTACCACTTCTCATCATATCAGTACCTACCAAAGGAAACATTTTTCGAAGAAGTCATGCGCACCGATCAGGATACGCCTCTTCATGCCCTTCTGTCGCGCGCACAGGAGGGCTCCTCCCGTTCACGAGTGCCGGTGTCGTTCGTTTTCTTCACCGCCCATGCAGTACGTTCGCATACGGCGCGCGCCTCGTCGCGGAGCGGCACGACGGTGTGTGTTTAGCTACAACAACAACAAAAAGGGATGTAGCGAACACACACACACACACATCCATATGTGCACATGCGCACACGTTGTGCCGGGATCGCAGTGCCCCCCTCCACTCCTACCCTCTCTTCTCCTATGAGGCTGCCCACTTGTCTTTCTTTCCGTCATCTTGCGCTACTGTTGCCCACACCTCAGGTGAGCCGACACCGCTGTTGTCGTCTGTGTGTGTGTGTGTGTGTGTGCACGTACATTCAATCTTATTTTGTTGTTTTTTTGCATGTTCCGCGGGGCTGCTTTGTCCAGCCTTAGCGCGCTCCCTCGTCACCAGAGGCGGTTGGCGGTACTCGCGCAACGCACGCGCGGCAAGAAAAGCCAGCAGGCCACATTTGTTAATGCACAACATATGTTGCGGATGTCCCAATCACACAAACCAGTGCCGCACGCAGCCTCTTCTTTAACACCACAGCGGGCTGGACACGCTGACACCGGTGCCGAGCTCGGCGGAGGCGCTGGGCATGGGTGGGTGTATCAGCAGGCCTCGCCTCGCAACCGCGCGCGTGGATCACACGTCGCGGACGGAGCGGCAAGCACCAGGCGCAGCCGTGTGGTACCGCAGGTGGATGGACACAAAAATCTCGGTTCACACCAGCAGCCGTCACCGAATCGGTACGATGAGGTGGACTCGAGTACGGGTGACAGCAAAGTTCAGGCGTACTTCGATGAACTCGTTCGTACGGCGATGCTGCAGTTTGGGCCTCCACTGCCAGCCGAGTTTGTGGCTGACAACCACGTCATGGCACAGTCTGACAGCTCGCGGCGCACGGACAGTCGTCGTGCTTCAACGTGGCGTGACGCAGGGGCGGACGGAACGCTGTTTCACATGTACGACGAAGTAGCTGTGAAAACTAGCGAGCTGCTGGCGGCCATTCGTCGAGTAGAACCTGGCTTCAGCTTCAATACCCACTGCGACGGCATCCCCTTTGCGCTTCTCATTAAGAACTGCTCATACCTTCGTGCGTTCGGTGGGAAGGTGAACATGATGCGGTACGTGACCCGCAGCCCCGGTGGGCGTCTCCTCGTGTCGCTCGCCAAGTACAAGATGCGTGAAGTGGCACCACAAGATGGCATTCGCCAAGGCCCGCAGCCGTGGCTCTACGGTGGGCGCATGTGAGCCCAACCTCTCTCTCACACACCGCTTTTCTTTCTCACACACTCATCAAAGGAAAAACACGAAGAAGAAGCAGAATATGCCTGTTGTCGGTGGCCGCGTCTTCTCACTTCACCAGCCGCCCGTAGATCCCGTGGAGAAATGGCACACACTCCCGCGGTTGTGTCATCCCACCGGTCAAACCTGCGAAACCGGTCGGCGTGCTTTGGTGGCTTCCGTGAACGTCTACCCGCGTGCAGTGGTATCTAAACTGATCTGAGCACACACAGCCCCGCCCATTGTTTACCGTGGCGTCCACGCACCTCCGACACCCTTCTCTCTGTGTCTACTTTTCTTGCCTTGCTGGCCTGCATTAGCCACTCGTGGGTTTCTTCTTTCTGTTTCCTTTGTTCGTGTGCCTCTTAACGCTTTGCACCATATTTCGCGCAACGGTGCATCGTAGTACGTATTGTTGTGTTCCTGACTCTCTCGGCTCTGCCCAACATCCGTTGACGGTTCTCGCTTCCATCTCTCTCTCTCTCTCTTCTTCGCGTATTCACTCCCCACCGCGGACGAGTACCGCTGATACGCAATGGTGACATCTGCTGTGGCCATCATTAACGCTCGGCGCGTGTGGAAGGGTGCCTCTGCTGTGGAGCCCAACACCAACGCGTCGTACCCACCCGAAGTGGATGCTGTGTTGATTGAAGACGGCCACATCGCAGCGGTGGGCACCACTGCTGACATCATGGTGCAGTTTGAGCGACTTGCCTCAACGATCCAGGCTGCCAGCTCTCAGGAGGCTGTGCCTGTTGAAGGTGGGCGTGCCCGCGTCCCTGGTGCGCGTGTGATTGACTGCCAACACCGACGCAGCGTTTACCCTGGTTTCATCGACTCCCACGTGCACTTCATGGACGGTGGCCGCTTCCTGCTCTCTCCGTCGTTCACGCACGCCGTCGGGAAGGACGCGTTCGTGGGCATTCTGCGAGACTTCTTTGAAAACCAGTTCGAGCGCTCCGCTGGCGCGTGGCTGACCGGCGGCGGCTGGAGCGAGGCTGTCGTGGGCTGCTCCCCTGTCCGTGAGTGGCTCGACGAGGTGTCTCAAGATGTCCCGATCGTGCTGTACAGCAAGGATGTGCATTCGTGTGTCATGAACACCGCGGCACTCCGCGCCAGCCACATCATCCCCGGTGCGAATGACGGCGACGACACACTCATCACGCACGTTGACGGTGGTGAGATCGAGAAGGACACCCATGGGGAGCCGAACGGCGTTCTTCGCGACAACGCCATGAATGCCGCCAAGGCGTACTTCCCCCGAGCTGACACACGCGCCAACCAGCTCAGGGCCCTCGATGCGGCGTCCGAGTACATGTTGTCTCTGGGCTTCACGAGTGTCTTCTCCATGATGTCGACTGCCTTCAAAGACAACATCAACGAGCTGGTTTTCTTGCGCGACATGGAGGCGGCGGGTTCAATGCGCGTGCGGGTGCGTTATGGCATTCCCTGCGCCGACATTGACGCCCTGATTTCGCAGTTCTACGAGCCCGTGCGTGCGCAGGCCGCAACACGACAGGATGCCTTCACTCGTCCCTACCGCTTCTCGTGCACTGCTCCCAACCAGGGCGGTGGCTATCTCGTGCTTGGCGCTGTGAAGCTGTTCAGTGACGGTTCACTGAGCTCACGTACTGCCGCCATGACACGCCCGTACTTCGCCGACCTCCGCACCGAGGGGGACATCGACAGTGATCTCGAAGACGCAGCCATCGACGCGCTTCTGGCCGCGGCAGGGCCTGGCTGCAAGTGCGGCCTCCTGACGCTCAGTCGCGACGAGCTCCGTCAGAGCGTTCGTGCCGCCCATGTGCACAACCTGCAGTGCGTGGCACACGCCATCGGCGATCGCGCATGCGCCACGGTGAACAAGGTGCTGTGCGAGTCAGCAGAGTGGCTCCGGAAGCAGGCAGCCGACAACGCGGCCGAGGTTGCGCTGCGGGACTTCCAACTGGCTCCGCGCTCCCGCGTCGAGCACTTCCAGCACACGGCCAACGTGAATAAGGAGGTACAACGCATGGCGGCAAAGGGAATCATTGCCTCCATGCAGCCATGCCACCTACTGTTCGATGGTGACTACATCGACAATCTCTTGGGAGCTAAGCGCAAGGACAAGTCGTATATTTGGGGGACCTTGCTTTCCCATGGCATCCGTGTTGACCTCGGCTCTGACTGGCCCGTTGCTCCAGCTGATGTGAACGATGGGCTTCGTGGGGCAGTGACACGCGTGCCCGACGTCATGGCGACCGTGGCCGCGGAGCAGGCCGGTATTCACGACGCCTCGCTCAAGCGCTACCACGACGTGTGGAACGCTGCCGAGTGCATCTCCATGGACGCCGCCCTGCGCACGTACACGTACGAGGGCGCCTATGGTGCCTTTCTTGACGACGTCCTCGGTACGCTGGAGGTGGGCAAGTACGCGGACGTGACGGTGTGGTCTGATGACTGGCTCGATGAGAGCGGCATGGTGCCGATGGGTGTCGCGGGTGCCAAGTGGTGGCCCCGCGGATCAGAGCCGCATGTCGACTTCACCATTGTCGGCGGCGTCGTTGAGTACGAGCGCGGCACTGCGTGACAATGAGAATGTAGAGGGCACGTGCACGGCTGTTGTTCTAGATTCACCGTTTGACCCTCGTCGTTTTTTTCTACTCTCTTTGTTTTGGGGGATTTTTTCTTTTTTTTTCTATTGGTGTGCGTGGTGCCAGTGTGGTGCGTTTGTCTGCGTGTGCGTGACAGAGCGAAACTGCCGCGAGAGCCCCGCCCCTGGCGCGATGTCGCCACCGTCACGTGTTCGTGTCGGCGGTCTAATCGTCTGTTGTATGTGACGGCATGGCGCACCGGCTGCGTCTCGTCTTCTCTTCGGCCCCACGGCCGTTTTTTTTTTCTTTCTTAAACCCCCCTCTCCACACGCACGCACACTGCTGTGACCCACTGCTTCTCACAGAACAGATGTGGTGCTCTTGTTGTACTGTCCAGCGGGATTACGCTCCTGTCGTGTAGGCTTTTCTTTTCTCTTCTTTGTTCTTCAGCCAAAACGATGCAAAACGGGGGGAAAAAGGGCGACCATGGAGGGTGTAGTAACGTTCGCTCTCATCACATAGGCTCGCTGCTCGACGGCTCGCCATTTCTTTCACATCCAGGATCGTTGCTCACAGGTGTGTCTCCCTGTATTGCACTCGCACACGTTGTGCCTTTGCGCCTGGCACAGCCGCGCGTTTACTCTCACTCCCCTTCTCTCTCTCTCTCTCCTCGTCGTCGTTGTTCACTGCTCGGACTGCGTGGTTCACTGGCAGGGCACCACATCCACTGACCACACACTTGTGTCGTTGCTCGTCTAGCATCACGACGCTGGTGAGCTAACCAGAGACCCACTCTCCGCACTCGCCGGTGTGGATTGCATCGCGATGTCCTCGAATGGTGGCCGACACGCAAACGTGGCTGGCGCAGATCAACCCAGCGCGGTGGGACGCTATTGGAACAACTTCAAGTACCAGGCGCGACGTGTGATGACCGACGAAGCTCCAGATGACGAGGCGCTGCTGGATATGCCGGCTGAGCAGGGGTACCTGGACGGGCTGAACGAGATGACCGACTTGACGTACACACAGCGCATCTTAGGTTTTTTCATGGTCCTCTTCATGGGTCTCGTGTTCATCTTCATCTCACTCTCACCTGCAATGCTGCTGTCACCGAAGAAGTTTGCCTTCTTCATGACGTGCGGTAATCTCTTCTGCCTGGCGTCGATCACATTGCTGGTGGGCATCCCCACACAGATCAAGTCCATGTTTCAGGCCAATCGATTTGAGGCAGCCTGTCTGTATCTGCTCTCCACGTTCATGACGCTGGTGTGTGCGCTGTGGCTCAAGACGGCGCTCGGGTGCCTGATGTTCACGGTTGTGCAGGTGGCGTGCCTGCTGTGGTACGCGCTGAGCTATATTCCTTACGCGCGGCAAACAATGTTCCTTGTGACGCGGACACTGCGTACCGTACTGGGCCCCGTTGTGGATGTCGTCATTAGTGGCATCACCTCCTGCATTCGCGCCGTCTCAAACTAGCACACGCAGTAGCCACACGGAAGCGTGGGAAGAGCAGTGTGGCCGTTCTACCAGCTCGTTCCCTTTCTCTCTTTTTCCGTGGTGTGCTCCGTGTTTGTGTATGAGAGAGGACGAAGGCAGAAAACGCTTTTGCTTGCATGACACGCAGCGAGTGGCCGCTCTCTCGTGAAAGTAGAGAAAACAAAAAAGATGAAAAATGATTGTTGATGATCTTGCCACGACCCAAACCGACTTTCTTTCATTCGCGTTCTCTCTCTTCGCGGTGTGCTGTCGTCACTCGCGTTGCTTTCGTTGCTCGTTGTGTGCCCATAGTGCCGCGTCTGCCAACTCAGGTGAGTGATAGTCATATCGCACACGTGCCGATGCTCCTGGTTCCTGTCTCATCGTCATTCCTCCTTTCCTGTCTCACGCACTTTTTCTGTGAATGGTCTTGTACACACAAAAAAAAAATATCTCCCGAAACAAGGTCACCGTCATTGAAAACAATAAAGCGCGGCCCACAGCAACGGTTATCATGCGTCGCTGTACGTGCGTGCTAGCGCCATCGGTGTTGACCTTCACGCAAGGTGAAGCAGGCACGAAAGCTTGGCGGATGTTCATGAAGTCGAAAGGGTCGTCTGATGCATTGATTTCCGCGTGGCACGATCTTCCGCTTCGCGCTGATGCAACAGCCAAAGATGGGGCACCGACGTTTTGGTTCGTGCCGGAGATTCCCAAGGGCACACGCGCGAAGCTGGAGCTGTCGAAGGAGGAGGCACACAACCCCATCGTGCAAGACATTTTCAAGAAGGAGCCGGCGCAGCCCCTGCGCTACTTTGCCTACGGCGACATGCCCTTCAACTACGGCTTCCTGCCCCGCACCTGGGAGAACCCCGAGCACACGGATCCCGACACCGCCTGCAATGGGGATGGGGATCCGATCGACGCTGTGCACATCGGACCCGTCGTGCGCACTGGTGAGGTGTGCGCGGTGCGCGTGCTCGGTGTACTCGGCTTGATCGACCAGGGCGAGACAGACTGGAAGATCATTGTGGAAAGCGTCGGCGGAGATGAGCGCGGAACGCTGTCGAACGTGCCGCAGTCGCTTCAGCACACTGTCATTGACTGGTTTCGCAACTACAAGGTCCCAGATGGCAAAAAGCCGAACGACTTTGCCTTCGGTGGACATATCCGCGACGTGGACTACGCACTCAAAGTGATTGACGACTGTGCGCAGCAGTACGAGGCACTCCGCGCTGGCAAAATTCCCAACACACACAAGTACTGGATTCCACGCGAGGATTAGTCGCCTCGAGGGCACGTAGTCCCTCCTAGCTCTCTCTCTCTCTCCCTCACTCACACACTCTAGCTACGCAGGTGTCGTCGCACTTCTGCGTGAACGTGTGTGGGGCGGTAGGCGCGTTGCGCCGTTTGCCATCGGTATGTGCACTGACTTTGGCTTCGTCGTTGCTGTGATTGGTGTTAGTGATGTTGTTGTCGTCGTTTTTTTTTTTTTGCCATCGTGGGCCAGCTCCCTCATCACCGTTGCGGTGACTTGTCACAGTAAAACCCTTTCCAGTCAGCACGGGCTCCCTGCAAAGCACTTTTTTTTTTCTTTCTTCACCACTGCCCACGCAATGTGGAGCGGATGCCTGAACACTGCGCCGCGCACCGTAGAATGACCAGCGAGCGCACCGCTGTGTGAGAGGCAGTGTTGCTTCACACGTCAACGCGTACCCACCTTTCCTGACCCCTCCCTCACACACCTGTTCTCTCATCCCTTTCTTTCCACTGGCTCGCCTCGTCGCGTCACGTGCTTCTTCGTGGCATGTGGGGTGTTCTTGTTCTCGCAACGGAAACCTGGTGATTCTCCGGCGCTGTCGCTGACCAGCACCGATACAGACGCCGAAGGTCCTTGCGCGCACGTAACTTTGACGAGCACCGGTGCCGCACGATAATGAGCAAGCACTCTCACAAGAAGGGTGCGATGATCGGCACCCTCGACACCACCGAGGAAGACAAGAAAACTCCCAAGTCTATTATTGTGTACCGCGGAGAGGTCGGCCCGCTCGTGCGTGCGCTCATGCACGAGTGGCGTGCGGTGTTTCTGCCGTGGAGTAGTAAAAAGCTACACGGCAAGAACAAGTCTCTGACCGACTTTGTCTCTGTCGCCTCGTCGTTCAGTGTCTCGCACCTGCAGCTGTTTACGGCACCGTCGCATGGCACGGCACTCCGCATTATGCGTTTCTTCAACGGCCCCACGCTGAGTTTCCGCGTGGTGAGCTTTAGTCTGCGCCACGACATCGTGGCTAAGCAGCGCCGACCCGCCACTCTCACGAAGTCCATGTGGGACGTCGCGCCGATCGTCGTGCTGAACAATTTCACTCACCCAGACGCCCTGGCACGCCCCGAGGTGCCTCTTCTCGAGGCCACCTTCAAGGCACTCTTTCCTAGCATCAACATCCAGACCGTGGATAGCCAGTCCATCCAGCGCATCTGCTTGTTTCACTACGATCACATCGAGCACGTTGTGGAGGTCCGGCACTACTGCGTGGTGGCTCGCGCGACGGGAGTGGCAAAGACGGTGAAGAAACTGCTCGAAAACCGTCGTCCCACGAAGCTTGGTACACTCGAGTCCATCGATGAAGTCCTCGAGCGCGAAGACGCGTGGTCGGACACGGATGGCGAAGGCGAGGAAGTACCGCTTGTCACGCCCTTCCGCCAGCACCGCGACCAGTGCCGCATCAAATTACAGGAGATCGGCCCGCGCATGACACTGCAGCTGCTCAAGGTAGAGAACGGCTTTGCCAACGGCGAGGTCATCTATCACGCGGTGGAGAAGAAGAGCGCGCGCGAGGTTCAGGCAAATGCAGCCAAGGTGCGCTCCAAGAAGGCCGAGAAGGCCAAGCGCCGTGCGGAGCAAGACGAAAATGTCAGCCGCAAACGGCAGGCGCGCGAGGAGAAGCTGGAGCGGAAGAAAAAGCGCCGCGAAGAGGCCATGAAGGCGCAGGCCGAGAACCCCTTCGAAGTCGCCGCAACAGCGGAGGACGATGGCTACGACGCGGATGGTGGCGCCGATGACTCAGACTGAGTGGCATTTGGACCTCCCGACGTCCTGTTTTCTTACTTCATAGTCGGCGCTTGCTTGCACACAGCGGAGGAGGTCTGCGAGCGATGCTGAATGTGCTTCACATCGTTTCCTCTCTCTCTCTCTTTCTCGCACGCACACAGGCGTCTGCTGCCTGGTGCTGCTGTTGCAGTTGCTGTGTGTGTGTGTGTGTGTGTGTGTGTGTGTGTGTGCGTGTAGGTGGGCTTGTGTTGTAGCACCGAACGTTGCTGTCGGGTTATTTTGCATCTGTCGTGTCCCCCACGGGCATTTTTTGTGTTTCTTTCTTCTAAACAAGGAGCAACCGAGTAACTGTATTTTTCTTTTCGCTTCTTTTTAGTTTCTTTCCTGTTCCTGTTAATGCGAACCACTGTGCGAAGCTTCTTCCCTTCGTGCGCACTGAGAGCGAATCCCCGCCCGCCGCTCTCTCTTCTCTTACGACTTCGTTGTCGGTGCTCGAGCTCGTGTTGCTCATTTGCCTCTTCTTTGTGTGAGAGCGTGTGTGTGTGCTCTGCACCCGGTATGTGACGAGGCGAGGCGCCCGTGTCAACGGCGAGGGAGAGCAGAGGTGCAGATGAGGCAGGGCAGTGGAGAGGGATGGAGTAACGTACATAACAGCATCGAGCTGATAACAGACACTCTCAACCATCAACAAACGATGTCAAATTCGGGGGAAAAGGCAATGACCACTTTAAATGCGAGAGAGAGAGAGAGAGCAGGAATGCTGCTGTTGTGGGGCGATGCACTTTCTCTCTGTATCTCTCCTCACCGTACACGGTGGAGATATCGCTTGTCTCGCAGTGGAAGGTACTGTTGGGTCACCTCTGCGGGGCGTTTGATGGGCGCGCTAACATCCAGCGCGCACCGCGTGTGCGTGCGTGCGTGTCAGTGTAGTTTTTTTGCATGCACACCGTGGTAGTGTGCAGGAGAACTGGCAGGCCGTGCGTGTCTTCATGGAGCTCTTTACATCTCCTGCTCACCTCTTCTTTTTTGTCTTTCTCTTCTCACATTTCATCTTTATGGGCTCACCGTGTGCTCATCTCACTCACCGGCGTGTTGTGTGGCGCTCCTTTTTTTTTTTTGTGTGTGTGTGTGCGTTGGTGGTGTCATCGCTCCTTCTGCCGTTCAGCAGTTTCACATTACCTGACTAGCGAGGCGCTCTCGTGTCTGAGACAGATCGTCCCGCACTGGCGGCTCCATGCTGCATGAGCTGCTCAGCTTCATCCGGTGGCTCTGGTATGCCGTGCTGCTGCCGTATGTTATCATTGCGCTGGCCAACCTCGTCACGGACGGGGCGGAGGCGCTCTCTCACGTTGGTGAGACAATGACCGTCATGCTCACCTTCATCCTCGGTCGCAGCCACCGGCCCTACCCGCCTCGCAGGGCCCAGCTGGACGCGCTCACTGAGTGTGCCGTGGAGGCTTTTACGCTAGCTGGTGGCACCTTGCACACGGGTGACACTGAAGACGCCATGCACAGCAGCAGCCATAGCTCCGTCGCTGTCTCCGGCGGTGTGGCGGGTCACGACGCCACTGGCGGCTCCTCATCCCCGTCCGCATCGGCCTCTGCGGCGGAGGAAATGGGCGATGGGTCACCGAGGGGCCCCGTGGCACGGTCTGTCCCGCACACCACACGCGTGTCCCTACGAGCTGATAGGGGAGGACGCGACGTGTCGCTCACACTGACGGGAAAAAACTCGTTCGCTGTGCCACCGTCGTCGTCTTCCTCCTCCTCCGCCCGTCCGAGCACGGTGATGGCTCTCTGGCACAACCTCAATACCGCCTGGGAGGTTCTTATTGAGCGTCGCCTGCTGCGCGGCCGCAAAGGCGAAATTCAGGAGTGGCTCACACCCGCTGTGGGTCATCTTCTCGTGCCGCCCGCATTCCCGCTGTGCTACGACGCGGGGCTGCACCTGCTCGTGGGGTCCTTCATGGGGCCAATTCAACAGCCCACGGTGGCGACGCTGCCGTCCCGCCACCTCGCACCGCAGTGGCCGCCCCACTATGGCGCACGTCATGAGGCAAGTCACGCGAGCGCCCTCAGTCACCTGGCGGACCCGTCCACGGACGACAACAGCAGTGCCACTGATATGCGCGGCAGCACAGACAGCAAGGGTTCTTCCTTTGCGAGGGCTCGCGGGACACCATTGACAGGTCGGCGGTCGGCTCAGACTGTCGCACGACCAAAGTTCCGCCAAGTCTACCGGCGTGAGAGTGCGAACAACATCGACCTGCAGCCGCGCCGCGCGTCGTCGCACCTCATCGCCTCCATCACATCCAACCACGTTCTGTCCTACCAGGGCACACGGCAGAAGGTGCTTGTCATGGACCTCGACGAAACACTCTGTCACGTGTCCACCAGCACGGCGGGCATGTTGGGGCCGCCGACCTTCTCCGAGGTGATCCCCACACTCGCCGGGTCGGAGATCTTTCACGTGTGGGAACGACCTTACGTGCGACTCTTTCTCACCACAGCCTCCCAGCTGTTTAACCTGGTGCTCTTTACCTCCGCCTCGAAGCCGTACGCCGACACCATCCTGCGCCGCATTGACCCACACAATACGATCAAGGAGAGGTACTACCGCCAGGACTGCCGTCTCATCACGCGAGGCGTCCTCGCACGGCACCTAGCGATCGAGAAGCAGCGGCGCCGACGGACTCAAGAAGCACCGGAGGTGTCAGAGGCAGAGCGTACCACCGACGGAGGCTTCTCCAGTCACACGGCGGGTCAGCAGTTGGCCGACGCCTTGACATCACCACCCGCTCTGCGCCGCGCGCACCACACCGCGGCTCGACCCGGCTCACCCCCGTCGACAGGCGCGGACGACCGGCTGCGTCGCCGTCTGGTCAACCGTGCGGACGATGGAGCCGCCACCAACACCAACACCACCGCAGGCGCAGAGGCGGAGAGCGCAGTGGAAGTGACACCAGACAAGGAGAGCGGCGTGCTGAGCCGCAGCGACCATGATGGTGTTGAGGAGGCGTCCTCCGCCGCCCCCAACCTTGGCGCCGCACATGAGACCCCGAGGCCCACCTTCAACGAGAATGCCAAGGTGCTTGTGAAGGACCTTCGCATTTTGAAGGTGCCGCCAGAGTTGTGTGTGATGATTGACAACTCTGAGGAGTGCACGCTCCTCAACCGCGAGAATGCGCTGATCATTCAACCGTATCTGCCATCTGCAGAGGGTCAACGGCGCGCAAGGGAGGCGAACGAGGCCGGATTCCCAGCCGTGGACCCCGACGAGGACGAGGTGCTGCTGGGCATCCTGTCCTTCCTGGAGTGCTTGTTGGTCGTTCCGGATGTGCGATCGGTGCTGCGTCATGGCAAGGTGTTTTGATTTATTGTTAGCGCTTTTTTCCTTCTTCTTTCTTTTTTCGCTCTTTTTCTCTCTGTTCACCTCTCTTCTGTGGTGTTTCCGGTCCGCGGTACGCCTCAAGCAGGTGCACGAGCACACGCATGCACGTTGTGTGTGGGGCATTGGCGTCACGCGGGTCGTGTACCGCCCGTGTCAAGGATGGGCGCGCTCCCCACTCTTGTTTCTGCATGTGTGACCACACCCCATCCGCAAAACAAGACACCGGAGTTAGAGGGGTGTCGAGAGTTTCTGTGGGAACGCCGTTTGCTTGTTTGGCACGTGTGTGACTTGCCAGTCGCGCTTTGCCTTTTTTTTTTCTTGGTTTGTTTGTGTCCGTATCGGGCTAACCAGCCGTGAAGCCGCATAAAAAGGCAAAAGAGGAGTTGAAAGGGCACATAAAGTCACTCATGCTTCACCACACCACCGCGCGATTGCAGCCGAAGTTGCGTTGCCCCAAGGCGTCGCACTCGTACATGCACTTCTCCGCTGCGTTCGCTCTCTCTCTCTCTGCTGTGTAAGGCACACGCAGAGAGCGGTGATCTAAACCCATGGTTACCGTGGCACCTCCATCATGCGGGTGCGCGCTTCTTTCACTTTCTCTGTTTCTTATGCACGTGCGCGCTCCCTCCTTCCCCCCTCTTCGCACGTCTTCGGCGCGTGTCAAACTCCCGACGCATCTTGTTTTTTTGTTTTTGATGACCCACCTCCGTTGAACGTGTTACCGCAGGAGCACGAGTGCACCCACAGTCAGAATGATCGTGCACCGCGCGGTAGTGTTAGCCGGACAGCGACTTGGAACTCCTGTGAAGCCGCAACCGGGTGCCTTCGTGCGCTTGTGGTGCGTGCTCACGCCATGCGGTGTACGTGGGCCGCGCGCCTCTGCAATGGCACCTGCCTGTCCTGCCGCGCAAGTGCGCGCAAGGGCAGTGACAGCAGCAGCAGCAGCAGCTAACAGGCATTCCAAGGTCAGCCGCGCACACGACGTCCGAGGCACCGGTAGCCCACGTGGCAAGGCGCTGGAGGTGGACTGCTGGTCCATCGCCGAGGAATGGTCTCTGCTGTGTCTTCGGCGCCACGTGGAGGGCGGCGCAGAGTCGTCTCTGCAAACCGATGTGAAGGTAGAGAAGTCACACGCACATCATGTTCAGCCCACCGCGCACACGTGGCGTGGCTCAGATGAAGGTGAGCTCGCCACACGATGGCTTTCCGAACACTATCCCGTCGACACCGTTGCATGGGAAGCGCTCAGCGCTGTCATGGCGGCGCCCTGTGCGAACCAGCCCCCATATCCCCAGCTCTCCGCCCTGCTTCTCACTGGATTGGACTCGCCGGTCGTGCACTGGTCGAGTCTCCTCCGCTTGTTGGACGAGTCCGAGCAGACGCATCTGCGTGCGTTGGTCGACTTCCTTGGGGCGTATCGGCAATGGGTCACGGCACCAGCCCACGCAGTTGCTGTGGAGACCAGCCTCATGAGTGCGTTAGTCACCGTGATGAGCGAATCAGACCAGGGCTCGCGACGGCCGGAGCTGTTGAAGGAGGCAACCCGTGCACAGCGGGAAGGTGCGGCGCAGACACTGTTGCTGGGCCTTGGGCATGCGTACCGTCGTGCGTTGCAGTCACAGACACGCCTCAGGGGAAAACAGCACCGCCACACCGCACCGGAGACCACCGCAGAGGCACTGGCCAAGTGCTTCGTGGCAGTGACGGCGACGCTCACGTCAGCCGTCGACGCCGGTCGCAAGCAGCGGTCACACCGTGCGTCGGCGCTGCGTTGGGCTGCCTTTCAGCACGTTCACCGCTACCTTGTGGCGGAGTTGCAGAGCTTGTTGGCGGTGTCCGCCTCTGAACCTCAGGGCCCACCCGCGGACACGCGCAGGGTCGCTAGCCGCAGCACCGCACACTCGCAGGCACACAAGACTCCACGAGAGCACCGCACCCCACCCAATGATCTCGTCTCTCAGCTGCAAGAGACACAAGATCACGTTGACCAGTGTGTGCGAGTGCTTCAGGCCCCGGAGAGTCCCCATCGGTCTAGCTCACCGCACGCGAAGACAGAAAAAGAGTGCATCGTCGCACTCACACAGCACGCGGCGGCGCTGCTCGATTTGCAGCACTGGCTCACCGCAGCGGACGGTCTACTTCCCAGTGTGGGGGCCGCTCCGCTTGAGGCGCGCGTGATGGCGGCCTTCGCGTCTGTCTGTGCGGCAGTCGGGCACCATGCGGATCTTTTTCCCGCTCTGTGTCAGCCAGCGCTGGTTCAGCGGGTGGAGCGGTTGCGGCAGCGCGCGAGTGATGGGCACCGTGGCAGCTCCGTCGGAGCAGAACGCACGTTGTACGCGACGGCGAGCCGTGAATTCTTGGTGGCGGCACGCCTCTTTCACGAGCAGTTCCCCACACGCGCGACGTGCTTTGCGACGGACACGCTCAGGCTGTGCCCGCCTGTGTGCGGCGTGCTCATGGCCTCTCAATCGTTGGCCGAGGCGTCAGATGCCGTCACGGCCGCGGATGCGAGTGCTCGTCTGCCAGAGTTGCTCCACGGCGTGTCTCTTCTCTGCGCCTGCGTGATGCAGATGGGGATGTCACCCACCACCGTCGTGGGCAGCGGTCTTTGCGTGTCCATGAGCGCTGTGGAGGCGGCGGATGTGGCATCTGTGTATGGTGTTTTCCGCCCACGTGACGGGAACGGTCTGACGACGGCGCGCCTTCCGGCCCGCCTGCACGGAGCTGTCATGCAGGGTGCTCTGCAGATGCTCGAGACGTGCGGTGCGGCGGTACGCCGCATGGTGGTCACTCCCACGCAGTTGCTTCAAGTGAGGCACGACAGCCACATCAGTGCTGTCGTCCGTCGTCCAGAGCACCTGCGCGTGCAGGTCGGCGAACCGACTGGACTGCGAGACGCCTTTGAGGATATCGTGCGCTCGCCTCCACGTCTGGCAGAGGCCGCCCGCCGCGGCTGTGTCCACCTTGCGCACCATGGCCCAGGTAGTAAAGAAAAGGAGGGTGAGACGCAACGCTTCACGGCGAGCGCGGCCATGACATTCGACGCGGTGCGCCAGCAGGTGGAAGTAACACTCTACGCTGGTATTCGCGCGCTCGTGCTGATGGTCAGCAGCGGTGATAAAGACAGCGCCGTGTCCATCTTGCCCCGGCTTGCGTCACTGCTCAACTTCTACGGTGCAGATGACGCCCTTCTCCACTACGCCGAGCTGATCACGATGCTTCGGTGCGGCGTCTCGCACACGCTCGCTTCACTGGGACGCAGTCGCCCGGATGGGGTGCTGCGGTGGGAGTGGTGGCACGACAAGGCATCAAGCACGGAATGGCCCGCCTCACGGCTTACGCCACCTACCACGACGACGGCTGACACGGAAACAGCGTTACAAGCGGTCGTGTTGTTCATCGTTCCACAGCTGGTGGACGCCGCCGCTCGTGCACAACGGCAATCAGCACCGCCAGCACTGCAGGCTCGCCACGTCCACCGTCCGCCTGCGAGGTCAGTCACAAGCAGCGGTGGTGGCGGTGCAGATTGGACTGACCGGCGCGTCGTGGAGCACCACCTCGCGGCCGTGCTGAGGCTCACCGCGGACGTCGCCATCCTCGGCTCGCCGCCCAGTGCAGTGCGTCAGCTGGCCACGCTGCACCACGCCTTGATCACCGCTCACCGCTTGGTTTGGCCACCTCATCAGTCGTCCACACCGCCCCGCGCCGCCGCGTGTTTGCGGCGATGGGTTGAGGCACTTTTGGGAATGCTCGTTTACACCTCCCGACGAGACCTTCCGGCGCAGCGGCACGCGAGCACGCTCTCGGGGCAGGCGGCGAATGCCATGCTTCAGGTCGTCTTGACGACACACCTCGAGTTTGTAAGGTCGCAACTGTTGGCCCCGTTCGCCGGTGCGATCAGTCAGCTGCCGATGAAGGATGACCGGGTGGCAGTGCTCTTGGCGATCGTGCACCTCCTCGCTACTGCGGACATCCACTTCCCTCTAAGCGCGGAGTCGCACGCAATGCATCAGCTGCGCGTGGAGTGGCTGGGCCCAGCGCTGGCGCAGCCGGTCAACGACCTCTGCACACACACGGCGTACGTCACTGACTCGCTCGCACCGGTGGTGCCTCATCTGTCGACAATCGAGTCGGACGGCCCTGGTGCGGCGGTGCTGACGCTCGCCATGGTGTGCGAGGTGGCCTCCGTGACGTGCACAAGCGCCACCGTCCATGCCATTCCACGTACGCTCTACGACAATATCTGGCGCACCACGGAAGCGTGTGTGGCACATTGGCGTCGCGGCACGGCTGCATCTCGGAAACACAGACCAGAGAGGCCTGTGGCAGCCAGTCGTGCGAGGCAGCCGCAGCATCAGCAGCCACGACCAGTCTCTACACGTCTGCGGGTGGACGCTCAAGAAAACCTTGAGCAGAAACGCGCTACACTGTTTCGACGTTTGCTGGCACATATCACCGCTACCCTCGCTGTGGTGTTTGACTTGTCAACCGATGATGGCGTGCTGCTGCAGCATCGGTTCGCAGCCGGACTCGCGCGTGTGATGGAGGGCATGGATTTGGCCGGTGTGTCGCAGCTGGTGAGATGTCTCTTCCAAGATGAAGTCCCGCCCACCTCCACAGCGCGACTATCGACGCCCCTCTCAAGCGTGGTGGGCACGCTGGATGCGGCCTTGAAACAGTTCGCCACCACAGCTGGACCCCCACACCGTCTAGCCTCGGCGGACGCGCTCGCCATCATGGATGCCCTTACACGGTGCCCATCACCGTCCCATGTTCATGTGAGCGGCCGGCCGACGGCCACGGGGCGCGACGAACTCCTTTTCGGCCTTCTCCGCGGGTTGGTGGCAGAGGGAACACCCACCACGAAGGCGTCCTCTGCGGTCATTCCGGATGGGCAGCTGGATGTCACACAAGTTCACGCGATGGATATCATGAGCCGGTGTGCCCTTCTTCGCATCAGTACGCGGCAGCTTGCACGGTGCGGTCGCCGCGCTGACGCCGCCGTTGACCCCAACCCCACACGGGTCGCTTTACAAGCGCTATGCACGGCCCTCTCTCAAGCTGTGTTGCGCAGTGTGCTGGCTCAGCTGGTCCCACCACGCACACGCGATGCACCTGTGCCGGAGGTGCCGCTGACGATGGCAGAGCTGTGCGCGGTCGTCGACAGTGCGGCCGCCCTTCCGGATGGCCTAAAGGCTTCCCGTGATGAGGTGCTACGCGCAGCGGTGGGACCGCTTCTCCTCGTCATCCCCGCGCTGCCGCCCGAGGTGTTGGTGCGAATCATGGAAAGCTACGCGCGAAGCGACGTGTCGCACGAAGCTCTGTGGATGCACTTGACGCTGCGTGTCTCACAGGTTGGTGCACGCGTCTCACTGCCGTTGGCGGTGCGACTGGTGCGCGTGGCGATCGGCACCCCTCCTTTCCATCACACCACCGCCAGCACGCGCGCGGCCTGTCGCGGAGTGGCGTACCCGATTTTTGAACGACAGGTGCGGCACGTCCTGCAGAACGATCCGTACTTCTTGACCAACGCCTCCCAAGCCTCAGAGAATATCTTGCAGTGCCTCGTCACGTGCTTCGCGGAAGCGCCTGTCAGCGAGGCAGTGCTGGAGGCCCTGGTGAGGCATCCCGAGCGGCTGTCCATCGCAGTCATGAAGTCGGCCTTGTCGCTTGCCGCCACCAGGCCACGCGACGGCAGCACGCCGCAGGCGATCACCATCCTGACACAGCGCTGCACAGACCATCTGATCCCGCAATGTGGACCCGGTGACCTGGCGGAGTTGGGCCATGGCTTGGTGGCGTGCGGCGTGCGGACCAGTGCGCTGGTGGTGGCGCTACGTGCGCGGCTCGCTGAGTTGTTCCCTGGAGGTGTCACAGACAGCAGCGGTAAGCCCGACACCGGAGCTGACAACGCACCCGCCCAGCAGCGGGCACTGCCGGCTGGTGCTCGCGCTTCGACACCACCGCCGCCGCCGTCGTGGCAGATCACCGGTGCGACGCTGGCGGCGTTGGCTGACGTTGTCGTTGCTCTTGGCGGCGGCGCCGAGGACGCGCAGCTGGTGAATGCCTTCACAGCAGAGATGCGGCGCGTGGCACTGGCGGCATCTCACCGCCCGCGTGACTCTGCGCAGTCGGAGGCGCTGACAGCCAGTCAAATCTGCGCTCTGCTGGGCCTCTGCCGCGCATTTGGCACGCGTCGGATGCCAGAGGTGATGCCCAGCGTTGATGCCCTGTTGGAGGCCCTCGCCGCGCAGTGGCCGCGTGATGGTGCGCCACCGTCCGCCCGTGCGTTCCTGGAGGGCATCACCGCCAAGGACATGGCCGTGGCGCTCAACGTGTGCCTTACCATGGCGAGTACGCCAAAGGCCCACCGCGCTGTTACGGACCACATTGCTGTGGAGCTGCACAACCGCCTATCGGGCACACCAGAGGCGCCGCTGACAAGCACTGCGGCATGGCGGTCAGACCTCGCTCTCGTCGTGCAGCCACTAACAAGCTTCGCACAGCTGTGCGGATCGCAGGCCGCAGAGATGCCTGTCGTCAAGAGGCTGTGCGACGTGCTGTACGCGCAACGGCGGCAGCTGCACCGCCGGCCGCATCTTGTCCAGTCTGCGCAGCAGGCCATGCGGCTTCTCGGTCGCGACGCGCACCCAGAGCTGTTTGACCTGGTTGTCAACGCGCGTTGACGACACGGCTGAGGGATGTCTCCACGACGAGGCTGCTCATCTTCACACCAGTGTGCGTGTATGGCTAGCACAGTAGACAACAGATACTGATCACATCGTTTCGAGGACGGCTCTGCATGCGTGCACGTGTTCACGACACCCACGCGGTCAGCGAACCTGCTTCGACAGGGTCGCAGCACGAGAGCACCAGATACCCACGACTAACGCCCTCACACTGACCCCACTGTTGCCTTCCCCCCCACTTCTTCTTTTTCCCTCACTCTTTTGATGCAACGCGCAGGTTTCGTGATTCTCTTTTTTTTTTTTTTTAGTGGCTGTGACGTGACATTGTTCGACCCTCCACTGTGGACGTGGTGTCACCGTTGTTGCCAGAGCCCGTGTAGTCCGTGTGTGAGTGCGTGTCACTGGTCCTCTTCATTTCCTGCATTTATCTTTCTTCTTTTTTTTTTTAGACAACACACAATCTCGCCTTCTTTCCCCCTCTCTCTTTACAAGAAGTGGCAGACAAGAGATGGCCGAGGTGCTGTTCCCGAACCGATGGAGAGAGTGGATCGCGACAGAGCTACGTCGGCAAGGCGCATCGCACATCGAAGAATGGTGTGAACGTGTACTGACGCACACGCAGTTGACAGAGGCCGTTCCACGGCCTAACGCGTCGGCGTCGGACGCCGCGGCATTTCAGGGCTGTGCGCTACAAGTCGATCTGGCGAATCTGCACGTGACGGACAAGGTCACAGTTGCCGTCGTCGAGGCACTGCTGCGGCTGTACGCAGCCGTGGAGAGCACCTCGGAGGGCAGTCTCACCGCCGCTGACCGTGCCCTTCGCGGCGACTGGTCAGTGTCTTTCCGCGGAAATGAGCTCACCGACGTCTCCGTCCCGCACCTCAGCCTCCTCGTGCAGACCTGCCAGTGCCTCTCTCGACTTGACCTGCGCGGCAACATGTTTAGCGCGGGCTGCAAGACGGATATGCTCGGTGCCATGAGCGGTGCACCGTGTGACGTCATTCTCAATAACGGGCCTGTGGCCCTCAGTACGCACAGCAGCAGCGACAGCGCCAAGACCCCGGGCAGCCCTTCGAAGGAGAAGCCGCCGCCCACACAAGCCGCGGCTGAGACGGCCGCTGACGCGAGCAAGGCGCCGCCATCGACCACACATGCGCCGCCCAGTGCTGTGAGAGGGCAGTCGTGCGACGTGGCATCATCGGTGGCGTCTTCGCGTTTGAGCTTTGCGAGCGGCAGCGCGGAGGCTCTGCGCCGTCGCCGTGAAGGTCTGTTCAGCAAGACGCGCACCGCTTCGCCAAGCACTGCGGCACCGGCAGCATCGGCGGGATCCGACACGATGGCATCGGCCCCTTTGCCGGCCACCACGGCCGCCGATGCACCCAAGGACACCGCGGAGCAGACGCCACACGACCCGCTGAAGGCGCACGACGACAAGGACGACTGCAACACAGATGGTGACGGTCGCGCACGGACTGGTGGCTCCGCGGCCGGCGTGCTGTTCGCCTCCACTCCACCTCGTCCCACCCACGCGCAGGCACCACTCGCCTCGACCAGCCCTTTCCACGACGACGCGGGCCACGCTGCCGGTGCGTCACGGCAGCACGAACCCTTCTACGGGGATGCTCATGACGACGGCGCCGACCGGAATGACCAGCTCGACCTCACCTCCAACCTCAATCCTATCCTCGACAGTGTCCTGGACCTGGCGGGCACCGTCGCGCGGGACGGCCGCACGCTACGTGAGCCTGAAGTGTTCGGTGATGCCGACTCGGTGTGGGACGTCCTAGACGCGTATGAGAGCGCCGTGGAGGAGTCCATGCTGGGGGCCGGTGGGGCCGGCGACGGCAGCATCGACCCAAACACCTCTGCACGTCTTCCCGCCTCGCTGTTGAGCAGTCGCGCGGGGGCCTTCACCGCGCTGACGGTGCTGAACCTCGCGAAGAACAATCTGGCTGAACTGCGTGTTCTCCCCGCCACGCTGCTGCGCCTCGATGTGAGCTCGAACCAGCTCGTGCGGATTGCTGGCCTCGAGAAATGCAAAATGCTGACTGTCCTCAACGTGCGCCGTAACCAGCTTGTTGAGATCTCCGGCCTTGATCGCAACCTCTGTCTCGCACACGTGTTTCTGGGCCACAACAAGATCACCCTGGTCGAAGGGCTCGCCCACCTGCTACTCCTCGAGACACTCGATCTCTCCTTTAATCGTCTTCGCACGCAAGGCTCGCTTCGTGCTCTCTCACTGAGCTCGAGCCTGCGGCACCTGCTGATCCGCGGCAATCCGGTTATGGAGAAGCTGCAGCAAGGGTTCAAGCCTGTCCTGCGCAATCTGTGTCCCTCGCTCCTCGTCATTGACGACGTCAAGCTCAGCGGATCACGTTTCGCTGAAACACAGCAAGTCTTCCGGAGCACTCTGCGGCAACCGGATCGCACCGGTGCGAAGGGAGGCGCCGGCGCTGGCAACGGTCGTCTACTGCGCGCGGGTTCGCAAGTGCGAGGGACCCCTGCCGACGCGTCGGCCGCGGCGCCGGAGCTGCCGGACGACAACGCGATGAATCTGCTCCATCTCCTGACACGAGGCGTCACCGCCCCGACCGGCTACGGCGACGGTGCCAAAGTCGCGCAGACCTCAAAAGCCATGGCAAGCCGCGCGGCCCGTGAAGGGGAGATGCACAAGCGCCGGAAGGAGCGTGAAGTGACGGCGGGGGGTGTGCCGCTGCGCACGACGATGATGACAAAGCTTGCGGCCGCCTCGAAGGAGTACCTCGAGGCCACGCTTGTCGATCGCATGACAGCCGCGCAATCGCAGCCGTCCCACTCGGTGCACGCCCACTCGCCGAATCGTCAAGGTGAGGACGACGGCGGCGACGACGAGGCCTTTGCCAGGTCGCCGCAGCCCTCTCGTCCCACCCACCCGCTGCCGCGCGGTCGTGTGCCGCAGGATGTGGCCGGCACAACGCCCTCAGTATCGGTCTCCCAGTACCGCGACGGGTCCCGACCCCGGCAGTCGTCGCGATCCCACAAAACTGCCTACGGTGCTGTTGTGGATCCACTGACAGACAGCCCTATTCCCGATGTGATGGGCTACGCGCGCGTGCCACCCTCGGTGCTGGCGACCTCCTCCACAGCAGCGAACGAGACGAGACCCTCTCCACGGGGGTTCAGTGAGGGCCGCGAGGCGAGCGCGCCGCACACCACGACGGACCCACTTCGGGAGCAGACGGGCTTCGACGTGGTGCTCGCGCCGTACGCGCCAAAACGCCGCGGCAGTCAGAGCCCCGCAGCGGTTCACCGCCATCATCACAGCGACCCTGAACGGATGCCGCGCAGCACACGCAGCAGCCGTGCCCGTGCGCAATCCACTGCGCAGCGCCAAGAAGCCTACAACGCTCTTGTCGCCGCACAAGCCGCGGCGGAGCGGAGTAACCCTGAGGCGGCGGACGTGACGCTAGATGCCATCTACGAATATCACTCGGACGACGACGTCGAAATGGACGCGGTGCCTCAGAGGCGCTCTGACAGCGCGCAACGAGGAGGTTCGCAAGCACCACCACGCAACCCGACTGCACGCACCGGTGGTGGTTACGCAGATCTACACGCGTCTTCTGCATTCACCGGTCAGCCACCGCACGGACCGTCCTACCCGCCGTTCACGACAGGCGCCGCGCCTCACCAAGCACCACGTCGGTCGGGCTCAGGCCAGGCAGAGGAACTGACTGACGTGGACGAGCTGGGGATCTCGCCTATCCCCCACCGCAGCGCTGCACTCCGCGCGAAGACGACGGCAGCGGCGGACACCGGCAGTACCGGAGAGTCGATGCGCCGCGGCTCGCCCGCCCTGCAGCCACCGCCACCGATGCACACCGGCTCCCGGGCCCGGGCACCGGTCAACTACCTGGTGGGGCGGTCAAAAAAGCTACGACGTGAGGCAGTGACGGGAGACAGGGAGGACCGTGAAGAGGCTGCCGTCGCGGCCCCTCTACGCATCGACGACGCCCAGGCACAGCGCGTGCACAGCTGGGTCGCGGAGCTGAACAAGGACACGACAGCGGTGCAGATGACGCTGAAGACGATGGTCAGTCTACTCGAGGCGCAGCGACAGAGCGGGATGCCGTTCGCTGAGCACAGCCGTGAGTTGCCCCGAACCTACCTGGAGGAGCGGCAACGCTCAGTCCGCATTATCGAAGAGAGCGGCATGCTGCACGACATCACCGTACCAGCTGAGGTCGCGCTCTACTACGGCTTCTCCAAGCGCGATCTTGACGGAGACGCGGCATCGTCGTCGCCTACGACGCGGTCACTGCCTCGCACGAGCCGGAGCCGTGGTGCGACACGCTCGCAGGACCGTGGAGCGGGACAGGCGCTTCTGCATGGGTGGAGTCCCGAAGAGAGTGAGCGGGAAGAGGTGCGGCGCAGCGTTCGGGTGATGGGGGACGCGAAGACGTGCTTGCGCTACTTGCTCCTTCTCATGGGAGGCGGGAAAGAGCGGCTCCTTCAGGAATATGTGGATCAGATCAAGAGCATCGTCTGAGCGCCGTGCTGGACAGTGATGCGTTGGTGGGGGTCCAAGGACGTGCCTGCTTGCGGCAGTGCTCGGCGATCCTCTCACGCTTTCCCGCTTTTCCCTCTTCTACTGCACTTTCACATCAATGAATTGTTTTTCTAGAACCGAGGGAGGTGGGCATGCAGCCGCTGACATCGCGACTCTTCCATAACGGTCGTAAGTGTCGCGAGCAACCCCCCTCCCCTTCGATGCCGTACTGCTCCTCTTCGTCTTCTCGTGTTTTTTTTTTCGTTAGCTTAGAGCCGCCGTATGCGCTGAGAAGAGAAGATGGTGGTACACCGCAATGATAGAGAAATAGAACCTGTGAGATTGCGTGTGCGTGTACCGTCATCGGGCACATGCACGTCTTTTGTCTTTTTTTAGAATTCACACACAAGCACACAAGGACAAGAACAACAACGAATGAGGACACGGCGAAAGGACCCGATAGCCGCGTCAGTGATGTCGTTGTTCTTTCCTACGCAAACCATTCCGGATCTCGGACAGAGGCGTTGCGGAGCTAAATGAGCCCTCCACGTTCGTATCTGTGCGTGTCTCTCGCTCTCTTGTGGCCCCCCACCCTATGCCCACTCCCTATGCCCACGCGCCGACGTGTCCGAGTGCTGCCTCACAAGACGTTTGACAAATCTTCGAACCCGTGCTGGCTCACAGGGAGCAGTCAGGCTGCCTAGTCTCGTGCCATGGCGGTGAGGCTCCTCTCTCTCTCTCTGTCGCTGTGTATGTGTGTGTTGACGTGCCATTTGATCGCCCCTAAACCTCGTCTGCCTCCTCCTTATTTGTAAACTCTCTTCAGCTCATTCGGCGTGCATTGGAAGGTGCACTAACGGAGATTACTTCTCGGCGATCGACAGAAGTGTCGATCACAGCCACCGCCTTCTTGTGTTTTTTCCAGTTGTTGTTTTCTCTCTCCGCGAAGTGCGAACGATAGTCAGACGCTCACGACGTCACTGCAGGTGAGAGTCGCACCGCGTAGTACCCTTCCATCCCCTCCTCCTCTCTGCGCAAGGCGGCGATGAGTGACAGCTCCTCCGCTCCAGTCCCTCCACGGTGTGACGACGGCTTGCTGCAGGCGCTCGTTGGGGTCATTGATGATCTTGAGGCGCAGGAACGACCGGGGCTTCGTCGTCGCAGCCGGCAGAACCCACTCACCTGTCTGTCATCGCCAGTAGTGACGGAGCTGGCGTGCGAGCTCGGTGGTGTCACTGCCGTAACGAACAACCTCGCGGGCCAAACGAATTCCTCACCGCTCCCGTCCATGGACAGTCAGATGGTCGACGCGCTGCCCGTGCCGCTGCCCTTCCACAACATGACGGGTGATGACTTCGAGAAGGACGCGATCTGGCGCGCGCTGCTGCACCCCGATTCTTCGCGGTCACGCTTGTCACAGTGGGTGCCGGCGCTGTGGAAGCCGTTGCTGCACCGCTGGTGGGAGCGCAAAACAGAGTTTCTTGTCGGTGCGCTGCAGCCGGCACCTCACGGGGCGGCCCCTGCCGATGCAGGCTATTCGCACGCACAGTGGAAGCAGATGGAAGGGCTTCAGTCCACATTGGCAGCTCGTCTCGTCGAGGACGTACTCGACACCGTAGACAGTCGCGTAGACACCGCTCCTGAGGTGACCACGTGGCCTTCACTCACTTCCTCTACAGAGGGGGAGGCGGCGAAGGACAAGGCGCAGGGTGCCATTCGCGCACTGCGTGAACAGCTCACCGACCGTGTCCGTCAACGCCAGCGACGACAGCACCTGCGGAGACGAAAGACGGCTGAGGTGGTGCTGCTGTTCGGCCGCCTCGCGCGTGCCACACGATCTTTCCAGGTGCTATGTCGCGGTGCCGGAGCCATCTTGCAGCTGCACCTGACACACGCCTTGCAGAATGTGCCTGACACGCTCGACGACGTGTGTGTGACCAGCCTACTCACACATCTTGATGATCTGAAGGCCAGGTCAGACAGCCGGGAGAGCGGGGCAGAGGAGGCGCCTTCGATGTCACTCGTCGAGCTGGTGTCTGCACTGCGTGCAACGGTCTGCACACACGTGCTGGAGAGCGTCAACGAGGCGTGGGCCGCCCTGTTGCTCTACGCGCACAAGTTCGGTGACGCGCAGCTCTACAACGATGAGGACGGCGAGGAAGAAGGCGTGCGGAGTGGTGAGACCCCACACGACGGCGAGCACGCAGCGGCTGATCACAGAAGGCTGCGCAAGTCACCGGAGGCGCTTGTCGCGGTTGTGCACGCCGCACGGTCGACGGCGCTGAACGAATCCCTGTGGGTGTCTCTCTACGAGTGGGTGCAGGAGCAGCTGGTCCAGGCACGCGCCTCCACCGTGTCCCATGCCAGCGTCGATCACCTACTCCAAGCCACGGCGCGCTCTCCCGAGTCCGCGCACGGCTTGTCCTTCATGGAGGCCGCTACGAGTCTCTTCGCTGCTGATCTCCGTGACGGGGAGACTGCCGGTGCGCACAAGGGCAGTGGAAGTCTCACCTGCACCCTCGTCCACGATGCTCGACTCACCTTTCTTGACCGTCTCGAGGCCGCACTGCAACTACACGCGGGAGTGCGCCTCGTGCAGGCACAGGAGCGGGCTGGTCTGCGGCCGCCGCTGTGCCTCCCCTTCAGCATCCCCACTTGCCAGCGTCGGTACGGTCTCTGGCTGTCCGTGCGGCGAGAGCTCTCTTCCGCCTCACGGGCCTCGCCGTCTTCGTCCTTTGCTCAAACAGCACTGCGGCAGTGGACAGAGGCGTGGGGCATCACGCAGGATCTTCTACGTGTCGCCCCACCTAACGAGGAGACAGCATGGGCGAGGGCACTGAGCTCGGCGCAAGGGTGGAGCAGCGGAGACGGCGGCGTCTCTGACGCTGTCACACGCATGGCGGAACGGTACAAGGCGTGCATGCGTCGTTTCTGGTCACTCGACGAGGCGGGCGGCGGTGGCGGGCATGTGGCACTACGCGAGGCTTCGCTGGGCCACTGGGACAGCTCCTCCGGTGCTTTCAGCGAAACACTCCACGCACTGGCGTGTGATGTAGACAGCGAGGGGAGGCATCTCGCTGCGCGCCTCAGCGGTGTGAAGCGTTTACGCAACGAACAGGACAGCAGCGAGGACAGCGAGGATGAAGAAACAGAACAGTCGGCGGCAAGCGCGGACGCGGTGCGGGCGTCTCTTCGCACAGCACCCATCACCCCTGCAGATGTGTACTGGGCGACCGAGTTCTTCACATGGTATCACCAGAGCTGCTTCGCCGCGCTACGCCCTGAGCGGCAGCGGCCACTCACGCGAAATCTGCATAAGCTGCACACGGTGCTGAGAAGCGTGGTCGCCGGCGGTGGCGCCGACAGCGCGGAGACTGTGGTGCATGGCGATGTCTCTGGCGCCGCCTTGGCAGCGAGACTCGCCGGTGCACGGGACCTGGCTATCCCCGTTGTGGCAGAGGATGACGACGTCTGGTCGACCTCGTCATCGGATGCCGAAGAGCCGGACGCGCCAGCCTCCGCGACGGCCACCCACCTTGCCACCGCAGCACCGTCCGGTGAGACCGAGGTGTCCACCCCGCGCACGGCGGCGGCCGTTCTTTCGCTCGTTGCCGGTGACGTGCGAATGTGGATGTGCCTCACACACACGCTGCTCGCGTTGCAGGAACGCCGATCGGCCATCGCGCCACAAGATGCCAACGCGCTGTACGAGGAGGTCGTGCCGCTTCTCGTCCTGCTGGCCTCTGCGCGGTGTGCGGATGAGACAAAGGTGGGCTTGGGGCAGTGCCTGGCACCACCCACGTCCGCACCCGCCGAGGAAATCTTCTTTTGCCTCTGCGCGGCGCTCGACGCTGAGCTGCTGTCGTTGCCCTGGAGCGTGGAAGGCTTGTACCTCAGTCTGCAGCGGTACTACAGCCTGTGCGAGCGTGTCGTGACTGAGGCTGAGCTGCGCGTGGCTGCCGACGTGCGCCTCGCACAGTCCACCCCACTGCAGAAGCGCCACGCCGTCGTCACCGCCGCCAACGCGCAGCTGCGACGCTGGCTTGAGCAGGGAGGTGCACCGGCACAGGGACGCACCCCCGGCTGCGAGATCGGCACGCTGTGCGAAGAGATCGACAGCGAATACCAGCGGCTCGACCCGCTTTACCACCAGCTCGCCTCCGGAGGCGTCACCGGCGCACCACTGCGTGCGCACCTGCGGCGCGTAACGCCCGTGCATTGGCCGGCACCGTGCGGTCTCGTGCTCGTCGTCGCCGCCTACCGCACGCTGCACACACGCCTGTGCCGTCTGCGTCATGACTGGGAAGAACAGCAGCGCCGCATGGAGGATGATGGCACCGGATACGAGTACGTCGGGCGCATCGCCACGTTCTGCGCGCAGGACGACGTTGTGACATTTACGGCGCTCGTGCACACGGTGCATCACATGGTGTTCGGCGTCACGCAGCAGCCAGGGTGGTTGCTGCGGTTGTGGGTCGGCTACCTGGTGCACCTCTTCACCTCCCTCGTGCCTCCCGCGCACCCCGACGTCGATGCGGTGGCCCTTCGGCCAAGCGCCTGGAGCCGCCGTCAGGACACCTTACGTGAGGTGGACCTGTTCGGTGACCGCAAGGACTGGAATGGCTGGCGCGCTGTCACCTTCAAGCCGGACAGCCTCACAGCGCAGACCTCGTTGCGTCTCGCTCTTGGTGAAGCGCTCGCAGACCTCGCTGTGCTGCCGCTGGCCGATTCGCAGGCCGCGACGGAATGCCCCTCAGCCTTTCCACTGCTGCCACTCACCGAGGCAGCGCGACACACGCAGGTCAGCGAGAGGGCAAAGGCAGTCGCCGCACTGCAGCGCACACTCCCGCACGCCGTCTGCGAGCTGCTGTGTCTCTTCCTCGAGATCGACGCGGACGACGCGCACACTGTCAAGTCGAAGGTGCCCACAGCCGGCGCTCGTGCCCACACCAAGCACACCACGAACTTCCTCGGGATTCACGGACTTGTTGCGTTCTGCCGTCGGCTGGAGAGCAACACCATCCCGGGAAGCAGCCGCGATGAGCGGCTCAAGGAGCTGGTGAATCAGCTGTGGCATCATGGTACGAACAGTGCGCGCGGCCACTAGGCATGGGCGGGCGCAAAGGAAAGAGGTCACTGGTGAGGTCAGTCCTCTCCGTGGCAAGAGAGGCACGTGGAGCCCTCCACCCCCCCCCCCTCAGTGGAGAGACGCACGTGTGACTCCCTTTGCGATAAGCCCCAAGGCACTCTCGCCACTGTCTGATAGCTGCCACTAGCGGATAACTGCTGATCCAAACTCGTACGTGGTGCACTCTTCATTGCTCTTCGCTGGTGACTTCTGTCATTGTGCACGTTCTTATGGTGATGATGATGATTATTATTGTGGCTTGCACGCCCGCAAGGACAGGCGTGACACGAGCGGGGCGGTTGCGCTCGATGAGGCATCGCCTGCCCTCTAGCACCGGTGGTGTCCGTGTGTCGACGCTCGGAACACACTCTTCTGAGGTCCCCTTTCCTTCTATTTTCCTTCTCTCTCTCTCTCTTCTCGACCACCCACATCACCAACCACGTTGCTAACTCCTTCTTGTGCGCGTTTACCGCCAGAGGCCAGTGGTTTGATCCCTACTTTTCGTTTTTCAACGAACAGCGGCCCAGCTCTTTGTTTTGCTTGTTTGTGCTTTTCTTGGTGTTGTACTGTTGCCCCGCTCTCTTCCTTTTCTTTTCTTTTCTCTCTCCTCCACCCCCCCCCTAGATCAAGGTGCGCACGCTACGACTCTCTCGTCAGTCAGCCGCATATTATCAACACGTGCGGACGCACTTTTTTCTGTCCTTCGCGACTTCGCCACATCGCGACGTGAGGCATGAGCTCACCACGCAAGCCCCAGTCCGGTGCTGCCGCACCTCGCACCCCCGGCGAAGCCAGCAGCTTCCGTCACCAGAGCGAAGTGAGCGCAACCGTGAAGCCCCTGCAGCTGCGCGGTGGCCAGTCACCCAGCTCACCGGCCTCCTCGGCCAGTCACACGCCGCGTCAGCAGGTAGGGCCCTTCACGCCTGATCAACCGTCGCGGGGCCACGTCACCTCTCGTCGCCTCTCCGCGGACCCCGACGACTCCCCTATGCCGAACCTGCGGTCGCCAGCGACGACGGGGCGACTGCCGGGTCGCCGTTTATCCGGAGGCTCCATCGCCTCCGCCGCCAGCACATCAGCAACCTCGTCTATACCCATGCTGTACAACCCCAGCATTCGCTCGTCCAGCCACCCGCACCCGATCCGACTGCGCGTGCCGAAGAGCGAAGAGCGCGAAGAGCTGTCTCCTGAGAGTGACGTATTACCCGGCGGTGCAACGGCCAAGTCACCGCCGTCGCCTGCGAATGCGTGGTCTGGCCGTCTGCGCGTGCCCAGTGGCTCGGCGCGCTCACCAGCGAGTCCAGACACCGCGACGCCGAAGAGAAGTGTTGAGGGCAGCACGCCACCGCCACACCTTGGTGGGCTGCCGGACCTGCCTGCCCCGGGAGCGTCACTCATCAAGGAAGCGCTCGCCGCACGCGGTCTCTCGCCGCCACTCGCCACAGCGACGGCGATGACCGGGTCGGCGGCCGAGCCCTCAGACAGTGTGGAATTAAGTCGGCTGACAGCGAACACGCACACACAGGACGAAGAGCCGGTGGAGGATCGCGGCAGTCCACGGCGCGACAAGACCCCTAGCCAAGGGCAGGACACGGTCAGTCGTGGTGACGCCTCGGTGGAGCGGTTGGCGAGCCCTGATTCCTTCGATGTCTCCGCGACAAGCGCCGCCGTCACACCGTTGCCGGCCGCCAAGCCTCAGGACGTGTCGACCTCGCCGGTCTCAGTAGATGACGTCGACCCTTTCTCCGAAGAGGCCGCCGCCCACACGGCAGTGGAAGAGGCCCACGAAGATCGCGCACCAGCCTCTCAACACGCTCCACCGTCCGCCACACCAGGGGAAGTGAGCGCCGCCCCTGGGAAGCCCCCGTTGCCCACAAGAGCCGACGCCACTGTGACGACGCTGATGCGCGATGCGCGCACCTCGCGCAGCCGCAGTGGCAGTAGCTCGCTGCTTGTCTCACCGAGCCGCTCACCCGAGCAGCTGACAAGGGATGCCAGAGACGGCGGTGACGCGCCGGCAACGACGGCCGCGGTGGCTGTGAGTCCGCAGCCGGAGAGCGATCGCGTCTCGTGCGGGTCAGAAGACCTCGCGCACCCCGCTCCCGCTCCTGTCGACCCCGTTGTCCTTTCCGTCGGCAGCGACGACGAGAGCGGTGCAGTCGCCGCACCGCCCAGCGCCGCCGGTGAATGTCAGGGCTCGCACCCGCGTGGACGACCGGCTGCGCACGCCTCCACCGACTCAGACGACTCCTCCAGCTCTCCGCGGCTCGGCGCCGCCACCGCGCGTGTGCCGCCACGAGATGTCACAGTGCCAATGCCTGCCACGGTGGCACGCGCACTGCCGGTGAGTCGTTCTGCCTCGTGCAGCTCGCACGACACACGTTCCAGCCGGTCACGCAGCGTAGAGGCCCCGCTCGACGCGACGACGACGCACGGTGAGGAGCACGACGAGGCGAAGGACACGTCGCGTCTGCCATCCGCTGTCGAGCCGGCAGTCGACCTGCGCAGCTTCCCATCACAGGACTCGCTCGCGGACTCATCGGCAAGCGATCGTCAGGCGCCTCTCGGCGAGCTGCGGCAGGATGACATGAGTGTCTGTCCCATCACCACAGCGGAGTTACAGACACCGGTCGACGCGACGAACACCTCCGCCGTGCCTCCGGGTGGGCGTGGTGAGCTCAGCACACCGCCGCTGTCGCAGCCAAGCCTTCTCGATACGAGTCTCAACATGACGCGCGCGAGTGCGGCACCAGCCATGGCCGACACAGCAGCGGCGGTGGTGGACGGTCCGTCCACGGGCTCGAGCGAAGCGCACGAGGTGTCCGCGTGGGCACAACCCAGCGTGCCACCACCGCCACCGCCAGCCACGCGACCACTGCGTGGCACAGTCGTCGTGGCCACCATGAGCGAATGCACCGCCACGAGCACACTCAACGACGGTGATACCGACGATGGTGTGCACGAGGACGACGCTGGTGACCTCGAAGACGAAGCAGTGGTCCTTGCGCCGCGTGAGCTTACTGTGTCAGAGACCGTCTCCTCGCGCGCCAGTCCAGCTCGCGGTACCCCTATTGACGGTGACGACGACGACATCGAGAGCATTCCAGAGTATGAGCCAGAGCCCTATCTCCAGAAGACCTCCCTGCCGAGGAAACAGGAGGAGGGAGAGGAGGAGCGACTGTCGACCAGCGCCTCTTCAAGCCACCGCGTGTCGCAATGCCCGGCAGTCAGCGCTGCACAGTCGCCGGAGCCGGAGCGTGTGGCTGCCGCGGCCGCCGTGGCGCGCAGCCCGTTTGGTGACGAGGACGCTTCACGTCGTGCATCATCCGCGAAGGATAAGTCCGAAGAAGAGGAGGAAGAGAAACCACAGGTACTCGACAATCGGTTCCTCCACGACCCCACCGCCGAGGACAACTCCTCGTCCAGCGCGTCCGATCACAGCATTGCCAAGAGTGACGAGCGTGTGCTGGACAAGCTGAATGAGCCTCTCCTCGTGTGCGAAGATTCGCAAGATGAGGGCCGTGCGGTCCCCGACACGTCTAGCCGCGAAGGCAGCGCCGTCGCACCCGTTGGCACTGATTCACACCGAGCCGATAGTGACGGCAGCCACGGCCGCTCATCGTCCAGTCATCCCGACTCGATCGCGGACAACGTTGCGGAGACACGATCAGCTGAAAGAGTCGGTGCCAGCTCCGAGCACGCTGCAGCTCCGTTGGTGTCGCCATGCGCACACGACTCCGCGTCACCGGAAACAAGTCTGTCGGACGCAGAGGTCGTCGATACCTCGCGCGACACCAGCGCTCAGGCGTCCCCGCGAGACGAGCACGCGCAGGCACAAGCCAGTGAGCCTCGAGGCACCTCGACGTCGTCGTCTGGCTCCGTTTTCGTGTCACACGATGTGCAGAGGCCGGGCAAGCCCATCTCGCCGGCGGCGCCGCTGCTGGAACTCGCGCAGACAACCGCGGTTGTTGAGCTGCCAGACATCAAGGACGAAGAAGTCGATGAAGGCGACTCCGACGACACCAGTGCGTCGAGCGGTTCCCACTCGCATCCTCATCGTGAGGCGGAAGACGCGCACCGCGAGAGCGCCGCGTCTGAGGCGGCTCAATCCTCGTCAGACGAAGCGTCCCGCTCGCGTACGGGTAGCGGAGGTGTCAACAGCGCCGACGGTGACGGTGACGAGGATGCGCAGCCGGTGGTGCCGGGAGGTTGTGGGCTTGAATCAGCGCGTGTTGTCGCGGACGCGACCTCGGACATGTCGAGCGAAGACAGTGTGGATGACTTCGTCATGCAGAGTGCGCCGGCCCATCCCTTCAGCGCAGCCGGCCGTCGAGCTCAGCTGGAAGTATCGGCGGTATCCTCGCGCGGTGGTGTGGGTAGTGTGACGGCGTCTCGTCTGCCACCCGATTCGGTGCTATTCCACACGGCCATCAGCGCGGGTAGCTCAGAGGACGAAGAGCCCGCGCACGAACCGCCTCAACGCACGCCTCAAGACATTTCTATGCACGAACGCCGACAGAACATTCTGCGCGGCTACCTGGATGATGTGGAGAGCATGGAAGCCGATCAGCGAGCTCTTCTCGTGCGCGACTGCCTCGAGGGCTGGCGCACGTGTGCGGTAGAGGAAGCCATCGCACGAGGCGCTCTGCCACACCACGTCGCCTCCTCGAAGCTTGTCATGAGCAGCACCAGCACCAGCAGCAGCAGTCACAGTAGACGAGAGGACAATAGTGGTCATCGTGACCGCGCCAACAACGCACAGTCAGACACTGGCGCGTGTGCAGCGGCAGACGGGAGAGCCCGTGCACTGTCCGTGCGTCGCTTCTCGCACATGTCCTCGTCAACATCATCCTCGGCGACTTCACTGCTCAATGAGGTGTCCGCCGCGATGGACGGCACCCGTCGGGAGGCTGCAAAGCTGGCGGCTTTGGTCAGCGACGTGCTGGCCGATGAGCAGCTCTTTCGTCTCTACGTCCAGGACAGAGAGGCTGAAGCACGAAGTGCGCTCTCACGGCTCGCACGCTGCGCGACGCTGGCACTCGACCGCACCAGCCTCCTCGCACAGGAGGCCGCGGAACGAGAAAAGCTGGAAGCGATGGCACGACATGACGCACGCCGGTACCCACCACAGCCGTCGTCCCCGTCCACCTCGAACGGATCAGAGCTGCGCCAACCACCTGTCACCGCCACGGTGTGTCCCGATGACGTCAACTTCACGGCCTACCAGGCGGTACTGGTTGCCAAGGAGCCTCTCGAGCGCGAGGACATTGGCACCGCGGAAGTCAATGAGCGATTGCAGATGCAGCAGATGTGGCGTCGCGGGCTCGCCGTCTGGCTGCGCGACCGCCACGAAGAGGGCGTACCGCTCAGTGACGCCTCTTCCCCCGCTCTGGAGGACCCGATCGAGGAGGAGGAATCGGCGGCCCGTGATGGGCTCCGCACACTCGAGAAGCGTGACCGCGTTCTGCTGGCCGAGTACCACAGCAGTCGGCTCTCCGGCAGCTCACCCTCTTCCGCCGTGGGTGCCGCGGCGCGTTTGCTGGCGTCCTTGTCGGTGGACGGAACGGCGGACGACCTCCCAGAGTTTTTCGAGTGGAACCCGACGACCAACACCAGTGAGCAGAAGAGCAGCGCCGACGCGACGCAGCAGCAGCAGCAGCACAGCAGCAGCAGTGTGGCCAGCGCTTCTGGTCGCACGCGCCAGAAGAATCCGGCGCGTCCGCACGGTGCCGCGGCGGCCACCACGAACACCACCACCAGCTCTCCCTCACCGTGCGTGCACAGCAGCCTTCTTCTGACCAGCAGTGACCCGTCACACGAGGAGCACGCGCACGCGGTGCCACCGCAGGCAGCGACTAGTCGCCACAGCAGCTGCGGTACTAATAGTAGTGCACGACGGTCGCCCACCGTCATCCCCAACGCCCAGACGGAGGCCGCAGCGTTGCTGCGCTCCGTGCAGAACGCGTACCAGGCCGCTGCGCACGGGCGGGCGCGTGGTGTGCGCCGCTCGCAGCCTCATCGTGTCTTGGCTACGAAGGGCGCGTGCCGAGAGGAAGCCGACACCGCCACGGCCGTGCCTTCTTCGGCGGAGGAGGCTGTACCGCGTGGATCACACCACCGCAGCCGATCCGCCAGCGCACACGGAGCACACACGACGCACGCAGACCATGAGAGAACATGGCGCATCTCGCTGAGGTCGCTCTCGGGGCCGGCGTCGCGCAGCGCGAGTGTGACCAGCCAGCCGCGCGGTGGTGGCAGTGAGGCTGGTGTCGTCTCTGCGGCGGACGGTCTCCCGCGCCATCGCCGCCCGACGCCACGTGCGCTTCAGCCGCCCCCACCGCTCCTCTCAAGACATGCCGTGCCGTGCTCGTACTGCAGCAGGGGCGGGACGGCACGAGGGGGAGACTGCAATGCACGCTACCATCAACTACTGCGCAACTACGGCCAGGAGGCCGAGGATGGCTCGCCACGCCGAACGACGTCGTCCTCCTCGCGCACCCCTCGCTCGCCGTCGGCGCGGCCGTACGCGGATGACATCATCTTTGACTCGCCGTCGCGGCACAACGCCACGGGCATTGAAGCCGGTGAGGGCTGCGAGGAGGAGGAGGTGTACTACACCGCGCAACCCACACCGCCGCGAGCGTGGAGCATGGTGGCACAGCACGGCTCGCCGAACCTGAAGGATCCCCGTGCACTGCCAGATACACCATCGCTCTCCGCGCTTCTTTTCGCCGACGAGGACGACGCAAAGGACAGCAACAAAAGCGCGAATAACAGCCTCAGCGCCGGCGACGACCACGGCCCCGGCCACGCAGATCCCAACCTTGATCGTGTTTTCCGCGTTCTCTACCCTCCCGAAAGAACGTTTGTCAATGACGACACCATGTCAGTCGACGCGCACGCATGCCCGCACCCACCACCGTCGCCGCCACACGGCCTGGCCACCTGCGACTTTGTGGAAGTGGTGCGACAAGGGCCTCACGCGTCACCCCCACTACCGCCGGTCAGCCGACGTGGCAAGTCGCGCTCGACGACACGGCGGCCGGCGAGCGCCGAGCACACGCCACTCGCCGTGGATGAGCCCGAGCTGCCGCACCACATGACCCCCACAACGCTCTCCGTCACCCGCGCGCAAGACGAACAGCTGCTTCAGGCGATCTACCGCGCGCGCCGGGGTGGAAGTCACCGCGGTGCGGAAGCTGTGTCACAGGGTGGGTCGGTGAGCAACACCGCCGCAGGCAGTCGCGTGCGGCGCTCGAAGCCGTGGTCACCGAACAAGTGCGGCGGCGCGACGACGAGCGGTGGGCCCGTGCTCATTACGCGCCTGCCCCTCGAGGCGGGGCCAGGCGTGTGGTCGCTTGATGGCATGGGGCGCGCGCTGTCAGGGACGGAACCCTACAAGCCTACTTCTACGCGCTACCGCAGTCCTCAGGCGCGTGCATCGGCGGCCGCCACGACGGTGTGTGTTGCCACTGTCGACGCGGCGGTGCGTCGTGGTCGTGCTGGGTCGGCCAACGCGCCAAACGCGCGCGCGACGACGCCATCGGGGGTGTCACCCTCGCGGCGTACCCCCTCCGGCACGCGGCTGCACGGTTCTGTCATCGCGTCTGAGCTGCCTGTGACGGCCGGAGAAGCGAGCGCAGCGCACACGGCGTCGGGCACGCGGGCAGATGTGGATGAGATGGTTTGCGCATTCCGCGAGTGGGCACGGAAAGGGGGAGTGGGTGTTGTTCACCTGCCCTCCACGTTGGCGCGTGAGTTCCCCGTGCCGATGCGCGCGCAGCTCCCGCGAGCCCCGCCACAGCAGCAGTCGCCGACCCCCGTCGCCGCCACTGAGACCGTCCGCGCACCCCGCACCTCGCGAAGGTCCGAGCTGTCATCTGTGCCGGCTCGCACACGCACACCGAAGTACTCGTACGTGGACCGCTTCTTCAAGCAAAGCCCTGAGCAGGTGGCGCAAACCGTGGAGAGCGTGCAGCGGTCACCGTCACCTTCGCTCCGCCGCTGCCGTGGCGTCGCCTCGCCGTGCGTCGACGAGGTCCCTGCGGTGTCGTGGACTGACGGCGAGGCGGCAGCGCCTGAGGCACCGGCATTCGTCCACACCTACTGGGAACAGAGACGGGAGCGCCAGGTAGCGCGCGCGCTGAGTCGTCTGCCGTCCCCTGCCGCGCGTGTCGCGCCGGTGCGGGCTGAAAGGGACAAGCCGGACTCATCACTGCACTTTTACGTTGGGCGTCACTCAACAGCGCATCTGTATGTGTAGTCGTGATTGCCTCCTGGCTCACGTCGTACACGAGTGCGATCTTCTCCTTGTTGTTCATGTTGACTCTAGTCGACTTGGCATTGTACTTTACCTTATTCTTTTTTTCTTGTACTCACTGTACCACCAACGCACATACGCCACTATGTCCTTGTCGTTTTCTTTTTCTTTCATTGCCCCAGAGACACAACCCTCTTACTACCTGAGGCAACGGCGTCCACACCGATTCTTCCCGAGTATCAAGCCTCGCTGATGCACAGAGAAAACCTGCGAGGTGATCGGGTGCGAGTCAGGCACAGAGCCAAGAGAATAGGTGAAGTAGTCCTTGACTGACTTCCTCTGCTTTCTTTTTCCTCCTTGAGTGCCTCTGTGCATGTGTGTGTGTGTGTACTGTTCATTTCTCTTCGTTTTTCCTGATCCCCCCCCCTCCCACTTTCTTTCAACTTCTTCTCCGCGCCTCGCTTGATTCGGTATCCGCACCTCACCCTCATCACATCAATCCGTGCACAGAGCATCGTCGCTGAGAAGAGAACAATAGTCAGCATTCACAGGCGCACGCACACAGCGGAGCCATCGCAGACAGAAGCTTGTCTCTCCGCATCCACCACGTGTGGCCCCCCCCCCCCACCCACCTTCCACCCTCACCATGACAGCAGCGGTGTGTCAAGGTTGTGGCGAGCCGGCCGGCGACTTTCAATGTCCGCTGTGCCAAGCCGAAGGTTTCACCGACAAGGGTTACTACTGCACGCAGGCCTGCTTCACGAAGCATTGGCTCGAGCACCGTGACACCGTTCACAAGGGCGGCAGTGTGAGGGAAAAGAAAAAGCCCGCGAAGCCAGAGGCTGAACGCGGCGCGGCGTCTGCCTCGACGACAAAAGCATCGAAGCGAGCACGCGACGAGGCAGACACCAGCGCCTCCACCGCGGCTGCTGCTCATGCACGTCCGCACGTGATGCCATGGCCCGCGCTGCCCAACACCGCTCCATGCCGCGACAAGAAGTGTCTCGCGACGACACCGGCACTGCCACTGAGCACGCCCAAGGCGGTCATCGTCGCGGAAGAGACGAGTAACGCTGTCGAGAAGGCCTTCTGGCCGCTGGTCATCGCGGCGGCCGGGGCAACGGCAGCGGCACTGGCGCAGGACGCGACGCTGAAGGTGCTTGTTGTCGCTGGCAACCCGCAGTCGGCGCACGCCTTTGCCTGGGCAGCGCGCTGCGCGGGCCTCTCTGGTCAGCTGCGGCTTGCCGTGTCGGAGTACGAGCGTGTGCCGTCGCCGGCCGAATTCTTCACACGCACCCGCCGCGTTGTCGTCGCGAGCCACTACGTGGTGCAGCACACCGCCGTTGGAGACACCGCCGGTGCGGCCTCGTGCTGGCTTCCTGACGGCCCCGCGCTGCTTGTGACACTGCCCGATGTCGCCAACGCCGAGGACCTGCAGGCCGTGCACCACCGCGCGCTCTTCTGCGCCTACCGCCACGCCGGCGCCGCGACTGCCTTCGACGACTGCGCCGCCTGGACGACGCGTGCAGAGGCCAACGGTGATTTACCTGATGTGTACGTCGCAACGCCGTTCAGCGCGACGGGCGGTGCCGCACCTCAACACGAGGACTGCCGCCCCCTCACATGGCAGTCGCTTCAGGCCCCAGCGCAGCTGCTCGGCGGACGGTCCTTGACGGGTCGTCTCGACAATGAGGTGTCCACAGCGCTGGCGAACGGCGACATCGCCGCCGCGCTGGAGCAGCTCACCCGCGTGTACGGGGCCACACCGGGGTACTACGAGGAGATTCTGCTCAACAGCCTGGCCTGCGACTGGGCGGCCATGTCCGTCACCCACGCACACCACAGACTCGCGCACGCCGCACGTGTGCTCGTCGCGCGAGCACGTGAATTCAACGCCGCCAAGGGCGCCTCAATCGCCGATGCCACGTTTCGCGTCCTCGTGCCGCTGTGCCGTCTGCTCCCACCGATCGGTGCCGCGGCAACACCCACCAGCGGCAGCACGACCGAGGCGGAGAGTGGCTCGTCCTCCCGCAAGAAGAGCAGGTCGGAGAGCAAGAAGTCTAAGCATGCGGACTCTGCTGTCGTCGCAGAGACGCCCAGTGACTTGGTGCCCACTGCGGCCATCGCCGGCGAGGGCATCGAGCCCCCCACGCCGGCGGAGGTTGAGAAGTACTGGAACTACTACCACACCGGCTGCCGTCGCAACCTCCAGCTTCAGGCGACGCTGCACCACTGGATGGATCACCCGTCCGCGTCCACCGCCATGCTCGACGCGCTGGCCGGGTGCTGGGGTATTTCTAGGTGCCTTGAGGGTGGCCCGACCGTCGCACTCCACGCCGCCACCAAGGCCCGTAGTGCCGTGATTCAACGGCTGCGTAGCCGCTACCAGCCTCGCCTCGGCGATGACGGCGCCGCCTTCCTGGTCATGCTGATGCACTTTGTCTACGACGCGGTCGCCATCTACTCACTGGGTGAGCAGGACGTGGAGGAGCGGCTGCTGTGGAACCTCACCATCGCGCAAAGTGCCGGTCCGCTCTCCGCGTTTCTCGAGCACTGCCAGCTCGCGCACGAGGCGGTGGACTTGAGCCAGCCCGCACCGGAGGACGATGTCAAGCGGGGAAAAAAGTCAGTGAAGTCCCTCTCTAGCCGCGGCACCACCATGGCGTCGAAGCCCCTGAGCCGCACGGAGCGTCTGCGGGTGCTGCCCGTGCGGGCGGCGACGGTGGCCATGTACGTGCCGCTCAAGTGGCGCTCATTCCCCCTCAGCGGAGAGCGTCAGCGTGAGATTGCGAAGCTGCACCACCTCGCCGTCGAGGAGATTCTCATGGCCATGCCCAGCAAGCCTCGTCCTATGTACGTGGGCGAGATTGGCAACTTAGTCGGCAAGTGGTTCCGTTTCAACGCACGCTACGACGGTGTGCTCGGCGTGACGTTGCAAGACTTTCTCGTGAAGCACCCGGAGGAGTTCACGGTGGCGGGGCTGCTGGTGACGCGCAGGAAGGCCGGCCGTGGTGATCAAGTGCGCATCCGCTTCGATGACGATGACTTTGGCGGACGCCACGGGGACGACAGCGACGACGAGGACACGCAGAACCGCTCGCGCAAGGCCCGCGACCGCGAGCTGCTCACCGGAGGCAAGCGCAAGACCGCCAAGCAGAAGCAGGCTGAGCTGGAGAAGAACCTGCCGTCACGCGCTCGCAAGCGCATGCTCGTGAAGCAGTTCAACAGTGCCCGCTTCAACCGCAACTACAAGCCCCTTGATCCCTCGGCGAAGGTGCCGGGGTACATCAAGCGTGGGCCGCGCGAGATCAAGGGCCGTGGCAAGAAGGCGAACAAGCGCAACACCAAGCGCTCGTAAGTCACTGTCCACGATCGCGACAGCGCGATCTGTGGAGGCCATCTCGGTGGTTTGCGTCCGCAACAGGTGTGCTACCACACACACACACAGATACACATCGCCGTGTAATTACTAAAAGAAGACAACTAACTGAAGAAGGCACGAAGAACGCGTTTAACAACATTAAAAAAAGAAAAAACGGAGGAGGCCGCGGGGAAACTCGTGTGTTGTCACAGCAAAAGCTGTTGTCAGCGGATTGGGAAGGAAGGGGGAAGCGACTATTCCATCTGCCGACGTCTTGGCCTCCTCACCTTTGCCGTTTCTTTCCTTGCTAACCGAACCAGCTGTGTCATCACCTCCGATGCGTCACTCACATGCGCAAAAAAAAAAAGATTTGTTGTGCGCGTTCTGGTAGCACAGGCGACGAGAGTGTGGCTGGGTATTGGCTGGATGCGCACACACACACACACACACACACACACACACACGCATACGTCAGTGAAAAGGAGGAAGAGGTGGTCATCGCGCCGCCGACGTCGTGTCATGGGTGCAGGCCCCTCTTTCCGTCTTGTGACGTGTGAGAATCGAGCTGGTCCGCCACGCGCACAACCGCGCGCGACAGCGACAGAGTTCGTCGCCGTCACCTCATGAATTAACTTGGACAACTTCACCCTCTTTTTCTCTCTCCTGCGCATCACTTCTTCGTTGTTTTTCTTTTCTCTTTGCGGAGAGAGGGAGAGACTTCGTTCGGTATGACATCGTCGGCTGCGGCGACTGTGGCGAAGTCGGCCGTGGCAGCCGTGGCCGTCAATGAACGATCCTTTCTGCGCAATGTCGTACCGTTGCGCGTAGCCGGCTCGGGGCCCGTCTCTGTGTTGCTGCGACACGCTTTCCTTCAGCAGGATCGACTTATCGTGCGCGTCCTCGGTGCGCTTGAGCAGGTACCACTCCCTGCCTTGCCGCGCATGCTGCTCGCTGAGGGCTTTCAACAGCTGTTGGAGGGCACGGCCCCGCAACGCGAGGTGCGCGAAATGTTTGAAGAGGCGGAGATGGAGTGTCGTCGGTACCTGTGGAATCTGGACTCCGCAGGGTCGTTGGAGGGGCTGCCCAACGAGGAGCGTCAGGCACGCCTCGGTGTTCTCCACGATCCGCTTCGTCGTCTGCTTGCCTATGAGCTGCGCGCGGCGTGCGGGTACTACGCACGTGTGTTAGCCATCTCTACCAGCCCATGGCGCAGCGCCTCGGTGCTTACGCGAACGCTCGTCGCCTCCGACGTTCGTGTGGACCCGCTACTTTCCGAGACAATGCTGCAGTTCGAGAGCTACCCGCGCGACGCCCGCACGGGACTCCCGCCCGCCGGCACACCACCACCACCGGCGGCCTCCGCAGAGTTTGTCAAGGAAACACTTTTGCTCGAGCGCGACAGCTTCGGTCGTTTCCGCTTCGATCCCCGCGGCGACAACCGCCATCTCACGCATTGTCTCAAGCTCAGCGACATCGCGAAAACACCGGAGAGCTTTAGCTTCCTCGCCTGCCCGGTGGTGAAAGAGTGTGGCAACTTTGTCATCGAGAGCACCGCGATTCACTCTGGGCGATGGATGGCGCACAAGCTGAGCTGTGGCGAGGAGGACCACCGCATCGACCCGGCGCTCCCCGAGCTGGAGACAATCACCACCACCGACGAGGTGACGGGCGGGAAGCTGACTTTCACGGTATACTACAACGAGCCCATCTGCCTGCGGCACAAGGAAACCACGAAGGAGAAGAACGCCAATGTCGCGCACGTGGAGGTCGTGGAGCTGGCGGTTGAGGATACGAACAAGACGTTCTTCGAACGCTGGTTCATGGATAGGTAGCCCTCGCTGTACGTGTGTGTGTGTGTGTGTGTGTACGTACGCGATGGATGCAACGCGATGGTCGTCTGTGATTGACTGTAGGTGAACAACAAAACGAAAACAAACATCTGAGTCCCCCTCCCAGTGCATCAAGCAATCTCTGTTTCTCTTTCTTGTCGTCCGTTGAGTCGATCCTGTGTCGCCTTCTGTGGAGGCTGGCGCAACTCGCTCTGAGCGTCTGGCGGTTCCACATCCGCGGAAGCGCATTAATAGGTTGTCAAAGTGAACGAGCAGCCTGCGCGTGGATCCACTCCTGCAGGCAGGTGTGCCGTCCATCTCCACTGTCATGTGTGGCTATCCTCCCCTCCTCCTCCCTCTCGCCATCACGCGGCATCGCCATCCTCCTATGCTTCTTCTTCTCCATCGAATGTTCCTGTTATGTGTTCACTCTCCACTTGCCCATTCTTTCAGCACCGCACTGTAGACTGAGTGCGCGCATCCAGCTTTCCTTTTCTTTCCTTCTTTTCTTTTTCCCCGGTGCGCGTGCGTTCAACTGTATCTGTATCATTTCGATTCCACGCCGGCTGGTGCTCGCCGCTTTCCTCTTGCTTGACTTCCTTCGTTGATTGGTGCCAGTGTTATACTTTCCCCACTTCGTTTTTTTTTGTTTCTTCGTTTCCGGTGTGGCGGTTTCAGTGCGATGATGAGTCATCACGGCGTGGTATCCGGTGGGGACAGCACGGCACCCGCGGCGGTGATGCCGCCGCTCTCACCGGTCCGCACCGACAACGTGCACGGCGACGCATCACCCGAGGCGCTAGACGCCACTCACCGCCCTGAGGTGTCAGCCACAATGAGAGAGGAGGCGGAGATGTGTTCAAGCACGCCACACGGCCGCCCATCCACCGCCTCGTTAGCTCAGCCGCACAACGGTTCCTTCGTGAGCACGCTCTCGACGGGTTTGTTGCCCGATGGCTTCTATTATTACTACGGCTCCGACGACGGGCTGGACTCGCCGTCCTCTGGCACCGACTCCCTCCGTGTGCGGCACAGGGCCATGAGCCACAACCACAACTCATCAAGCGCACTCCACCTCGCCAACAGCGGAAGTGCCCGCTCTTCTCTCGTGCACGGAGTCGCCAGCGCGGTGGGCTCCGCCGCCTGGCAGCCTGAGAACGGCACATCGCCGCTGGCCAGAGGTGGCGGCCGCGAGTGCGCCAGTGCGAGTCGCGACACGCCGCCGCTCTCGCCGCCGCATGTGTGTCCACCAACACGGGCCAACCCGCAGACGACTGCATCGTGCGCGGAGGTGACTGACAGCGAGAGTCTGGAGGCATGCGGCGGTCGCTCAGGGTGTGACCGGGCGACCGCCTTCGCCGACCTGTACGGCCGACGTGCCTCGCAGCACTCACTGCTGTCTTTTGCCAGCGCCAGCAGCCGCTCACCCCGCTCGCCCGCGCAGCGCTACCAGGAAAGCGGTACGCCGTCGCGGGACCCTGGGCAGATGGGGTACACCTCCGCTGCCTCGCTCGCACCGCACGAGACTTCGCGGACGACAGCAGGTCTCGGTGACCCACCACGGCCAGTGGCGGGGACGTCCCCGCAAGAGGGGCCCGCCCCGTCGGCGCCGTCGCCATCGTTGTCCCTCCCACAACGAAACCTGCGCGGACGCAACGGCGGGGACGTCGTGGGCGACGTCAAGGCAGCGGATGATGTCGGCCGGGAAGAGGCACCGCACGTGGCCTCGATGGCGGAGCGAAGGCTGTTCGAGGCGGCGGCGCCGCGTGGTGCGATGGTGGAGAGGCAACGTCACAAGCTTCCAGTACCGGCTCACGCGGCGGCCACAGCCGGGACCGACACAGGTGACAGCCGTGGCGGCGACATGACACGGGCGCCATTGACTCACCTACGCCAGGCGCAGAAGGTCGCGCCGGTCTTGTACCGGCTCTCCGCGCACACGACAGCCGGTGTGCTTGTCGTAGATCCTGTCGTGAGCGTTGAACAGCTGTGGCGCGAACTTGTCGTGCAGCAAGTGACGCCACGACTGCAGGCCTTCTTCAATCCTCAAACCTCGGCGATGGCGGGTGCGCCCGTGGAGACTGTGGTGATTGGCTACGGCTTCAACGGTGCACCGGCGGACGAGGTGCACGCTCCTGTAGTGGCGTGTGCGGCGGAGACGCCGGAGGCCGTGTCGGCATTGGCGCAGGTGATCGTGCAACGTGAGTGGCCAACGAACACGGCGCCGCAGGACACTGCGACTCACGTGTCTGTCCCCAACTCTGAGCTGGCGTGGGGCCACGACGTGGAGGCCCGCCCGGAAGACGATCTGCTGCTGCTAGGGGAGGGCGGTGAAGAGCTGCTGCGACTGGGTGACACCGACCTTATCGCCTTGACCGCCGCCTCCGCCGCCGTGCACCCTGAGGAGGACGCCATCAACCGCGATAGCGAGCGACAGAACGGCGGGGGGCACGTCGGCGGTGGCGTGGCGACACCATCTGCAGCGCAGGAGCGGCCGGCAGTTGTAACGCACGACGGTGTCCTTCTCGAGCGCGCCTGCTCGGAGGCGTCGCGGGGCCTTGTGCCGTGGATCACTCTCGCCGTCGCGTCGCAGGCAGCAGCCCGCCGCATCGGCCAGCGAAGTCGTAAAGGCGGTGAAGGCGCGCTGGACGCGGAGGTCTGCGAGGAGCTGACAATGTCAGTCGGTGTCATGCCCCTCGGCGCGGATGGTGCAGGGGAAGCACCGGTGTTCTGGGACCTTCTATCGCCTCTGGTAGAGGCTGCGGATGAACGGGCTGGTGAGGGCGGTGGAGAGAAGTTCGACCGGCGCGTGCGGCGGGTGCCGTCAACACTGGCTAGCGATCCTGCCGATGGTGCGCGAACGATGCCGTCGTCGTCGGCTGCCGCAACGCACGTGTTTGCCTTCAGCGTGCGACGAGAAGAAGAGGCTCTGGAGGTGCTCTCTGGCGCCTTGACGCGGTGGTTCGCCCGCGCGGCGTCGCACGGGGAGCCGCACACGTCGTCGTTTATCCTTGGGCACCTGTGCGTGCAGTTCGACTTGTTCACCTTGCAAGGTGAGGCTGCGGCATCCCCACGCGGTCCACGCAGGAAGGTCGCCCAACCCCCCACGCGCACCGAGTCGCAGCGCCGGAGCAGTCTTCGTCTCGTTGAGTTGTGCTCGCATGTGTTGGGTGAGTTCGCTCGACAGGACGGCGGTGTGCAGCAGCTGGCACAGGCACAGGCATCCACGCTGGATTCGCTGACAACGTCGCTGCTGGTGCGGGCACAGCAGCCACAGTTGCAGCCTGCGTGTCCGACCACAACGACGGCACGTGAAGATAAGCTTCTGTCATGCCTGGTCTGTCCGCCGTACGCCCCTGATCACGTGCCGCTGTGGATTATTGACGCCCGCTCGCCGGATGCCTTCGCCTCGCAGTTAGCAGCGCAGCGACTCCCACAGTCACACGATGCACCGCCGCCGGTGCGTGCCGTCCCCACGCCAACGTCCGTCACCAGCAGTGAGGCGCAGACACGCCGCACACCCGCCTCCACCGACCCCGCGCCGGCCTGCTCACGCACATCGCCGGATCGGGCGGCCAAGCCGGTGTCGAAGGCACGACCGCCGTTGACTCGCGCCGCCGCCGCCACCACAACATCCGATAACCCCCCGTCGGTGCCTCGCCTTGCCATGGAGAGGTTGGCGGTCCCACCATCCGCGTCACCGCCAGCGGTGGTAGTGCCGCCGCTGAAGCTGAGACCGGCCACCACCGTCCTGCCAAGGAATCCCGCCCTGAAGGCCGGCGCGACACCGGTGCGCGGGAAGGGCTCGCGTGTGGAGAGTGCGCGGCCAGCACGCGGGCCCTCACCCACAGCAGCAGCGGCGCGGGTGGCGTCCACGGCACGCCCGACGCACAGCGCGCACGCCCGTCTCGCCTCCGCCACCACCGCCGCGACGAGAGCAAAGTTGACCACGACACGGCGCAGCGAAGAGCGACCCACCCCGCGGGGTCCTGCGACGGCGCGCACCAGTGGAGGTGGCCAGCGGTTGTCCACACTGCGCGCGAGTGGCTCGGCTCCTCGCCCGCTGACGTGTCGGCCTTCGCGGAGCCCTCGGCACACGCTATCCTCGCGCAGTCCTCTGCGCAGCAGCCGGAAGAGCCCTCAGCCAACGCCGCGTTCGCATCGGCAGTCGGCGACCACAGAGAACAAAGGCGTGGGTGTGCCGGCGGGAGCAACCGCTGGCCTGCAGCGCACGCCCACGTCCACGGCTGCGCTTGAAGCCAGCGCCGCTGCGGCGCACGTCGCGCGCATGGCCGCTGGCCGTGAGAGGCGACAGCGGCAGCAACTCGAGGCGGCGACGGCACTCTCTCCGCGCTCGCCGCGCGCCGACGCCGGCGCTGTTCGTCACTCGGTGGGCAGTCTCGGCACGCCGCGGCGGAGTAGCGGGGTGGTGGTCAACGTGGCACCGCGTGATTCCACAGTCAGTGCCGCTGATGCGTCCACGGCCGCTGAGGAGGCCGCACGGCGCAGTCCGCGCGGCGCACACCGCGACGGTCATCCGACGGGCCGCGTGCGTCAGGACAGCCGCGCGACCCGTGCACGATCGGCCACGGCAACCGCCGCGCCATCGGGGGTGCGCTCCGTCTCACCGGCTGCCTATCAGCGCGTGCGTTCACGTCCACGATACGGCGTGGAGACACCATCGTCCGCATCACCGCGGCCCACCGCCCCGGCGACGGAGACCGGCTCGTCACGGCTAGTGTCCACCCGCATCGGGGCCGGGGCCGCCGCGCGCGCAGGCAAGACCCGAGCAGCCGCCGCACCAGCGCCTGCCAAGGCGAGCGTACCGTTGCTCTCGCGACCGGCGAAGTCTTTGGAGCGCGTGCACTCGGCGAAGCCTCTGCGATCGGCGGCGACGCGGGAAGCGAACAAAGGAGCTGGCACCGCCACGCACAGGCGGGACTGTGACGGCGTCGTCGGCACGCCACGAGGGACAGCTCGGCATGTGAAACCACCCGCAAGCTGACCAGAGTTGGACGGACAAGGCACGGCAGTCAACGAGAGAAAAACATAGAGAATGAGCGAGGGAACTGCGTGAATGTTGTCACTAAAGAGGGGCGGCTAGTCAGAAGCAGGTGTTCGCCGACCACACGTGTAGGGAGACGGTGCACTCGCCGCCATCTGAAGGCGCAGAGAAGCTGCGCTTTCTTCTTCCTCTTTTCTGTTTCTCATCAGTCACCTTTACACAACCGTTTGCACAACGCGCTTGTTGTCTTGACAGTGATACAACCCCTCGCATGCGAGCACACCCAATCTACCCAAAAACAAAACCGGCCGCTCATCGCGGCGGCAGCACGCACATGTCTCATGCGATATGTACGCGCCGTGTCGGTTGTCGAGCCTGTCTGAATAGCGCGAAAGGAGAGGGGAGCGAATACCCTTTCGACAGTCTTATCGTGTAGCCCCAAAGTAAAGGTATCGACACTGTGAAACGCCGGTTTCTGCGGAAACCAGACGGGGTGTTCTCATCCGGTCAGCAGAAAGGTCTGTTGTGTGTGTCGCCGGCCATGCCCGTGCTTACCTTTCACGCGATCTAAGGTTAATGCTTGTTAATCCTTACCTCTCACCCCCTGCATTCTCCCCTTCTCTCACTCTCTCGCTCTCGCGCTCTCTCATTCGCCCTGACTTGTCATTGCCGCACTCCGACGCTTGTCGTCCATGGATGTGTGCCTGCTTACCTTCTTCTCACCGTGCCTCCGCAGGTGAGCGTGTTTCTGCCGGTGCTCGCATTCTCTGACAACCATTTGGCTCACCACGGCCACACACACGCAGAGGATAGCCTCCTTCCCCACCCCACCCCCTTCTGCGTTCTTTCTTTTCTTGGTTATTTCTTTTGTTGTTCGCTTGCTGCCTCTCGCCATAATTGTTAGTCGCTGTGTTTGTTTTGTTTCGGTTTTTCGTTCAGCACAGGCGTTGACGCAAGCACGCAAGAACGGGACGCGTTTTGTGTTGCGCGGTCTCCGGCTGTTCTCGTTGTTGTAGGGCACCTCTTTCCATCTTTACTTCTTCTTCAGCTATTGTTCTTCTTTTCTTTGTAAAGTCCCGTCGCCTCTATCACACCAAGCCTAAGCTGTGCTTCACCGTACTCATTGCTCCGCGTGTTGATTGGCCAAGGACACCTTTCCGCTTCTTCTTTTCAGTGGCCCTCGTGACGGTGCCGTATTCTAACTATTTAGCACCGTACTAGGTGTACACGAAGCGTGGTTGCCGAGCGCAAGAAGTGTTCTGTCGTCTAACAAGCAAATTAAAAGTGGGTAGGCAAGTTGTGTATGTGAGAGAGAGAGGTAAACACACACAAGCACACGGTTTCGCATCCCCTTCTTTAAAAACAAAAGCAAGCAATTCGAACTCGTGGCTCGATGGTGCCTGGCTACTATCTCCCAGACGATGCAGAGACGAGACTGAAGGAGTACCGGTACGAGGGCAATGACCGCAGCTACGTGTTCAAGTACTTCTGGGTACCCATCTGCACTCGGTTCGTCAAGAGTCTGCCTGTGTGGGTGGCGCCGAACGTGATCACGCTGTCGGCGCTTCTCTTTGTCTGCGTCACGCACGTGGTGCTCGCCTACTACATGCCCAAGCTCACGGTCGAAACCGAGTACGCATTTACCCGGCGCCAGTTGTTCAACAAGAGCGGGAATGTGTTGGATGGGGGCACGCAGCCGTGGGCGATGCCCTTTGCCAAGGAGATGATCGTGCCGCCGCCCCGGTCTGTTTTTGTTCTGTGCGCGGTAGGGCTTCTGGTGTACCAGCTGCTTGACAACGCCGACGGCATGCAAGCGCGCCGCACCGGCGTCACGGGACCCCTCGGGCTCCTCATGGATCATGGCTGCGACGCCTTCAACTGCGTGGTCGGCGCGCTCTCCGTGTGTGCCATGCTGGGTGCCGGCCCGACGTGGAAGTCGTGGGTGATTGTCATGAACACGCTTCTCGTTTTTCTTTTTAACACGTGGGAACACTACTACCGAGGCTCACTCGTACTGCCGACCATCAACGGCCCTAATGAGGGCATTCTCATCGCGGTGGGATGGTACCTGTGGACGGCGTATGTGGGGGGGCCGCAGTGGTGGCGCGATGGCGCGATCGAGGTGCCGACACGCGCGCTGCCGGCGATACTGCGGCAGCCAGCCCCCAAGGCGGCGGTGGCGGTGGAGCAGTGCGTGTTGGATCGCGTCTGTCCGTGGCTCACGGTGGGCTCGTCCGCGGCGACGGCGGCAGATCGAGATGGCTTCTCGACGATTCCGTTTATTCTCAACATGAACTGCAGCGCCGCCTACCGCGCCCATCCGCCCTTGCCCGTGCAAGTCGTCTTCAACGACGACCCGAAGACGGCGCACTACGAGGCTCTCGTCATTGGGAAGAGGTGGCTGGGTCAGTCGCCGATCCAGAAGGTCGTGCTGGCACTGTACGGCACCAGTGAGGAGGCGATCCGTATCCGCTACAACACCATCGCCGTGGGGATCATGAGTGGCCTCGCACTACTCACCATCACGGGCCACACCGTGCAGGTCTTTATGGCGCTGCGACGCCGCACACCGGAGGAGCGGCTTCGCCTCTTCGGTTTCCGCCGCTTTCCGTTTTTACATGCGCTCATGCAGCTGGTGCCCATCGTGCTCCTCGCCGCTCTCGCACAGGTGTGGTTCATCACGTCGCAAGAGGATATCTTTCGTCGTCACCCGCGCATCTTCGCCTGGACGGTGGGGCTGCTCTTCACGAAACTCGCGATTCACCTCATGGTCGCGCACCTCTGCAGCACGCCGTTCCGCGCGTTACGACGGACGTTCGTGCCATTTCTGCTCTTCGGCGGCCACATTCTTCTCACCTTTTTCCACAACGTCAGCAAGGCGAAGCGGCAACACCACCTCGGCGGTTCGAACCTGACGACACCGGCGCCCATTAGCGGGAACACACTCGTCTCTGTCGCGGCGAACAGAAGCCACGCGATGTCCTCGTCGCCAGTTCAGGCCGCCGCACTCTTCTACTCGGACTTCGCCTACGACCTTGATGAGGAACTCATTCTCTACGAGTTCTTCGCGCTCTCCGTCGTGACTTTTGCACACCTCGTGTGGTCTCTCGTGCGGGATATTTCGACGATGCTCGACGTGCCAGTGTTGACCGTGCCCAAGGCGAAGCAGGAGGCGCTCCAGGCGAAGATCGATGCCGAGAAGTCCTCCAAGAAAGCCCCCACGCCCGCTTCGGCGCGAGCGAAGAAGGCGGCCTAAAAAACGAAAGAGCAAAGAAGATAGTTGTGGATATGGATTGTACGCAGAGGCTACGCATGTGCTCTTCTTCTTCTTTCCTTCTCTGGTCGGCCTGTCTTGCATGCAGCGGACGGCGCGGCAAGGAAGTGGAGAAGGCAGCAGGACGGTCCACAGACGGCTCGCCAACAGGTCGTCTCCGTTTTTTTTTGTTTTGTTCTTTTTCTTTTCACCTCTCTTGACGACTGCATCCTCTCACCTCCCCTCTTCTTTCCTTCTCTGTGGGCTTATTAATTCGATCAGTGATAATGAGGGCTTTACTGTGTCTTCCTTTCTTTTCTTCTTGTTCCCCAATCGGTGTATCTATTTCTCGCTCCCACTCGCCGATGGTGAAATCACTTTTCTTCTTTTCAGATGTGTGCGTGCGAGAGGGAGAGAGCGAGAAAGAGAGATGACGTTGAAGGTGGTGGGAAAGCATCGTTACATCGCGGTGCTTCTCTCACTCTTATTCACTGTCTTCCCCCCATCCCCTTTCGTGGCGCAGCAGTGGCTGTCTTTGTTCCTGTTTTGCTTTTGAATTTGTTTTCTTTTCTCTCCTCTGAGCGGCGACAAGCAACGTGCGCTTCACCGGTCGATCTCTGATTAACTACACCTCTCTTAGGCAGTATTTGTGATGGGCGGTGCACGTCGTGTCGGGTGCCAAGGTGCCACGCCGCTGCATTCCGTCTGTTGTTCGTCAAGGCTGAAGCTACACAGGTCGCATCTTTTTCTTTTCGCTTTGTTTCTTCATTACCGTGTGGAATGATAGTCTCTGAGCGCGCATGCGTGCAAAAGTGTCAAGGGAGAACAACAAGCGGCGGAGGCGTCCCCCTGTTCCCTTACTTAACCTCCTTTCTCGCTCTTTCAGCAGGCACGTGTCATAACTGAATTTGTCTGTGACTCTCTCTCTCACACACACAGAGCTTTCCTTCGATGCCGTGAACACAAGCGGTCGTCATCTTGCTGAGGTAATTAGCTGCGCCAATTTGTCCGTGTTGTTGGGATGCTCGCCTCCCCTTGGCGCTTTCTCCTCATCCCTCTCTCTCCTTTCTGTCCACCCACTTCACCACTTGGACTTGTCCTTTCTCGGCGCACCTACCTGACAGCTAGCTTATCGCTGTGTGACTATCGCACCTCGTGTGACGCCCTCTCTCTATCGTGTATTCCGCCTTGTGTGTCACCGGAGTTCCTCTTCTTTGTTTCTCTTTTTTGTTCCTTATCGCCTAGTCAGTCGTTCAATACGTGCACGCGTCGTCTGAGTCTCCTCTCTCTCTCTCTCTCTCAAACGCACGCGTGCTCTCTTCTCGTCGTGGCAACGGCGCATATACGTGTGGGTTTGTCTTGTTCTGCCTGACGATGCTCAACTTCGTGCAGCTCACGGGCACCGACCTGCCACCGTCCGAGAAGACCGTGAAGGACTACGCCAAGCTCCACGGTCTCGCCATCCCCACGCACCCCGATGGCGAGCGGCTCTACGTGGGCCAGTTCACCGCACAGGCACTCGCACAGCCATCGACCGCCACCGCAACCTCCGCGGAGGCCGCGAACGCCTCGCGGAACGGGCTCTCGCAGGGACTCGTTGCCCAACGTGACTACGCGTTGAAGACCCTGCTGGGTGCTAGCAGTGCGGAGAACGCGGTGGTGTTGTGGTCGCGCGCGCTGCATGCGCTGCCGCTGCACGCGAACGTCGTTGCACCGGATGCCGTCGTCTTCGATGGCCGTCATCGGGCCTCATTCATTGCCATGCCCTACGTGACGAGCCTGAACCTGCGCGAGTACCGCCAGATGGCCTTCGAGCAGCACCGCGCCATCTCCTGTGACTCCATTCGCCGCATTGTGCTTGACATTCTCTGCGGGCTCTACCACCTCCACCTCCATGGGCTTGTCCACCGCAACGTGCACCCTGGCAACGTCATCATCGATATCGCCAGCGGGGTCGCGCGAGTGACGGACTTGAGCTTCTCCGCTGTCATTCACAACGGCGCCGGTGCGGTGAAGGCCCCCGCGCTCATGGAGAAGCTGCTGCCTGAGTCCGCGCGGTGGGCTGACCCCGCCCTGATCGGCGCCGACGCCGACGCCGCGACCGCGCACTGCGCAGCGAACGATGTCTGGGGCTTCGCGAATGTGCTCCACGGACTCTTCTGCAGCGGTGACTTGAGCCCCATGACGCCGTACGTCAGCGGCACCACCGCGGCGATCACCGCCGACAGCCTCGACGCCTGGGTCGGCGTGGAAGAAAGCGACGAGGCCGTCTTGCAGCAGTTCCGCCAGGACCTCGCCGACTTGCTGCGGACGTGCTTGCAGCCTGAGCCGAGTGCACGCCCGACGGTGAAGAGTTTGTTTGCGCACCCCTTCGTGTTCCCGGCGGTACTGACGGCACTCGAGCAGAGCCGCGAAGCCGGTGCAGCCGCGCTCTACGCGCATCAGCAGAACGCCACACAGAACCACCTTCGCGCTTTGTTTACCGGCACCTGGCTGGAGCAGTTCTCCGCGGACAGTGGCAGCAGCAGCAGCGCGGCCGCGGACGTCTGGAACTGGCTGTCCGGCGGAGTGTCGCAGCTGAAGGAGAAGGTCAGCGAGCTCATGGTGAAGCCACTCGACAGTGCGACGGTCACAGCGCCCATCCCCGTCGCCGGCGCACAGGGTCACAGCACGCCCGATCAGAGCCCTCCTCAGGCACAGACACCCATGACGCCACTCTTCATCGCCTCGCCGATGGGCACACGCGGGTTCCTGACCTCTGCGCGCACCGCCACGTCCATCGTGGCGACGTTCACGCGCGGCGTCAGCGCGGCGGCACCCGGTGGCGCAGCGGCCAAGTGGCACGCGAGCCACGGCTTGCTGTTCGAGGTTGAGGTCGCCGCGGGCGTGTCGCTGGTGCGGCTGCAGAACTTGTGCTTCTCGGCGTGTGGTGATATCTGGGACCTGCGTGGGCAGCTCTTCTGGGCTCCCGGTGCGTTGCTCACCGGGGCGGACGCGGAGGACGCCCTTCGGGCCGCCAGCTGGACGCCGGCGTGCAAGAAGCCTCGTCACTTCCACAAGGTCATGGCGCGCCACCCGCTGGCGGTCGGGCCCTTCCGCGCGACGCTCCATCAGCACTGCGAGGTGAGCAGCAGTCACAACGTGGACAGCACGACCGCACGCCCCAGCTTCGGCACCCGCTTCACGCTGCTGCTGATCACCAACAACGCCTTTGGTGTGCAGTACGCATCGGTCATGGCCACTCGGCACGGCACGCGCGAGGTGCCGGCGGCACCGCTGAACATTGGTGACGAGCTCGCGCCGGCGGGTCCGACAGAGACGAAACTGCGTGTGTTCGCGGGTGTGGCATGCGATGCGGCGGTGCCGGGCGCGATCGGCGGGGTGCTCGCCCCTGTGGACGGCCCCGATGGCGTGGATGACGGTGACGAGGGTGACTCGGACCTTGACACGCAACCGCTGAGCCCGCAGGACCGGCGCGTCTCCGGGGATGACACGGAACTAGAGAACTTCAATCCTGTTTGGAACGAGTCGCTCGGCGCGGCGCTGGTCGAGGCGCGGCGCCGCGGTGAGGCCGTCGGCTTCTGTGGTAGTCTTCGCTACGGTGCGCAGTAAGGTCAACGTGTGTGTATGTGAGAGAGAGCGTTAGTGCACCACGATGGCCAAGCAGGAGTGGTCAAAGTCAAAATTAGGAAAGAAAGAAAGACGAGTATAAGCCACACAACTTCCTCTGGGAGATAAAGAAAAGGAGGCGGAGATGAAAAGAGCGCAAACGGCACAGGCTCGTCATGGAGCGGAACGTGGTGAGTGGGCCGCTCTCATCAGTCAGTGTGGGGTATCTCGTGCGGTGTCTTTGACAGCAGGTCCTTTCTGGCAGGCGGCGGTGCCCTGCCGTACAGCAGCCACAGAAAAATAAACCCAATTCGCATGGCTTGTCTGATCGTTGTTCACTTCATTTTCTTTTTTCCTTTATTATTATGTTTCTTTTTCTCGTGCCTCTTTTCTTTCCTTCTCCCTCACGATGAACGACACGTACGTACACGACGAGCACTGTCGCACACGGCTAGAGGTCCTCGTTCCCAGCGTGTTGGTGCACTCCACTGTACTCAAGCACGCACACACACGCACTGGTAGTTAGTGTAAGAGTTGCATCGGTGTGCGTGTGTGTGACAACTCGGTCAAATAGAAAACCCGCCATCACTATTCACACTGAGCGACGAGTGGGCGATTAGGCGAGGCGTGTGTACGCTGAAACTCTGTGATGGCACTACTCGGCAGCTGAGAATGTAACATGCTGACTCACTACGTCACCCACGCACCATCGCTCTCCCCCCCCTTTTTTCCTCGCTTCGCTGTCCTCTTCTCCGCATGTTCGTCTCTTTGTTTGCAGGGAACTGCCTTTGACGGGACAACAAGATCGTTGGCCTCGTCACCACTGCCTTGTAGTATTCCTTTGCTTCCCGCTCGTGTTTTTTTCTCTTTTGTTGTTTTTGTGTGTATTTCCATCTACAGTCAGATAGACACGTGAAGGTGGTCACCGAGTGAGTCACTTTCCACCTTCGTTTTGCTTTATTTTTCGATTCGCATCTCGATTGTCATTGCTGCTGTCTGTTGCCCTCAACCAGCCGTCACACTCGCGCATGAAGCCGTCAGCGAAGTCTTCGAATGGGGCCCCTGTGCGGCGGGTGCGTATCGTTGAGCCGCCCGCCTCCGCGCGTGCCAGTCAACGACGGAAGCGTATGGCCAGGGAGACCTCACCCCTGGGGACCACAACCACGCCAACAACGACGATAGACAGGTCTGTCAGCGACGTGGATGCGTTCATGGACTGGCCGCAGCCCGCTCGCAGCTCACCTCGGGCAGACACCGCGGAGAGTGCGGCGTTTCTCTCCACCCCGCTGCACCCCGGTGTGACCGTCATCGACGAGAACAGCATTTTTGAGTCCATTGAACGCGCCGTGCACCAGACGCTACGAGGGGCGCGGGAGAGCCTCGTCAGCGAGGCTCAGAGCCCATCTCAGCGCTACCACGCAGCCAAGTCGGCGAACGTGTGGGACGAGGACAGCGGCTTCGAGGTGACCTTGACGGGTGACAACATCACCTCCACCGCCGCCGCGAACGCAGCGTGGCCGGTGGAGTGTCTGCCGCGCACCGTGCCTGAGGTCCACGAGGCCGCCGAGCTTGTGCGCGAACTGCACTCAATGAAGTTGACGCCGCTCAAGCTGTGCGACGACGTCGCCAACCCGGCCAGCGCGTTGCACAGTCCACTCGACCCTCTTGTATCCTCGTCCTCACCAGACACGTTGGTGGACATTCTTGACGCCATCGACCGCCGCGCACAATCGCCAAGGCACGGCTCGCGTGACGGCGCCACGGACTCGGTGTGTGAAGAGGACGGGTTCACCGCCCACTCACGTGCTATCACGGACGTGACGCGCTTCGATCCCAACGAGTACGCCATGGCGTTGTTTCACCACAGTGTGAAGACACGTGGCAACGACGACGACGATGATGACGACGTCGGCGACGAACAGGCCGATGCCGCGCGTCAAGAGAGAGAACTGATCGCCACGTACTTCCCAGAGCTCGCGCTCAGCGCGGACGCCACCGACGCGGCGGCACTGCACGCATCACTGGACACCGCGTTGCGCACACTGCGTAAACCCATCCTCTCAGCCGCACTGCCGTCACGCGATCGTCGCGCCGACGGACAACCTTGTGCGTTGAGCGACATTCTCGAAGGCGAGGACCCCGAAGAGGTGCGGCGGCTACTTCACTTTAGTCTCTCCGCACAACCCGCACAACCCGCTGCCCCATCATCCACCTCTGTCGCCGCCGCCCCCGCCGAAGACGCGCAGAAAGTCGAGGAGGCAGCGGCGCACGCGGCACGTAGAGCAGACGCCGCGCGTCGTCGCCGCACAGAGCAGGCACAGCGTCAGATGAATGAGGAGCTCGTTCAGCAAATTGTTGCAGCGCTGCCCGCCATCCCCGACGACGTGAAGGCAGAGCTGTCCCGCCAGCGCCGTCTTCTGGAGCACCTCACAGAGGTTCAGCAAGCGCACCTTCGACGTCTGGCGCGGCAGCAGCAGGAGGAAACCCGACGACGCATTCAAGCCCCGCTCAGCGACGCTACGATGAACATGTTCCCCGGTGCCGCCGCGTCACGTAAGCTGGGGCTGGACAAGGTGGTGGAGCCATTTATCATTGGCCAGCAGCTGCAGCGCGTCGCGAGCACCACCAAGCAGCCACTTCCACCCCTCATCACCATCACCACGGCCCCCGCGCACGTCTCGGCCGACGAACTCGCGGAGCGGGAGGCGAAGTTTTATGAGAAGGAGATGGCCCGCCTTCGCGACGATTACGGTGCGATGCTCGAGCGCGAGAAGACGCAGCGAATGCGAGAGCAACGAGCGTTTCGTGAAGCCCTGGAGCAGCAGCAGGCAAGCCTGCTCAAGTCGCATCGAGAAGCCCTCGGTGCGGTTCAGCGCGAGGCCCGGCAGCACCGTCAGAGCAATGAGAATCTTGCCTTCCAGTTGGCGGCAGCGCAGGAGGTTGTTCACCGTGCCGATACACGGCAGTTGCTCGACCACCACGAAAAGAAAACAGCGAAGATGCTGCGAGGGACTGTGGAGGCGATCCAATCGTACACGGCGGCTGCCGCTGGAGCTGTGGACGCCGGCAGACGCACCGCGCATGGCGGTGGCAAAGACGATGTGCGGGGTACTGGACCTGCACCGGATCTCAGCCGGCCTCGGTACGAGGCATCAACGGGGCACCACAAGCTACCACGTCCACGCCGCACGCAGTCAGTCGTGGGTGTGGAGACCAAACCGTACGTGGAGAAGACGACGACCAAGAAGCGCCTTGCAAAGTCCCCTGACGATTCTGCCAAGGAGGTGTCCGTCGCCATCGCCGTCGATGAAGAAGAAGAAACAGGCGACGAGGACCACCGAGAGACGAGCACGGCAGCTGTGCCGGTAGCGAGCCAGGCACCGACCGTGGAAGAGGAGGAGGCATCGGCGTCGGTGAGCGTGGACGCGGAAGAGGTCGATGCGGACATCGCCGAGGCAAGTGAGGGCGGACGCGCGAGTGACGACAAGGCGGCCACAACGTCTGAAAGCGACGAGACTTCCGAGGAGGAATCCGAACATAGCCGTGCGCACGCCGAGCTGAGCCCTGCCGCGGACGTTGCAGACATCCCAGTCGCCCGTCAGTTGAAGCGACCGCGTCCGACTAAGCGGGGCCCCCGTGCGTCTCTCGTGGATGTGGCCGCGGTGATGCCGCGTAAAACCACTGTCGCCCCGTTGGTGCGCGGCGAGGCGGTCACGCCGTACTCGGTGCGGCTTCCGTCCGACGTGCCGCCTCCTGCGAAGCCCGTGCCGGACGCACCACCTCCTCGCACACGCGTGGTGTCGGCACATCGTACGAGTGCGGGCGCGGTGATTCATCACTCCCCGAACCCGAAGCGAGTCGCCGCCGACGCGCACGCCACCACCACTGCCGTGAAAACCGCACCGCTGCCGCGAACAAAAAGGTTCGCCTCCCGCACGACAACGCGACCTGCGCAGTCGGTTGAAGGCCAGCCAGTCTCACCCAGCCGGCCTCGGGTGCACGGTGTGCCGGCGGACTCGCCGTACCGATCATCGGCGTCGCGGCACACCAGTACGACGCGTCAACCACGAGGGAAGCATCACGCCCCCGCAGCGCTGGCGAAACACAACAGCCTCCCGGTGAACCACGCTGAGGCGGACGAGGACGAGGCGAGGCCGACCACCGACGCCGCCAATGATGCCGGAGAGCGCAGCCCCGCCGCTGTCGCAGGCCCGCGGTTCCGGAAGCAGGAGCTGGTGCCGCTCGCACCCGGCGACGACACGCATGAAGCAGTGCCTGCGGCGACAACAGGTGCGCTCCGTGTACCCGACGCGGCTGACCTTGCGGCGGCAGCGGTGGGCCGCCCACTATGGCTTCTCACTGCGTCGGACCCGCTAGAGGCTGATCTCGTCACCGCGGAGCTCGGACGGTCCGTCAACCTGCCACCGACCGCGGACGACGCCGAACAGCGGCGACGCCACCTGGCGCAGAAGCACGTGGAGGAGGCGTACGCGCTACCACCGCGGTTCCACACAACGGATGAGCCGTCATCGGACGCAGGTGCGCACGACCCCGCCGAGCCTCCCACCGCGAGCCAGTTCTTCTTTGGCGATCAAGTGCCCACGTACGCGCGCAAGTGGGCGGCGGTGACACGCGCCGAGCGCGATGTGCGCGACCTGACAGCGAAGGTCGCGCACGAGCTTGCCGCACAAGACGCGGCGAACCTGGCCAGCCATGTGCGTCAAGGCGCCGGTGACAGCGTGGCCGCCGCGATGCGCGGCCACACCCCGGTTGTGCGGGTGCGCATCGGCGGTGACACCGAAGGGCTTGTGAAGGCCGAGACCGACAAAGAGCGGGCGGCGGCGGCAGCAGCCGTGAAAAGTGCGGGTGCGCCGCACGAGAGTGGGCCGACGTCAGACGGGGTGCCCGTACCTACGCCGAGCCCGGCACTGGCACAGCAGGCCAACGCGCTACGTCACGCGCGTGCACGGCTGGCTCAGCTGCGAGCGGCGATGCTGACGCCATCCTGCACCGGTGTCTGGGAGGATGCGGCGTGTGCGCGCGCACGTGAGGCGGAACGGGAGCTTGATGCAGGGCGTGTCACAGTGACGTCGTCATCGCACGAGGCACTCACTCAGCAGATCACCTCGGAAGTCATCCACAGTATTCTTGGTGAGCAGAAAGGAGCTGCTCTCTTCGCCGAAGTGATGACAGCGCTGGAGGCCGACCTGCTCTCGCTCGCCTTGCAGGCCGAGGCCGACAAGGCCTTTTCCGCGGACACCGCGGCCACCCCAGCCACGAGCACCACCATCGCCGCCGGCACCAGCCACCGCACAGTCGACGGTACGCGGTGCTTGTCCGAGCGGGAGAGGGAGGACGAGGCAACGCTCCTGTACTTCCTCGAAGAAGCGATTCTGCAGGAGGTGGGCGCGCACGCGCCACACCCAGCGGCCGACCGAGGGGTGGGGGAGGGTACGGTCGGCCGCGACGAAGCGACTCACGAAGCCGCCGTCGAAGCCGCGTTGGAGGCCGCACTAGCTCGCATGACGGGCCAGGCACGCGCGACCGCCGAGCCCGTCCGTGGCCGGCCGCTCCTCGGTGTCGAGGCGGGCGACGTGCTGCGCGAGGTGGTGCACGTCCCGCCGGCGGAGGCCCCTGACTGGGTCGCCCCTCGCGCCATCACCCCATCAGCGGACATCAGTGAGAAGTCGAGCCACGCCCCGCCGTCTGTTCACACGTCGGCGGTGACGCGCCACGTCGGGCCTCTGCACGCTACCGAGCACGTCGGAGACACTCAACCACCTCCGAGCTCTCCAGAGGCGCACGTCGGCGTAACCGCTGAAGCCGATGAGGTGGCCGTTGCTGTCGGCGGTGATGATCGCGCACCCAGTCGTGCTGTGCCGCTGGTGATCACCGTGGGGCCGTCAGCTTCGTCGAGCGGCGGTGAGTTGCGGCTGCTCGTGGATGTGGCGCCGCTGGTTCGCACCCTGCATGAGACGGGGTCGCACCAGTGGGGATCGTCGCGGCTCGCGGATGAGCCCGCCCGTGCTGCAGACAGCTGCCTTGACGAAGGTCTTCGCGACGTGGAAGTGGTGCGCCCGGCACCTACAGCCGCAGTACCTACGCTCCCTCAAGTCCCGTCTGCCGCGCCGACCGCCGCAGTGGCCTCGCCTATGGGTTTGCCCACTTCAGTACCACCGCCACTGCAGACGAGCGCGCCCGTGCTGTCGGCTGCACTGTCGACGTCACCCTCGCCGCCGCGGTGGTACGATACCTTTCTCCGTGACGCACTACTGCGGCAAGAACACGTGCAGCGTGAGTACATTGAGGATCAAGAGTGGTCCGCACGCGAAGCGATGGGCATGGTGTGGCAGTGGCGCCAGGATGAACAGCCACAGCGGTGGGGCAGGACAGAGAGCGACCACGAGTTGCCACATCATCATCATGATCAACACCCGCTCGAAGACACGGGGGACTGCGGCAAGGGGAAAGAGGGCGAGGAGAGACGCTCTCACACCACCACACGACACTCCAGCGGAGATGAGGCGGTGCGTTCCGCGGGTCGCGCAACGACAAGAGTACCTGACACGCCACCACGACCTGTTCAGATGACATTTACCTCGTCCACGTCGTCGTCGACATCACTGGTGATGACTGCGGGTGCGAACGAGGGTCGCACGAGTGGAGGCAGTGTGAGGGACCCGATCACACGCTTTGTCCTTGAGTGGCTAGATCAGTACACCAAGGAGGGTCAACACGCGCAGCAACGGGAAGAAGTCGTTGGTGGTCTCCACGCGGCCGCCGCGCAGGTAGCTGACGACGCGGCGGTGCGCGGCGACCAGCACCTCCCAGTCGATGTGCCCTCCTCACCGCCGTTCACCTCTTCTCTTTCCGCCCCAGGTTCCAGCTGGCTCTCCTCGACCAGTGCGAGCAGCTTCAAGGAAGACGGCGGGCACGTGTTTGTACGTGACGCACGTCTCGGTGCGGATCGATTCATCGCCGCAGCACGTCGTCCGCTGTCGCGCACCCGCGCCGCCGACACGGCGCTCTCCACGGCGACAACACGGTACACGAGCAACAGCCGCGACCCGCGCGCCGGACGCCGACCCGTTGTGCAGGCGTCCGCGCCGACTTCACCGGTGCCTGTTCTGGACCTGAGCCGTCCAGAGGCGAGTACGCTTGTGCCGCGCGATGCGACGTGCCTGCGGACGGACGACACCTCCTCGACCAGCCGTGCCACGTACCGTGTAGGCAGCTCGTCCTTCACCTCCGATAGCGACAGTCGCGGTCGCCGTGGGCATGGCTCAAACGCGCGTGAAGCGGGCCGTCCGAGTCCTGACTTCTCTCCGCCACCCGCTTTCCTCTACCAGAGCTCGGTGTTGTCTGGGGTGAATGATTCGTGTGCGGGACTCTTTTCGCCGGCGCACGGGGTGCAGGCCCCGCGCACCGCAGACACCACCTCGGCGTCGTCCCCCGCTGTTGTTTTCCAGCTTGAGAGGGCGGCGCTACTCGAGGAGGTGATGCGCCTGCAGGCACACCAGCGGCAGCGGCAGGCGGAGAGCGCCGCAACGCTGGGCTTCGAAGGACCATTCCTGCGACAGCTCGTGTCCTCTCCTGTGATCATGCCGCGCGGTTGATGTCGGTTGAGGTGAAGGAAAGCGGTGAAGGAAAGCGGTGGCAGGCGGTGTCCAGTCACTCGCTTCAATGTGGCCGCTGTCTTTTCGCTTCTGACAGTACTGCTGTTTGTTGTTGGTGGTGGTGGTGGTGCGACATCGCGTTTGTGCAATTCATTAGACCTAGACATATGTTTACCGAACCAAATCAAAACCAACAAGAAGAAAAACTGTTTAACGGGGTCAAGAATGAGAACCACAGCTGACAATCGCACTGCAGGTACGTGATGGCTCACTGTTGCCATGAGCGTTGTTGTGGGTGAGAACAGGTTGTGTACTGCCTTTCGTTCGCCACACGTCTGTGCGTCCTTCACCTTCGGTGTGCTGAAACTTTTTCGAGCATCATCTCATCTCACCTCACCGCTGTTAGCATGAGGCTGGCGTGTGTTCACAGCGTAGCCATACTTAAGAAGGAGTGACGTGTACACCTACCACGGCCGCATCGAGCAGACCACGGCGCCGACTCCGGTGTCTCGCGCACACGCGGGTAGCTTCGCGCCACCTTGTTTAGCTGGCACATCACAGATCGTTGTTATAGAGTGAATAGACAGGAAAAGAGAAGAACAAAGAAGAAAGGTCAAGGCGGCAACACGCACGCGGTTAGATTCACACACAAACACACAGAAAAAGAGAGAGAGAGAGAGGCGAAGCGGTCGCAATGACGGGGCGTGACATAGGGGTCGTCCCCGTCTTCGACGAGACAGAGAGTGGCTCCCTTCACAGCCGCTCCTCCTCGGCCTCCTCGGCGCAATCGGCAGCGGTGGCGGCGGAGAACGTCGCCGCCTTTTTTCTCTACGGCACCGGCCATGAGTCCGCCGGCGGCGGCGCCGTCCGCACCAGTCGCGGCAACCTGCACCAGCCATCGTCCTCAACGGAGCGGGAAGCACTGCAGGCTGCTGTGGCGCTGCATCACCGGTCGGAGGCGATGCAGCGAGTGAGTCGCTACTTCCGTCATCGAGGCGCGCTGCCGTTCGAGCAAAGTGCCGTGCTGTTTCCCGCCGCCGCCGAGGCACTCATGAATAATGACGGTCCTCTCCAGGCATGCGACGACGAGTCCGACAACAGCCATCGCGGTGTCACCGCACCTGCCGGCAAAGTGCCGACCGCGCAGATGCGTGCAGACGACCGCTCCCCTGCCACGGCCGCGACCGCGTCTGGGGCATTTCGCAGCGGCGGCGCGGGTACGACGGCCTTGGACCTCCTCTCCACGCAAGCGTCGCGCGAGCGTCTCACACGCACGCACCAGGCCCCGCTTGAGGTCGATGAGGCGACCATGACGGAACCTGCCGTCGCCGCGGCCGTGACGGCGCTGGGTGACCTTGGCATCAACGACACACGCCACCACCACCACCGCCACGCAGTGAAGGGCCACACCACTTCCAATTGCGCGCTGACGCACCGCAGCGACAAGCACGGCAGCACCAGTAGCCCTACGAAGAGTCGGCACACGCCGTCAAAGAGACGCAAGCTGACGTCTGTGGTCAACGTGCGGTCGAGCGCCGCGGTGGGCGAGGAGGTGGAGACAGCAGCCAGCACCGCCAGCGTCGGTGGCTCGTCCACTGCGCGTGGACACAGCACCGGTCATTCGCGCAGTCGCGACGACGACAAGGTGGTGCGCGATAGCCGTGGTGGGGCCTTGGCGTCGTTGGCGGAGGCCTGTGTCGCGGAGAGCGCCGTGAATCCCGTTCATGCGCTGCTCCCCACCTTCTCCGCGATGGAGGAACGACAACTGTTCGATGAGTCCGCCTCCGACGCGGGCGACCAGTGTGCCGTTGGCGGGGTGAAGCGCGGACGTGTGCAGGTGGACGCAGAACTTGCGGACTCACCGCACTCCAGTGTGACGGTTTTTCCCACTGAGGCGGACGCCCGACGCTACTACACCCAAGACATGGAGGAGAAGGTCGGTGACGGAGGTGTGCCCACCCTCCGCGCGCATTTGTACTTTGAGCAGCCCAATGGTCTTTTTGTGGACCGCCGCGCACACAGTCGACTCGAGCAGCAACGTGAGGCGCGCGTCGCTCAGCAAATGGCGGAAGAGGCCGAAGAAAAGCGGAAGCAAGAGGCGTGGGACCGTCTCCACCGCGGACGCAAGCGCCTGGCGATGCTGGACGGTGGTGGTGGCGGTGGTGGTCGTCGTGGCAGTGGAGGCAACCAAAGCGCAGACGCCGCGCCCGTTGCCTGGGAAGATCATCGTGAAGATGCCGTGTTCTACCGCCTCTACGTGCTCTCGCTCCTCCGGTATCTGAACCGTCTATACTACTACCTCAGCGCCTTCACATGCGGAGTCGCCGTGTTCAGCCTCATCCTCGCCACGGCACCCGCGCTCGGCGGGACCGAAGACTGGGACGTTCGCAGCCTCAACGGCGCCGTCGACGACGTGCACACCATGTTCCCATCCCGCGTGGCGCTCACTGTGGCGCTGCTCTCTGTGTTTAATCCCGGCCTCTTCCTCTTCTTGTCGCTTGTGCTGCTCATCACAGGTCTGGCACCACTTGTTTGGAGTGTCGCGGAGGGGCAGTGGATCGCCGTGCGCGTGGCGCAGCGGGAGAAGCTCGTGGGTGCGGCAGCCGCCGTTGAGGCAACCACCGCCGGCCACAGCGGCACCGACCTCACGGAGGCAGGACAGCCAGGCCAGGGTCTCTCGGCCGACTCGCACTCCGATGTCTTCGCTGGGAGTGTGAGTGGGGCGAGGCTGGCGTCGCGTGAACGCCGCCGGCACGCCTCGTCCTCCTCCCTCGGTTCCGCTGGTTATGGTGGGCGGCCGCACGCTCAACGTCGACGCCGGCAAACCGGGTGGCCCGGTGCCCACCAAAGTCGCACCGGTGAGGACTCCACCTTCCAGAGCCGCGACAGTGCGGGTGCCAGCCGCTACATCGGAGGTCCCCAACACGGCTTCGTGTCGCCCTCGCGCGGGATGGGCGTGTCCATGCCTTCGCTTGCGCAGCGTCGCGTGAGTGCGCGGGCTTCACTTGTTCCCGTGCTCCAACGGCACTACCATGAGCATGCTCGTCAAAGCTTCTTCGCCCGCGGCAGCGACGCGGACCCTTTCCGTACATTGGGGGTGGATGAGGCGAACTCGGGCGGGGGCTTGTGGGGGCGCCCGTCGCGCCGCTCGCCCAGCGTCTCCTTCAGCATGGCACCGCCCGGTGGCTACGGGGGTGACATTGGTGGGGGGCGGTGGGGCACGGGATCGCACGTGTTCCCGTCGGCGCGCGGCAGTGGCGACATGGGCACTTCCTCGAGGAGTGTAACTGGTGTTGTGGCGCCGACGACGACCACCACCACCACCGCCGTTCCCGGCGGGGTAGCTTCTCCAACCTCGTTTGTCGCTGGAGGTGCTACGGCGGAGAACGACGGCCGCGGTGTGTTCACTGGGTTGGCGGCCGCGTGGCAGGGCACACTCACGGCGATGCCGGTGCCTGAGTACTACACACAAGCGCTCTCCTTCGTCCTGGACGGCACCTTGCACGCCGACAACGTCATCACGCGTGTTCTAGAGGACGCGCAACGGCGTGTGGTAGCTGCGTGCTTTGGTCGGTCGTGGACGGCGCAGAGCTTTTGGGTGCTGTTTCAACCGCGGCACTGGCTCTGCCTCATCTGCTTAGCGCTAACGGTGACCGAGTTGGCGATGGTGGACGAGCAATCCATCGTGACACTGCTGTTTGGCAGCGAGCTCGCGGATAAAAAAAGTGCAGCGCGTAGTCCAGTGACGGTTGTTCTGGCCATCATTTGCACACGTGCCGCGCTGTTCACCATCATCTGGTTGCTCAACGTGTTCTTCTAGTTTTGAGCTGATCCCCTCTCTCTCTCTCTCTCAGCCACGGTGCTCTCGCCGCAGCTGTGGCTATGGAGGTGGCGGACGAACGACAGGTGTGGGTTCTAGAATAGAAACGATAGATGCTCAATGTTATCTTACACTTTTTTCCCCTTTTTGCAACTTCTCTCTCTTTGTGTGTTGTGTGCATCGTGTTCACACACACACACACACACACACTTACCGGTACGCTGCTTTTGTGGGTGCCCCAGTGTCAAGCCGCACACAACGCTCAGACAAAGAAAGTAAACAGATCACTCATTTGCACAACCTAGCTCGTTGTCTGCGCTGTGCATGTTGTCCGGACTCGAGAGGGCGTGGTGGATAGCCCCCCGCGAGGTGCCCCAAGGTAAGTCGGTGTTGACCGTGGTTTCTAGCCGTGGCACGTTTTCTCACACCTCTCGCACACACACACACACACATAGAGATGCTCTCACTCTCACACGTTCACACAACTTCCCGTCTCTCCCACCTTTTGTATCTCTTCTGTGTGGAGAAGTGTGTGTCGAATACACATTTCTTGTAAAAAAGAAAGCAAGAAGTCCTTTATATATCTACCGACCCCTCATCTGTGCAAGGCACAATCGTCTTGTGTTTTCTTGTTTGTTTGTTTGGTTTTTTGTTTTGTTCATTCTCCTCTTATTGTTGTGTGCTGTGCACTGGTCTTGCACGTATCAGGGTGAGAGGGTGAGAGCAAATCTGAGCTGTGTGTGTGTGTGTGTTGTCCACTTAGCCCTTCAACACCAACCCACATCAGCGAGCAAAAACAAGGCGTTGAGCAGCCTCGTCTTCGCACTTCAATCTTGATTCTTTTCTTTTTCCTTTTCTCTTACTTAGTTTTCTCTTTTTTCCTTCTTCTTCTGCGCGACTCATTTCCGCCTCCTCAAAAAAAAAAAAAACCTATTGACCGGAGAGTCAAGGCAAGGCCACACCACCGTGTTGCGGCGTTGGACACTGCTCTCCCACTTCTTCTACCTAAGCCAGCCCGCAGTTTTCATACTTCCTTTGTCGCTTGTGTGTTCGTTGTTCTCCTGTGGTTGTCTCTGTGAATTCGCTAGCTGTGGCACTTCTTCTTTTTTGCACGCGCCCTTTCTTGTCACTCTCACCCATTGCTTGTTGTGGTCAGGGCCTTTTTTCCTCTGTTTTTCCCCTCCTTCTCGTTCGCACTCCTCCCTCACTCGCATTCACACACGGTTGTGTCGATATCACCTTATTTGTTTGCGTTGCTCGTTCTTTGCTCTATTCGCTGCTTGCCCTGGTGTGAGGGGGGGTCTTCAAAGCGTGTTCGAACTCTCGTCGCTTTCAACGTGAGCGTTCGTCTCTGTTCTTCTTCTTTTCTCTATTTGTTTTTTTTTGCTGTTGCATCGTTGCAGAGGCCATGGCAGACAGCGCGAAGAGGCCACATGAGGAGGCCGAGGACAGTGCCAAGGCATCCGGCCAGGGCACGTCTTTCACGGCCCTCGCAGGATTCCGCTTCGGTGCGAGTGAAGGCAGCGCAACCAACACGCCCGCAGGTCCCTCGTCGCCTCACGTGGCGCAGCCGTCCGGCTCTTTTGCCTCGCGCACACACGGTCTCTTTCTCGGCACGGCCCCCGCGCACGGTGTCGTCGGCGGCCGCCAAGAACAGTCACCGACGTCATCACCGCTGTTGAGCTCGTCGACGGCGCACGGCGATGACGGCACGCACGCTCGTCGGGCCTCACCGCCACGTGCGCTGCCAGCCGATCGCCTCCTGCCATCGCCGCCGCGCCCACCGCGGTTCTCCGTGTCGTACCGTCAGGACCACGCGCACCCCGATAGCCCCGCACACAGCACAGGTGACCAGGGCAACGGTGGCGTCGACGACGGCACCTGCGCACCGGCTGTTGTGGCCGACACGCCTCAGCGCGCGGCACCGCTCTATCTCGCTGCCACAGCCACCTGGCGAAGTGCAGAGCAAGAGGAGGCACCGCAACAGCCACCACAGCACTTGCTCGCCTGCGCCGCCGCTACCTCCTCGGCAACCTCGCGGACTGCCACGCCAAAGGAACACGCGGAGCTGGGTGCCGCCACCGCATCGGCTGTCAGCTCTGCGGCAAGCGCCGCTGTGCCGTCGCCGTCACCGTCACCCAAGGTGGATGCGCGCGAGCCACAGGGGGCAGACCACGCCGGCACCGAGGCGGTGCGTGCGAGAGGGGGCGGCGCCAAAGGATACTACGCGGAAGAGGCCGAAGACTTTGCGACCATGTACAAGAACGCCGGACTCGACCCACCCGATCTCGATGAGCTCGAAGACGAGGTTCTCCTTGGCCGGTCGCTGTCCCCGGCGTTGCTCTTGGCGAAGCAGCGCGAGCTCTCGCAGCACCCGCCCTCCTCCTCTGGGAAAGCGTCGCCCGGCTCGCGTCCGCAGTCCTCACCACCACAGGGCATACCGCCGCCGCCGCCGCCAGCATCCGCAGCGACAGCCTCTGCCTCTACCGCCGTCGGTGTGCACATCTCACGTGCCAAGCCACGCGTTATCGCCGCGCACGCCGTGCACTACCCCAGCCATCACGGCACGCCGATGCCGGTGTTTGTCTCGCACGGTGGTGGTGGTGGTGGCGGTGGCTCCGCTGGTTCCTTCTCTCGACATGGCTCGGTGCCACATAGCATGGCCACATCCATGTTGAGTCACCACGAGGCCACCGGTGCGGGGTCTGGCGCGGAAGCCACGAGCGATCACGCCACGCAAGGGGCAGCGACGCGCGAGGGACACGGAGGGCAGCAGCGCAAGCACACCCGCCGCCGCCGGCACCGCCAGCACAAGGACGGTTCCGAAGAATCGCACGAAGCCGGGAAGACGCACGTCAAGCGGGTGCACCTGAACGCCCGGCACCACCGCCACGGACACAGCCGCAGAGTCGGCAGCGCGCATCGGTATCCGGCCTCGACGACGCTGCCGGACTCGCCCGGTCAGTTCCCGCGATCCCACACGCACGACGGCTCGCTTCTGGCGCGTGCCAGCTCCTCCTCGCAAATGACGCGGGCGTGGCAGGACCTGGAGGCGCCGGTGTCTCCGAACACACCTGAGCCGGCGCCGCGCCATGCGCACAGCGCCATCGTCTCCAACACCCACGCGCCACGTTTCCCACGTGACTTTGGCTACCTCGCGGACGTGGACGACGACGGCACCTACTCGTCGCAAAGCGGCGAGACCTCGCATGAGCACACATCCCAGTCGCACACACCAAGTTACTCGCCGACCTCGACGACGGAGGCGGCACTGCGCCGGGGCGACTCGCGGGACGTGCTGTACTCGCTCGTCCCATCGGCACGCGTCTCGACAGGTCGAGCCACGCCCGCGCAGGTGAGGGGCGGCGAAGAGGAAGAGGAGGGGGAGGAGGCCAGCAGCGACGCGGTCGGCTCGCCGCTGGAGGGCTGGCGGCCCACGCTGCTGCAGGCGACGGAACCGGCTCGGGCCAGTGCACACGTGGGGGCAGCGCCGCCGCTATTTCGCGCGCACACCGCCCCGGGCCCGGGACCGACGCAGCAGGAGAGCCAGCGCCAGCTGGAGTCAGCACTGCGTGCACTTGGGCTCTACATGCACCCGTCATCCATGCAGACTGCTGCGCACGACGCCGTCGCCGCGCCTGAACCGCAGGAAAGGGCATCTCGTCTGTTGTCCGCGTCATCTGCCACCGCGCCACACACCACCACATCACCGTACACAGTGCGCGCGACGCCGGCGAGGGGAAACGACAACGACGGCGACCCCCGCGCTCGCCAGGAGGCACCGGTGGCGGAGGCAGCCTCACTCGCGCCGCAGCGCAGCGAGCACTTCGGCACCCTTTCCACCCCCGTCGCCTCCCCCAACGTTCGCGCTGACTACCCGCTCACGGCGAGCGGACTGGCGGGGGTGCGGATGGCCACCTTCGATCCGCAGCCTCTGGGATCCCCGCTGGACGGCCGACGGTCGCACACCGTGCCGGCCGTGAGCGCGCTCCTGTCGCCCGCAAAGACGAACACACCCGCTGCCGACGCCGGCCCGCCCGCACAGCCGCCCTCCGCCAGCTCATTCACCCCGGGTATGTCATTCAACCCCGCGCGCAATGCGAGCTTCTTGCTCAACGCCTCGTTTGGCCAGCTGGCGAACTGCTCGCTGGTGCGGGACGGTGGCGCGTCGAGCACGCGTCTCACCCAAACCAATCGCGAAGCACTTGTGCAAGAGATGGAGCGTCGCCGTGCTCGGCTCGTCAAGCAGCTGGCGCAGCAACAAAAGGAGGCGACGCTGGGAAACGTGTTCGCTCTCGTGCGTGGCAGCAACGCGTGGCAGCTGCAGTACCTCCTCCAGGAAAATCTGGTCGACGTCAACGAGCGGGACTACAACGGATGCACACCTCTGCATGTGGCGGCACTCGAAGGCAACCAAGCCATCGCGCGCATTCTGCTGTCGTTCGGTGCAGACGTGCTCGCGGTGGATCGCTTCGGGCGGACGCCGCTCGACTGCGCCGCCGCGAACCGGCACGGCAGCGTTGGCCGCTACCTGCTCGCCATCATCCGCACGCGGCAACAGCAGCAGCAGCTGGCTGACCAGGCCGGCCACGCGGGTGAGCAGGACGCGGACGGCACCGCCGTCGAGGCGGCGGTAGAGGGAGAAGACTCTGTTCCGCCAACCCCCTTCGGCCTCAGAGCCGTCGGCGTCGACGTCGGTGGCGGCGGTGGCGACCGCGTCCACAGCGACTCACCGAGCCTGACCCCGGGGACGAACGCATCCACGATGCCAGATACGGGTGAAGGTGACGCCACCACCACTGCCGCCACCAGCGCGCGCACATGGAGAACGATTGAGGACTCCGAGCACGACGGCGCGGCTCGGCTGCTCGTACCAGGCGCCGAGCTCATTGGTCGCAAGCACGAGAAGATGATGCGCCACCGCGCGCGAGGCGAATCGGCCTCGGGCTCGCTGGGCCAGCACAGTCTTAATCAACCAAACTCCTTCAGCGACGGCAGCTGCAGTCCGTCTGCCGCTCTCCACCCGCCGCTCCGTCTCCCTCACGTGGTGGGAGGTGAGGCAGACGGCAGCCTTGATGCGCCGCTGGCGACATCAGTCACAATAGCACCGGAATCTCTCACCTCGTCGCGGTCGGTCCCACGCACGCCTGCGGGCAGCCACAGCTCGGCACCGCCCGACATGGTGGAGCCCATCGCCACGGCCTCCTGCTCGTCCACGACCGGCACTTCGCTCGGTGGGGCGTCAACCACGCGAAGTGGTCGCGGACGGGTCGCCACCGGTGTTTCGCGCGGTCGTCGCACGCGCCGACACAAGTCACCTCGCCAAGCCGCCCTCTTCGCCGCCGAGGAAGACAAGTTCCTCGAGGAGCAACAGGAGCAGATCGCGGAGGAAGTCGCGCTGTCCGCCGCCGGGGGCGTCGGCTCGCCTGCTTTCTATCGCAGCACAACGGCCGCGCCACCGGTCACTGTCCATCACGATGCGGCTGCGGAGGAACAGTTGCCGTCGACAGCAACAGCTGCTGCCCCGGAAAACCCAGTGCCGATGCCGCAATCCTCCGGTGAAACCGAGCCCGCGGCGGTGGAGGAGGCAGTCCAGGCCACCACCGTCGATGCCCCGGCTTCCACGGCAGTGGCGTCGCAAGGACAGGCCACAACGTCGGCAGCGGCGGAGGGTGGCGATGGTGCCTCGTCTGCGCCGCGCTTCTCCATCTTCACGACCATCTCCGACACTGTGTCTTTGATTGTCTGCATGTGCGGGCTGCCCGGTCGCGGGAAGAGCTTCATCAGCAAGCGGCTCGTGCGCTACATCAACTGGAAGGGCGTACCGTGCCGCGTCTTCAATGCGGGAAACTACCGCCGTCAGATGCTCGGCGTCGCCGGCACGTCGGATGCCGCCTTCTTCGACCCCAACAACCCGAAGGGAAAGGAGCAGCGCGAGCGCATGGCGGAGCTGGCCTGTGAGGACCTCGTGCGCTTCATCGGCTCGCACGTCCTCGCCGTGGGCATCCTCGACGCAACCAACACCACCAAAGCGCGTCGCTCGCGCCTGAAGCACTTCTTCGAGAAGGAATGCGAGAAGCAAGGTGTGTCCTACCGATTGCTGTTTATTGAGTCTGTCTGTACCGATGAAACAATCATCACGGAGAACATTCTGCGCAGTAAGTGTGACAACGATGACTTCAAGGATGTGCAGGATACCAGCGAGGTCATCGCCGAGTTCCGCGACCGCATTCACCAGTACGAGAAGGTGTACGAGACGCTTGACCCGTCCGAGGGTCTTTCATTCATCAAGATCATCAACGTGAAGCACCATGTCATCATTCACAAGGTCGAGAGCGGCCTGGGCTCGCGCATCGCCTTCTTCCTTCAGAATCTGCATCCGGTGGCGTACCCGATCTACATCGTCATGGCCGGTGAAACCATTGGCGACCAGCAGGGCGTCTTCGGCGGGGACGAGCGCCTCTCAGAACGTGGTGAAGCCTTTGCCGTCGCACTGAAGCAGTTTGTGCAAGACCGCTACGTGCCGAACATGGTCGTGCTGCACGCCACCAACCCATCGGTGCTCAGTACGATTCGGCCCTTGATGGAAGGCAGCGGTGGGAGCCACCCGCACGGCTCACCGACTGTGAGCCACGCGAGCGGAGCAGCTCGGAGCGCTGAGGCGAGTGCGACGTTCTCGCCAACGGTCAGCAGCGGCGTGACCCCGGCGGAGGCGCTGGCACACGCCGTGGCCGCGAGTGGAAAGCAGAGCGGCCCGGTGGTGGCGACCAGCCCGAGGAGCACGACCAGCCGCACGGGCTCGGCGTCGCTCAAGACCTCGCCGGCTTCCCGGCTAGGTGCGCATCACATCTTCCCAACGGAGCTGCCCCCGAGAAAGCTGACGACGCACCTGTCGACGCCGGAGGAGCTGGTGCGCTTGGCAGGGGGTGACCTCGGCGTCGTCGCGCACCCCACTGCACATGGCGGCAACAGTCCAAGCCGCTCTTCTACCTCGTCGTCCTCGTCGTCTCACACGACCTTCTCCACCTCCTCCAGCAGCTACTCGGACGAATCGGGCAGCAGCAGCACCGATGGCAGTGATAGCGACGACGATGACGACGACGCGGAAGAAGTGCTGTGTCCGGTACCGGGGCTTGACAACATTAACTTTGGTCGCTTCAGTGGTCACTCAGCAGGCTGGGTGCGTGAGAAGTATCCTCGCCTGTCCGCCCTGCTGTACGTCTCCGCACTTGAGGACGAGGTCCGTCAAGGCACGGGCCCCACCAAGGCGACGAAGGCTGGCTCACCCACGGCTCTGTCCGACGGCGTCGGTGGCGCCGATGAGCGAAGCAGCCAGTGCACCTTGCCACCGCCGTGCTCGGCCAAGCTCAAAGACGGTGGGTTGGCCTGGTTCAAGCACGCGCCGTCGCACCTTGACCCGCTTCTGGCGTACTGCGTGCAATTTCCGAATGGAGAGAGCTGCCGGCAGGTCAACGCGCGCCTCGAGCCGGCGTTGATGGCGGTCATGCGGACGCAATCACCGGTTTTCGTTGTGGCGCCTGCGGTGCCGGCGCAGGGAATGCTTGCCTTCTTTGCGGATGTCATCCCCGAGCTGTCGCCGACGCTCCGCATTCCGCGGCACTGCGTGGTGGAGCTCGGCGTGAAGGATGATGTCACGGTGCATCCGCTGGTGCCGAGCGCGTCCGTGCAATGTGGCGACGCGCCGGGGTCACCCCTCATGGATGCACGCGAGATCCGGGAGGCGCTCAACATGGCGTCCAGCATGGCTGTGAGCAGCGCACGTGGCCCCACGTAGGCGCTGTCGTCGTGTTTCCTCGTGTGATCGTTGCGTTTCGTCGCACGCTCTCTCCCTGCATGAGTGAGTAAATGAGTGGGTGAGGCTGAATTTTTGTTTTTGAGTCGTTGTTGTGGTTGTTGCTGTGGTTTCTCCTCGTTGGTGACGGCTGTTGTGGCGACTATTTAGACCTGCTTCAGCCAATCGCGCAAAGCAGACAAAAAAGGCAAGTGGATTGTGCGGTACCTCTCTGACGCGAGTGTGTCGTAGTAGCGCCTCCCCTGTCGCACGGTGTGCACACATGCATGCAGACACAAACGCACACTCACACAGACGCGGTTAGGCGAGTTCTCAGCAGGCACTGTGTGCCGTGAACGTTGCCGCGAGTTGGCGTTGGTGGAGTTAGCATCGTCCTCTCGTTGGTCGTGAACAGCTCGGCGGTAGCTTCCGATTAGTCGATTGATCGGTGTTCCCATTTATTTTTCGTTCTCCAACCGCTCAAACGGCCCGTGCTTCACTCATCCTTTCCTCCTTTTCTCCCTGTTGTTTGTCTTATCCTTTTGGGGGTGAGGGCCCGTCACGCACACCCTTCAGTCCACGAACGTACACGGGCCTTTATTGGGTTCTGTGAGTGTGAGTGTCTTCTCTCGTGTCGTCAGTTCTCGGTTTTCTGTTCCTCTCGCTCTTCGCACTTTTATTTCCTTGCCTTTTTATTCTCCAGCGCCGAGGTGATGGAGATACTTTCTGAAGTCGGCGTGCCCATGACCAACGGCGAGGTCTACGCACTGGTGCGGCGGCGGCGCGATGAGCGCAACGCCGCGCAGCACCCCCCTTTTTGCCGACAGCTTCAGCAGGCCGACGCGCACAACCGCGCGAGCAGTCAGTACATGGCCTCGCGCTTCGGCACCTCAGCGGCGGCGGGCGGACGCGCGCGGGTGAACAACGCGGTGCCGGTGGAGCGAGGTGTGCTGAGTCCGGTCGAATCCGCGCAGGCCGCGAGTGCCGTGCTCGCGACGCCCGCCGCTGGCCATCTGGTCGTTCTACTCACGGAGGTGAAGCTGCTCAATTACCTCGTCAATCACTCGCACCTTAGCCGCACGGCGCGGCTCACGGACATCTACGGACCGCCGTCCGTCTACGAGGCTGTGACGGCCTTGCGTGCCGAGGAAGCCGGCAGTGACGCGGCCGATGCCACGGCGGCAACCACCTCCCCCCAGCACGCCAGTTCACATGAGGCGCGTGTGGCGAAGCAGTGTGCGCTTGTTCGCTCCACGCCACCGGGCACTGTGGCGCACGTCGCCGCCGTGGATGCGTGGCTCCACCTCCACGAGCAGCGCGGCCAAGCTCAAGAAAAGGCGTGGGCGACAGCCATCAAGCAGGTCGTTGCGCGCCTCGCCGCCGTACCACCGGCCTCGACAAACGCACTCAAGGTGGAAGAGGCGAAGGCGGCCGACAATGGGCCCGGAGCGGCGATCACCTCTGCCGCCTCGAAGCCGCTCTCGGCGTACCGTGTGCTTCTCGCCCCGCCAACTGCACTGCCGCACAATGAAGTACAATCGGCTGACATGGCGGTACGAGGGCGTACGATGCACGTCAAACTGGAGGTTGACGAGGATGAGGCGCCGCTCACAGCGGCAGTCGCAGGGCCTCGCGCGCTGGTGCTTCACCTTTCCGACGATGAGTTGCTTCGTCTTGTCGTGGGTCGTCCGCAGTCGACGTTGGATGTGTATCGGCTGCTCGACCACCTCGAGTCGCGCTTCGGCGGTGACGAGGAGAGGCTCACGACGTGGTGCACGACGCTGGAGGAGGTGTTCGCGGCGAGGAACAGCTAAGCAGATCCGTTATGGAAAGGCGGTAGCGGTTGTCTCCGTGGCGACATGCGCGTCATCACTCGTCTAATCGTCCACACACACACACACACACATGTTTGTAGCGGACCTCCGCGATAAGTGCAACACAAAAACCGTTTAACAAACCAAGAAAACAGAAAACACAGCACACACTAGCAAAGAACGCGTTTGTCGCACTGGGTGGAAGTGAGTTCCTGCCAGGTCCCTGGTGGTGTGTGTCAGCACTCGTCCACGACGGATGTGGCCGCGACACGCTCGTCCGCGAAGGTGCACACCAGCACGACGGAATAAATGGATAAACAGCGCAGAACGAGTTACAACGCCCCTCCCCTCCCCACGCCTACACATGCAACTCAACATACACGTGCACAAGTACGCGCACGTCATTCATGACACACACACACACACGCGCGCGCACTTCCTATCCGGCACCTCTCCCTTCTCCCCTCTTCCTGCTCCACTACCACTTCTACTCGTCTCGCTCGCGGCGTCACTTCGGAATAACGCAACGGCTGTCGTGGTGCTGACTTTGGCAAAAAAAAAAAAACTGTACGCACCGCAGTCAACACAAAGAGAAAAGGATAGAATCACTGCCTTAACCCGAAGGCAGGTTGTCATTCACGCGTGACTGGGGCGCGTCCGTAGAAGACTTCTCCGTGTGGGTAGAGGAGGAGGGGCGACTGACTCCATTCGGTTTCCCGTCAGACCTTCAGGTGCGGGCGTGTGGCGGCACCGTCTGTTTGCGCGTCATTGTTTTTCTTCTTTTTTTTTCTTGCTTTCCCGCACGTGGTGCTCACTCATTTGGCCCGCTCGTGTGTGCTTGTAAGTCGCTGCTGCTGCCACTGGTAGGTCGCCTCCACTCATTTTTTTATTGATTGGTTTTCCCCCTTTTTTTTTTTGCACACCTCGTTGTGTGTGTGTACTTTCTACATCGTCATCGCTGTCGCTTCCCTCTTGATATCTGTTGGCGGTTGTGGCTTCTTCATTCCCCCCGCCGTCCCTTCTCCTCTCTCCCGCACACATACACACCTACACGCGCGTTGTGCAGCCTACTTGGCACGCATGTTCAAGTCCCTCGTCTCGGCGGTGAAGCGGCTAGTCTCGCACCCGGCCGACAAGGGGGGTGGCGGCGGGGGGGTGGCGCGTGCTGGCCCTACAGAAGCGCCGTCCACTGGGGCTGACAAGCCGCTGCCACCGCTAGCGCGCGATGGGGAGGCCGCCGCGGTCGCCTCCGCCGAGGCAGCGGACGCTCATGATGGCGCACCACCCGGCAATACGGAAGACACCTTTGACGAGGGTGTGGATGACTTTCTCGACAACGTCATTGCCGGCAAGACGGACAAGCTTCGCAAAGAAATTGCCGAACAGAGGCTGCTCAGCGCGGCCGAGGAGGCGACACAGCAGCAGCAGAACCACAACGCGGGCGGCGCTGACGCACCATCAGGTGAAGCCACGCACGGCTCGCTGGTGCGACCCGGCGCCGCGCCGGCTGGTTGTTCGAACAATCCTTCTACGATTCAGAACGGGTCGACAGGGGTGGCAAATGATAGTCGTGCCTCCCAACGAACTGCCTACATGAGCTCCGCCGCCCGCTCACTGCAGAGCTATGAGCTGATCGCGTACTTGGGATCCGGCACCTTCGCGGAGGTCACTCTCGCTCGTCACCGCGTCACACGCGAGCTGTTTGCCATCAAGAAGATCTCCAAGCAGCGTGTGCATGAGGAAGGATGTGTGGAGCGCACCTTCACGGAGCGTCAGCTGCTCGCGAGCCTCCGCCATCCTTTCCTCGTGCAGCTTTATCAGGCGTTCCAGAGTCGATTGTACCTCTACCTCGTCATCGACTTTGCCCAAGGTGGCGACTTGTACTACTTCACCGAGAAGAAGCTCTGGGTGAAGGAAATGAAGCGTACGCTGCGTAAGTTCAAGTACCCGTTCTATACCAACGGCGGCTCCCAGCACCATCACCGGCACCTTCAAAGCCTCTCCACCCAGGCGCTGCCGTCGATGGATAACTCCCTCATCCTCGCGAGCGACCCGAGCGCACGCCGGGCACGTCACCGTCGGCATTCGTCGCGTGCTGTGGACGACCTCGATGTGGACACACACGGGAGCCTATTGACGTCTGCCGTCGATGCCGATGCCCCACTCACCTCCCCCTCACTGCGGCGTCATCGCCACGGGATGCGGCAGTGCAAGTCAACGAACGATCTCGCAAGCGCTGTGGAGTCATCACATTCCCGTCGCGGTCACCGCGAGCACACGCACCCACTCAAACGCGGTGCATCACTCGCCGGCGATGACGTGCACGGACCGCAGCTCATCACCCCACCTTCTCAGGTGCTCAAGCCCGAGCCCCGGCTCTCCACCTCTGAGAGCGCCGTCGCCGCAACGGGTGAGACGGTATCGCAGCAGCAGCCGGCAGCGGAAGATTACGGTGATCACACCTCTCATGAGGGCAAGCATCGCTCAGTGGATCTCTTCTCCGCTGAAGCCGTTGAGTCGCTACGAAGGCAGCGGGAGGTGCAGCAACAGCTGCTGCGGCTTCGTCAGCTCGACACGGACGGCGAGAACGGCACAGACACAGATATCAACCACGTGGACACCGCGCTGGCCGGAGCGGGGGCGAGTGCGAGTACGCTGAACGCTGTTCGTGCCGGCGGGTACTGCACGACAGACGCGGTGGATGAATTTGTCGATAGTAAGGAGGTGTTCTCCGATGCCGGCGGCCCCCAGCGCACAAGGCACACACCGGCGTCACTGCTCACGCGCCAGGCAAGTGCGAGCGCGGGTGGTGAGGTGGCGAACCGGGCCGAAGACACGCACCAACATCACATGGACGACTCCATCATCACCACCTCTTCGCACCACTCCGAGGAGCAGAGGCGCCGTCGGCATGTGGAGCGCAGTCGCGCAGAGGCGCACCCTCACACCGACGACGACGACGACGACGAGGATGAGGACGGCTCTCGTGTCGGTCGGGACGGGCAGCGCATGGGGCGCACTCAGCGTAGTGGCAGTCAGCCGGTCGACATGTACGCGGGGGCGTCGCGGCTGCCGCCTTCTCTTCGGCGCTCCACGTCGCGGCGTGACTCCGCGGCGGTCTCCATTGACGACATCGTCGGTCATAGCGCGACATCACCGCTCGCGAGTGTGTCCCCTCACCATTCCACGTCGTCGCCGCGTCCGTCGTCATCGACGGCGGTGGCCGCCCCCGTGCCGGCACGCAAGACGAAGCGCGGCGCAGACAACAGAGCAGAGGCGAAGCCACGTCAGAAGAACGCCGCCGCACCAGCAGGGCAGCCTCGGCGGCGTGGCGCACGCACGCATGGCGGCAGCATCGTCACCGTGCACGAGCCCACCGCAACGATCACATCAGAGCTCACTTTAGAAAAGACTACACGCAGCGAGCACGACAGCCCACCCCCGCAGGCGAGCGGCAAGTCGGCGGCGGTGCCTTCCAACAGCACTAGACGGTCGCACCACTCACAGCAGCCGTCGGTGAGTCATCGCGCTGCGCGTCGGAGCCGCAGCCAGAGCGGCAACGTCTCGCCCACGTCGACGACCGGCTCACGGCATCGGCGGCGCGCACACAGCACGCACACGTCCACCGTGCACAGTGTCGCCGCGACACCCCACCGCTCCACCATGACGCCGATGACGCCGCAGAGGGTCGACATCAATGCCTCTTTCCATGAGGTGCGCACCGGTGCGAGCCACGTTGTCACGCCCCCGTGTCGCCCCGACGACTCACGGCTGCCGCTACGGCTCATCGCGTTCTACGCAATCGAGGTTGGTCTCGTTCTTCAGTACTTGCACAACAGCGGATTCATCTACCGCGACCTCAAGCCAGAGAACATTCTGATGCGCCGCGACGGCCACATCATGCTGACCGACTTTGGAGTCGCCAAGTACCGCAAAGGTGCGGCCATTGGCGCCACGCACAACGACAAGGACGGTGCGGCATCGAGTGGCGCTGCTGCGGGCACGGGCAGCGCCGCGACAACGACGACAGCCTCGGCCGCGGGCGGCGACACCAACGGCGGTCGTGCGACCAGCTTCACCGGCACGGCGCCGTACATGAGTCCGGAGATGGTTCAAGGGCTTCCGCACGACACCCGCACTGACTGGTGGAGCTTCGGTTGTCTGCTCTTTGAGTGGTGCAACGGCCGCAAGGCGTTTGATGAGGCCAATCAGTTCAGCCTATTCCGCTCGATCGTGGAGGAGGACGTCAAGGTGAAGGAAGGCGACTTCCAGCTCACCGCACTGGAGCTGCACAGTCGCGTCGCCCAGCTGCACTACCGGCATCAGGAGTTCATTCTCTCGTGCCTGCGCGCGCGCTTCATCAGCCTGCCGCACGAGTCTCAGAGTAACGTCGTGGCTGCCCTGACGGATGCCAGCTTCAGTCACGCCACGCACACCCGCCTCGGCGACGAGCCAGACGCACCGCCGGAGCTGTCAGCAAAGACGGCGGAGCTAGAAGTAGACGGTGCAGCTGCCGAAGGGGCTGCCACACCGGCCAACGCCACTCACCACGACAACAATCGCTTTGACAACGCTCCCCTGGGGGTTGCCTTTGGTGAGAACGTGCACACTCAACGACCACTGTCGGCAGACGGGCCGGGGGCGGCGTCACCGTCGATGACATCCGTCAACGCATCCATGAGCCGACTGCCCAGAGAGCTTCTCAACTCGCTGACAGGGACGCCGGCGAACCTGTCATTCCAATTTGCACCCGACGGCAGCATCTCCGCGACGGTCGGTGCGACGAACCCGTTTGCGGGTATCAGCGGTGAGCACATGGACCTTCCCACCTATGAGACCTTCATGGCACACACGGTGGAGCAGGAGGAGGAGGCACTGCGGCTCATCGAAGACCTGATCCGGCGTCTTCTCAATCGCAACGTGCAGGAGCGCCTCAGCGGGGTCGATGTTCTGGAGCATCCCTTCTTCACATGCGCTTACATCACGTCCCAGCTGTACTACCAGCACTACGTCAAGGAGAACAACCTCGATGAATGGTTGCAACGGTGCAACGAAGAGACGACGGCGGAGGACACAGACGGTGCGCCGCCGTCGCCGCCGCCCGCGCCGCATCTCATGCCCTTGAACGACACGGGTGAGCCGGACCTAAGTCCGCAGAGTTTCCTTGACATACAGCCACCTGTGCGTCGGCCGGATGCGTGGGTGGACCTGTTCGAGGAGCGGCGTGTGCCTCCTGTGTACATGCCTCGCCTGCGCACGCAGGATGATCTCCGTTACTTTCCCGCTGCCGTGACGGCTATGGGTTTGAGCGCGGCCGCTGAGCAGCAGAAGCGCATCAAGGAAGCGAAGGAGAGAAAGCGCGTGCTGCTCCGTCACGCGGTGGAGCAGGCCGCTCAGCAGAGCGGGGCCGTCGTGACGGAAGACGAGAACGGCGTCTACCTGAGCCTGCCCTCACCCGACAACGGTGGCCGCACCCCGCAGCTGAGGCGCGGTCGTTCCAGCGCAGATCTGTCCCACGCAGAGGACCCGCCGCCGGGCAGCCCGGCGGACCTTCTCCGCCGTGTGTCGTCGTCTCTGACTAGTGGGACTGTTTGCCAGCCACGTCTCGACCCGGCGCCAACAGCCGAGTCGGAGGGCAAGACTAGGTCGAGTGTCTCACACGTCGGCGACTTCGTCACCGCTACGGAGACGCCCGCCGTGGAGGAGCCAGAGGCCAAGGTCGCTGCTGACGTCATACCCACGATGGCGGCCGCCACGACGACGACGACGACGACGCAGGCGGTGACCTTGACGGACCGCCTGTCGAGCCTCATTGCCGGCATCCCCACAGCAGAGGAGAGCGACGACGGCATCGACCGTCTCGCCGCGTCGGGCTTTCGTGATCACGGAAACAGTGATAGCCCTGAGCTCGCTGCGCACCCCACCTTGGTCACCGACACGGACTCGCTGTGCTTTTCGGGTGGGATGCGGACAAACAGCAGTCCGCTGGTTCTGCGTGGCGCCTCCACCGCCGTGTTTTCCGGCGCGCGCACGTCAACCAGCCACGGCGAAGAGCCGTTGGCGCTCGACCACACGCAGACCTTGATGGCAGAACACGGCAGCCAGCCTCTTGCTCTGCCGCTACCGGATGGGCGGCTGTCGTCGACGTCAACGCCGACCACCGCCGCCGCGATGACGCACGCACCGGTGGAGGTGCCGGCCCTTGTCGTGAGGCCCAAGGCGGCGACGCCGCTGTCTCCATCCGCGCTGCCAGGGGCAGTGGCGTTCTCCTCCGCTGGCGGGAGTGCGTCGTCGTCGTCTGTGGCGGCAGCGCTGGCGCCGCCCGTAGAAGACTGGGCAAGTCACACCACTTCTTCCTCGGCAACAACAACCTCGACGCCCGGGCTGCGCAGCTCTGATGAGGTCGGCTCGGCCGCCACGACGGCCACGCTCTCTCGGACGGCACCGCGTGCACCAAAGGAAGACGACAACGACGACTCCAACGACGACATCATGGCGCGCACGGCGGTGTTGCCGCCTGACTTTGTCAAGGCTGCTCTCGCGGTGGCTGCCGCGCAGCAGCGCCGCGCATCCGTGCTCCCGCCCAGCAGCGGTGATCCGGCCCCGCCGACCGCGGCCGTTGGCGGACTGCGAGTGGCGACACCGCCTCCAGAGCCCGGAGCCACCGCCCCCGTGGCGGCCCCGATGATGGCACCGTCCGCGGTTTCCGTCGCGGACCCGCGCGTCATTCCCGATCTCATTCACGCCACAGCCGCCTCCACTGAAGGGGGTGTTAGTGGTGGTGGTGGTGCAGCGATGACAGGCAATGGGAGCGTGCTCAGCGCAGATCAGGTGGTGGCGCCGTCGACCCGACCGTCCGGTACAGTTCCGACAAGCCCGGTCATGAGTGACACTGCGCCTCTTCCGCTGGTTGCCGCCCCTGCAGAGGATCTGGAGCTGGACCTCGGCGTCGACGCGACCGGTGGATACTACGAGACGGATGCGCTCGAGGAGGGTGACGACGAGGGCGGTGCGCTGTCGAGCGACGTGGGGCGGGATGAGGCCGCCAGTCCACTGCACTCACCACGGCAAACAGAGAGCGCGCTAGCTGGCGTTCATCACGTCGCATCCATCGTTCAGGTGGGCCAGCTCACCGAGACAGACGCGGGGAAAGGCCCCCTCGCCGTGGCAGCCGAGGCCGGCGCCGCGACCAACAGCCGGTTCTCGTCGGTTGTGTCCTCAGGCACGCACAGCTCCGTCGCGCTCAACGACACGCACCCGTCGTCGCCGGTGAGTGGTTCGCACACCTTTGCGGCGCTACGCGGTGACGGTCCACTCTTTGACTCCAATGAGTGCTCCACATCCTCGGCACGGCTCGTCGGGGCAGCAGGAGACCCACACAACTCTGAGGGCGATTTCGTGAGCGCCGTGGTCACCAGCACGAGCGAGAATGATGAGCTTCGCATGCGGAGCCACACCGCTGTTCTGTCTTACGCGACCGAGGCGCCAAGTTGCGCGTCCTCTTCAGGTGTGTGTGGTGACTCCCGCAACGATGGTGTCTGCACTCTTCGTGATGGTGGCGACGACGGTGTAGTGGGCACGGCGCCAGTCGAGGAGGCCCCTGACGTGGACAGACATCCGCATCATGGAGAGGGCCCCGCAGTAGACCTGGAAGACGAGTTGTCGGGATCCGTTGACCCCACCGGCTACGAGGAGGATCAGGAGAGTGGAAACGCCTCTGACGACGACGACGACACACACACCGCCACGCTGAGTGAGGAGGGAGACGACGAGGAGGCCTCGATGTACTCGGACGAGGAAGACTCAGGCACCGAAAGCTACAGCTGTAGCGGCAGCTCGTACTCGAGCTCACAGGCGACGGAGCAGGACGCGAACGGCTCGGCCAAGTCGGGCCACGGATCCCACGACGACAGCACGAGCACCAGTACCAGCAGCAGCAGCGACGACGGCGCCGGCTTCGGCACGGATCAGAATCTCAGCTTCAGCTTGGGGCGCTCTGGTGCGATGAGTAGCGTCACCTCGCCCAGCGGAAGGCCGGGCGGGGGCATGGCGAGCGTGACGGAGCACCCCGGGGCAGGCATTGGTAGGCTGTCCACAGGCTCGCTGAGGTACCCAAGTATGCTGAGCTTCAGCACGTCCTACCATCCATGGTCGAGTCAACACAACGCGAGTGGCATGGGCTACGCAGCGGGCGGCGGTGGATCGATGTCTGCCCGCGCTGGCGAGGATGAGTTCGCGAGCGCCATTGCCGCCCATGGTGGACCTTCCGCCTTCTCTGGTAGCATGGGTGCTGGTGGGGATGCCTATCAGGGTCGCCTGCGCATGGCAAGCCGCGCCATGGGGCCTGACGACAGCGTGGAATCTGGTTTCAGAAACGCATCGATCGGGGCCGCACGTGGTCGCAGCTTGTCTGGGCCGGCAGACCAGGTAGGCGGTTGTGCACCGGACGCGTATCTCACCCGGTCAGGCACGCAGTCAGGCACGCAGTCATGGTGGAACCACACCCAGCATCCTGCGTCGTCGCCAAGGCACGCGAACAACAGCTTCGGCGCCGCGGCCAGTCTGCACTCACCCAGCACGGCAGGCACGCGTGGCTTCCCTGGTCTCGCCCTCTCAGCGCTCTACGCCCCCGTGAACACACTCGCCGGCGTTTCCTATGACGTCGAGGACGACGTGCACTCGCCCCACCACGCCTCTCGCGGCACGCGGCAGGCAGTGTCGTCAGGCCGTGTTGGTGGTGGCGGTGGTGCGGCGAACGCGGTGAACAGTTCATTTCCGGGTTGGCGGGCGGGTGAGCCTGCCCCGCGGCGCTTCACGCAGTCCTTCGGTGCCGCGTCTTCCTTCATGCCGCCCTCTGCGGCCAACCATAATGGTGTCGACGACCGGCACTTGCGAACACCGCAGTCGAACGGGGCGGGTCTCTCCGCTAGTGGGCATGCTGGCGGGCGGCCCTCAGCCTTCTCCACCACGGATACGCGCATGCCTCCAGGTATGTCTCCGCCGCCGTCGCTCGCCGATGGCCCCGCGGGCTCGCCAGACGCCGCCGCCTTGTCATCGCACGACGCTCACAGCGGGGCCGAGATGAGTTACAGCAACCCCTCGCGTCGGCCGGTCACCTCATCCTCTGTGCCGCCCAGTGCGTTCACGGTCACGAACGCGAGTCGCACGTCACCAACATCGGGCAACGCGAGCGATGACGCAGAAGCCCCCGCGAACCTCGACCACTTCGCCAACTTTTCTTTCTTCTCGGCGCCGTCTGGCGTACTGCCTCGTGGGTACCCGGGCGGTGGTGGCGGTGGGTACTGAAGAGGCGCATTTGTGCACCCTTGAGGCGCGAAGAGGGAGAGGTGCGAAGAGGGACGCGCGCTCATGTAGAGCCGCGCGCACGAACCACCGAACGCACGCAGCGAAGAGTTTCTTGGTTGCGCCGACGAATGGGTTTTCTTTTTGGTGTTCTGAAGGGCATTCACGACGTGTTACCTCGGTGCTCCACTGCCTGCCAACGATGTGCTTTGCTTTCATTTTTTTCTTTTTTTTTTGCTTCTCTACTTGTTCGTTGCCGGCATAGGCGTCATCGTTGCCTACGGTGCCTTTCCTCATTTGCTGTTTTGTGTGTGTGTGTTTTTGTTCTGTCTGTGTGTATGTATTTTGCGTGTCATTGCGACAGCACTGGTTTGCGAATGTGTACGTGTGCATCAGGACTTTTCTTCACTCCACGGTACCTCAGAGAGGGCTTCTGTCTGCCTGCCAGGCTCGGTGCCTCTTCCGCAGTTCGGTGTGTCTTCAGAGGGGTGCTTCCCTCCCCAGGCTCCTCCCCCATCTCACACACTCTGTCTTTGGGCCTGTGCGCAGGCACAGCTCGCCGCGTCGTAGTGTGCTGTGACGTGAGTACGCCTATGTATGTCTGTGTGTTTGTGTGCACACGAGGCACACTCATGTGAGAGGGCAAGAAAATACGCAGAAATCACAGGCGGCAGTGGCCATGTTTGAGTCCTCCATCATTAGGCGCACCCATTTTTCTCTTTCTTTTCCTCTTCTCCCACTGTGTTCTCATAGCCGCACTGCCACACGCTAGCTGGCTCGCTTCTTGTGCTCTTGTCGTTCTCTTGTTTCTTCTTCCCCTTCTTTTTCTCCTCTCTTGATGTCGTCGCCAGTCAGCTTTTTGGACGCCCTCAAGGCGCGCTACGGCGTCGACGACGTCGACGAGTACGACGCCAGTGCCTTCCTCGTGGGCGATGCGACACGTCGGCGCAACAAAACATGGGAGCTTGTGGGGATGGAGAAGACGCGGCAGAAGCAGGCACGCTTCGACCGCCTTGTCGATGTCGTGCTCAGGTCTTCCGGCATCACTGTGGCGGTCAAGGAATCAGAGAAGAAGAGCGCCGAGGAGGGCGGCACCGCGACGGACGCGTTGACGGAGGCGGGCATGGTTCGCCTGCGCACGCTCGACCTCTCCGACAACACCGATCTGCCTCTCGGCGAGCTTACCACGCTCATCGCGCACTTCCCGGCGCTCACAGGCTTGCAAGTGTCTGATGTGCCGAGGCTGCTGCCTCCTCTGACGACGGGCCCCCCGTCTTCGTCGTCGGTGTCCGCCGCGCGGCTCGTCTCACCCGCACTGACGACGCTGATCTTCAACCATGTGGGTTTTCAATCTGTGTTTCAGCTGAGGTCGCTCGTAGAGCTGCCGAACTTGAGCGAGCTCCACCTAGACAGCAACGACCTGACCAACTTTTCACTCTTCGCCAGCGAGGCTGAGGCGCAGGCATATCTGGAAACCACAGCGCCGGCACCACTGCCACAGCCACCCACCAAAGGCGACGCGTGCGACGACATCACGCACCTCTTCGCACCACTCCGCTTCGGCAAAGTCACCACATTGAGTCTCGCGCACAATAAGATCGCCTCGTGGGGTGCCGAGGACGACGACGCCTCCCCCGCCGCCGCACACACCCGCGACACCTCTGTCCGTCGAGGCGTGCGTTGTGGGCTGGGCTACACGCTCACGGCGGCCTTTCCTGCCGTCACGCGACTCTTCTTGACGAACAACGCGCTGCCGAACATCACGCTGCCCTCCACCGTCATCCAGGCAGACGTGGCGGCGCGTGTGGCGGCACTCACGTGCGGTGCCGACGGGAGCGACAGTGTGACCGCCCCGTCCACGTCATGCTTGGCGATGGTGCCACCGTACCTGCATTTTCTCCGTCGTCTGGTGTGGCTCTGTCTCAACGACAACGATACACTGACCAGTCCGCGCATCGTCGATGTGGTCCGCGTGGCGTGCCCATCGCTGGAGACCTTCCGCATCACCTATGGCAATCTGCTGCCACAGTGGAACGAGACGCTGAGCCGCATGTACGTGGTCGCGTCGTTGCCGACGATCCAGCTTCTGAATCGAAGCCAAGTGCGTCCGAAGGAACGGCTGGATTCGGAGTTGTTTTATGTCCAGCGCGGGCTTGCGGCTCGCGAGTCGGAAGAGAGAGAGAGTGGTGGTGATGCCGTGCCCGCAGACCTGCCCGACACGCATGCGCCGACGTACGCTCTGCTCGATTACCTGAGTGAGAAGCACAAGGACATCGTCCTCAGCATCTACAAGGAGGGCAGCACCGCTGGGTCTGACGGCTCTGCGCACCGCATGCTGGATGTCACGTTGTTCTTCGAGAATGGCTACAAGGCCTCCACCACAGCCACCACCACATCGTCGTCCTCGTCGTCGTCACCGAGCCTGGTGAAGCGCCAGCTCCCCAGCTCACTCACCATTGGCAAACTAAAGGCACTCGTCAAGGTTGTCTTCCAGGTGGATCCGGTGAATCAGGTGCTGGGGTACCGAAGCGGTGACGACGGCGTGCTCCAGGTGCCGGTCGAGCTAACCAACGAGATGCAGACGCTCGCCTACTACGGTGTGCCTAACGGCTCCACCATCGTCGTCAGGGACAGCTCACTCCGCTAAAGAAAAAAAAATATGGCAATGACAGCACGAAAGCGAGTGATCGGACAGATCACATGCAGCAGGATGTCAAATTATGTCTAGTCCCTTAACACGACGCCAAAGCAATATGTAGCGTTTAAAAGAAGAATGCAGTCGCACGGCGGGCATCATGGGTTTTTTGCCGTGTGTCCAGCAGTCGTACGCTTGCCTTCTTCCTTTGTTTGTTCTGCACAGTTTGCTCTCTTACTGTTTAGAGTGCAGAGATGGAGAGAACTCGCGGTTTTGTGGCATCGATTTTTGTTTGCTTGTTTGTTTTTGCTTTGCCTCCCCGCGTCGCCTGACTCCGCTGGGTGTGACACGTTTCGTGCATGCCCCATTCACGTCTGTTTGTCTTATTCCGTCTCACGCGTGCTTTGCTCGCATTGCCCCTGATACTCCTTTCCCCCTCCCCCCTCCCCAACGCCTCCTTCCTTAGACATGCCTACTCTTCTGTTCTTTAACGCAGCAGCGGTCTAATCCAGAACATACGCACAAAAAAAAAAGGCTGCTCGTCTCACACACTTGATCTCTTTCCTTCGTGTTGTGTTTATTTCTCTCGATGTCTGATCCGCTGCCTTGTGCATCGAAAGGCGCTGATGCTGCGAGGTCAGCGGTGGCTGACGGCGAGCCTGTGAGGGTAGACGTGCATGCCTATCGATAGTCTCCCCGGCGCACGGCACGTTGGCACGTCGCCGCACCGCTCTTCTCTGCCGCCTTTCAGAGGCTTTACTTCGCGCGCGCTGACGTCGCACGCGTGGAGGTATCGTCTACCAAGTTGGTGGTAGCCCATGCACCTCACGTGCCTGTGGCGCGTTCTCTGAGAGAACAAGAGTGAGGCCGAGCTCTTCCATGTGACTCTCGCTGGCGACCGTGATGGCAACGACAAGTTGCGCTGAAATGGCTCCTGTGCGTGCCGCTGCCTCGCCGTTCGAGGTTACGCAGTAAGAACTCCGCCACGCACATGGCTCGTGTCGTGCGGCCAGCCAGCAGACACCTCCGTAGCTCTCCGATCTGTTCTCGTCGGCTACTTGCGAAGATGCGAGAGAGGGTGGTGGTGTCATGTGGTTCAACAGGACCTTCTCCGCAAGTCCCCCCCCCCCGGGGGTGGAAAGCCATGATCGGTGGCTCACGGCTTTGCGGCGAGTCCTCATTCACCAGTACACTCACTCGCTCTCTCTCTCTCCAGCGTGGCTGTCAACGTCGTCTCTTTTTGCCGTTCTCATCGCGTTTGGCACCGCGCCTGTTCTGTTTCCAGGCGATCTTTGACGGCGTCGCAGACGAGAGAGACGGCTATCGCCGTTCGCCGCGCGCGTGTCGCGGTGCCATGGCGGTGCGTGAGGTGCTCTCGCTTCTCTGCACCAAGAAACGGATGCGTGGCACTTTTGAGTATGTGAGCACGCGCGCACTGTGCGACGCGAAGCCTGTCGTTCTTTTATTTTCATTTTTTGTCTCTTTCTCACTGTCTCGACAACCCTCTCTTGATGATGTTCTCTTTTCTCTCTGTCCGCCTTTTCTTTCGTACCACGAACCGCTGAATCCACAGAAGAACGAGCGACTCTACGTCTCTGTCCTTGGCGAGCTACCACAGACTGCTTCTCTCGCTTCAGTCGTCTGTGCGGCAAGTCTTCCGAGGGAGAGAGAGAGAAGGAAGTGGAAGCATCTTTCCACTGAAGAAAAATATGTTTTTAATGACACATTCTCTACTACTCCCACAGCCTCGTCTCTGCCCTTCAGGGGAACGCACATTCACACGTCACACACGTCTGTTTGTGTACGCCGCGTCAACGGAACAGCAGAACACACACAGACACATAAACAGACACAAGAATCACACGTGATATGCACCGGCTCATCGCATCCTCGCTCCGGTGTCCGGCTCTGGCGTTGGCGCCGTTGGCCGCCGCCACAGCCCGCCGCTCCGTGTCGTTCGCCAACGCCAACAGCACATCAGGTCGCCGTCCACGATCTGAGGGAAGTGGCTTTCAATGGGGTGGTCGCTCACCGTCGACGGCATCGTCTTCTTTGAAGTCATCTGCCACAGGCGGTCGCCGCGACCGCGGGCGCGCCTATGGCGGCCCTATCAAGGACCGCTACCCGCCGATGCTGGTGGATCGGCAGGATCCTCGTCGGCGCCTCGCTGTGCTTGTAGACGGCTCCAACACCAGTCTGCTGCGAACGGGTGGCGACACTAGCCTCGGCGTAGAGGGAGGCGGTGATGGCGCGGCAGCTCTTCGGCAACGCTCACCGCTCTACACGTCAGTGCTGCCTGCCATTCTCAAGGTGGGTGTGCCGGTGTTGTTGCGGGTGTTCGCGCACGAGCTGCCATCGGAGTGGGGTCCGCTGCTCGCAGGCACGCCAGCGTTTGCTGAGATCGGCGACGCTGGTGCGGCACGTCCCAGCTCCTCCCCTTCGAACGCGCCGGCCACGCTGCTGCCGCTCCCCTCGTCGGACGCCACGGAGACCGCTCAGCAGATTCAGTTCGAGTTCTTCCGCGTAGAGCGGTTTATCCCCATCCCCATGCAGATCGAGGCAGACGCACAGCACCTGTTCGATTTTCGTCGTGAGAATCTCATCGAGGGTGTCTGCTACGTCTGCCACGAGGTCGACCGTGGCGTGTACGAGTCGATCATGGAGGAGCAGCTCAGCGGTGCGTTTCTCAGTACCACCGCGGCGGCAGCGGCTACTCAGGCCACTGCCTGGCTCTCGTCGGCGCGGCCAGAGGCCTCCGCGTTGCACTCAGCAGAAGGCGGCGCCACGGAGGCACCAGGCGTGGCGGAGTCGGCAGCCTTTTTTAATCAGTATTTAGTGGATGAGCTCGGCATGGTGAAAGAGGTGAACACAGATCGCCGACCTGGTGATGGCTCGTCGTGAGAAACCAGGTTTTCATGTTGTGGTGGTTGATGATGATGACATGACTGGCATTCTAGTTGTTGTTCCATAGATGCTGGTGTTCGTGTCGTGGGTGTGTGCTGGTTGCGCACGTCTCACAGATTCACGATTTTCCATCCACGGCCAGAAAGTAGACGAGCCGGGCTGAGTGATGTGTGGGCGCGTCGGTGTGTGTCGACCACCACCAACGGCGATTGCGTTTGCTCCTCTCTGTGCGTATCATCCTTCGGGGAAGCTCCGCACAGTCGGCTTATGTCAACGCACCTCTTGTGAGCTCACAAGAGGCGAAGTGACGCAGAGAGTGAGGCGTCATGACGAGCCGATGTTTTCTCCTCTCGGCACCGTCTGGATCGCCTGAACCTGTGGCATGCAACTTTCTACCGACTTCCCTTTATCCCTGTTCCTCTCACCTACGCATCGAAAAACAAAACTCAACAATACTCAAAAAAAAAAAAACAGTGAGCTCACACACACACACACACACATAGCGGGCAGCCGTGAACGTCACTAGCTTCCTTGTTTTTTTTTCTGTGCCGCACTAAAAACAAGTGATAAGCAAACCACGCACAAAAGAAAAAAAGAAAAAGGATCATCTACAGTTCCCCCGTGACAAAAAGAGTTCGCAAGACAACGGCGACTCACACACGCTCGTCGCACAGATCGAACAGGTAAAAGAGAAAAGTCGCCTGTGCTTGTTCTCAGCATGGGCTTCGTTGACCGTGGAGGCGGCCGTGAGGCCAAGGGCTCGAGCCTGCGTCGCTCCAAAAAGAACCCCGGTGCGGCCGCCACCAGGCACAAGGACGCACACAAGAACTACGCCACCGCCACGGTGCGCACGATCCCGACACCACCGCTTGCGCTGCAGGGTGTCATGAGCTCGTGGGTGCGCCACTGGTCCGAGGCCTCGCCGCAAGAAGAGGCGCCCGCCGCCACCACCGCCACGACCACCACCGCACTCGCGGCACTGGCCAACGACATCGCCACAGCCGGTGCGATACCGGCTCACTGCTTCATTGACGGCGCGGTCGCGCTGCTCTCGCGCAAGCTCGAGGCCGACCAGGAAGGTATCCTGCGCCGTGCGATGGAAGACGGGCGCCTGTCTTCGATGGTCTGCTGGTGCACGGAGACGGAGCGGCAGACTCTGCTGCTGGAGACGTGCAAGAACCACAACCAACTCGCGCTGAAGGACCGCACAAAGGCATCTCATGGCAAGGCAGCCGCGCCGGTCACCGCTGAGGCGGGCAAGACGAAGAAGGGCGGCGCCAAGAAGGTGCACTTCGCTGCGGAAGGCGAGACGGCTGCTGGGGATAATGCGCCGGCCGCCGATTCGCTGGGTCTCGTCAAGACCAGTGCCCCTGCCTCCGCTGCTGCCGCCGCATCGGCGGAGGAGGACAACGGCTGCATTATGTACTGTGTCGTTGGCGTGCACGTCAACAACATTGACCGCACGAACAAGAAGGCGCAAGATCAGTGGCTGGTGGACGTCAGTGAGAAGGCGAAGCACCCGGAGGTGGTTGGTGTGCTGTCGGGGCTGAACCTGAGCCGCGACACGGGCACGCACTACGCGCAGGAAAGTCTTCTGCGGGAGATGTGGCGTGTGGCTGGAGAAGAGAAGCTGCCCTTGGTGCTGCACGTCTACGCCAACGATGAGGCCACAACCACGCAGACGGCGGACCGACTCACTGAGATTTTGATTGAGCTGTACGCCCAGTGCCAAGCCGGTGAGGCGAGCAACGACGCGAAGCCCGTGGCACCTGTCGCGGTTGTGCTGTACAACGGGCTCCGCCTTCTTGCGCACTCAAAGGCGCTGCAGCAGCTGGTGCGTGCGCATCAGCCAACGGACCAAGATGAATTTACCCGTGCTCAGCCGAGTATGTACGTCATGGCCACCGCCGATGGCCTCACCACCTCGGCGGAAGGCAGCGAGGAGGTGTGCCGTCTTGAGCCGGCGCTGGTGGCGTTGCTGCCATCCCTGCACACCACCGAAGATGAGGCCTCCGCGACGTCACCGGTGGTGGCGCTCAGCCAGTTGCTGCTAAGCACCGGTGCACCGTGGTCAACCCCACAGAACATGGAAGACCCTTACGTGTGCACGTTGCCGAATGAGCCTGGCAACTTCAGCTACGTCGCGAAGGCGGTGTACGACGCCATGGCGAGCGACCCCGCCAAAGCACCCACAGCTCGCGCCAAGCTCGATCAAGACGCAATGATGCGCGTGGCACTGCTCAATGCGACGCGAGTCTTCTTCGCCGATGCGCTGCATCAGCAGCACACCAGGGCAATCAAGGCTGCCGCCAAGGCGGACGCGCGACAAGCCGCTGAGCAGCAGGGCGCTGGTGAAGGCGCGGAGGACGATGGCCACAGCGGGGAGGACGAGGGCCGTGTGCCGCGTGTGCACGTGCCGGCCGGAGTCCCGCTGGTCGACGCCCCGCCGGCGCCGGTCGAGGTCGCCGAGGCTGACTCACTGCAAGCGCTTCTGCGCCAGGCGGCCGAGGAGCGCGAGCGCTTGGAGCGTGAGGCGCAGGAAGAGGAGGCGGCGGCCCTTCTACGCGCCGGTGACGATAGCGGCAAGAAGAAGAAGGAAAAGAAGAAGAACGTGAAGAAGAACAACCGCTCTAACTTCTCCACCTTCCGCAACAAGGACTTCGCACCGCGTGCGGCGCGCAAAGGAACAGGGCCGGGTGCAAGTGACGACGACGACGGCAACGACGGTGGTCGCCGTGCGGGGGAGAGTGGCAGCGATCAAGGCAGCCGCAGCAGCAGTAGCGACGGTGAGGGGGCGCGTCAGGCACCATCCCAGAAATCGAACGCCACCGCACGGGCGGCAGCTGCGAGTCAGCACGCCGATCCTGCTCACCTGAAGGCGAATGAACCCGCCTCGGCGAAGCGCGGCAAGGCAGCTGCGCGGAAGAAGGAGAGCAGCGACGACGAAGCCGACGGCAGCGCCGCGGGTGATGAACCGGTGTCCACCATGGCACCGCGCAAAGCCCGTAAGAAGAAGAACAAGAAGTTTCAGAAGCAGATGGAGCAGTACCAGCAAGGCAAGGCAGGTGACGAAAGCTCCGGCGATGAGGAGGAATGAAGAAGAAAGGAGCTAAAAGGCGCGAGAACGGGAAAGGTATTTAAAAACATGGACTGAACTCAGCTGAGGTGGATTAGTCTTGTCATGCTACGAGGACCTCATCGCCACCGTGGCCGGTGCACGGTTCGAAAAAATATATATATTTCAAAAAAAAAAAGTTGTTGAAGAAGTGAGCAAAAAAAAAAGAGTCGACGTGGCATTCACCTTCTCTCGGGTACGGCACGCTCTCAGCCAGCCTCGTGTCGTCTTGGCCACGTGCGGACGTGCTTCCTGGCCGCTCAAGTGCGACCTCTCTCTCTCTCACACACGCACGCGCACGCGCACACAGTCGCGCTGCGTGAGACTTGTCTGAGGCTTCTTGGCGCAACCTGCCAGGGGGGAGGGAGAGGGTGTCAAGTGGGCGTGTACGCGGTGGAGAAATCGTTTGCGGCTAAGGTTCGCACAGCTGTGTGGGTACGTGTGTGGCTGTCTCTCCCCTGATCTCATTCTTGAGGAAGGAGGGTGCGAGAAGGACTTTCCAGTGCCTCCCTCCCTCTCTCTCTCATTCCAGCGCGCGCATCACAAAATCCTCCTTCTTTCATCTTCGTTCGGTTTGCCTGACTCTACACGGTGTGTTTGTTGTCTTGGGGTTTGTCGTGAATCCTTGTGTGTGTGCCCACCCAAATTGATTCAGACCCTTTTGTCTGTTCTAGTCGCCACTGCGTCCGCGTGAAGGTTTACTTCTTTCTTTTCTCAAACAGCTATTCTCACGTCACACACCAAAAAATGGGAAACAGCGCCTCAGCACCTTCTCAACCGACGGCGGCTGGCGACAGCCAGAAGAAGCCGACGTGCAAGATTTGTTGTGCCTGTCCGGCTGAGCGACGTGCGCGCGACGAGTGCACACTGCTCAAGAACATGGAGGACTGTCAAAGCGAGATGAACGCGTTTTACCAGTGCCTTCTCAAGGAGGGGTTCTCACAGGATGAGGTCGATAAACTCCGCAAGAATACACAGCGGATGTAGTCACACGCGCACGTCTGAGCAGCAAGCGGCTGGCGACTGCCCACGTGTGTGTGTGTGTGTGTGTGTTTGTAATCATGCCTCAGCCGAATCGCGTCTCGACGCCCGCATGAGATGCGCACACAACGACTATTTTGACAACGAAAGAGGAGGTCCGGCACGTTTGCGTCTGCTCACTGACGCGTGGAAAAAGGGAGAAGATAGCAGCTGCCACGAGAGGTGTGGCTCATCCTCCTTTTTCCTCCTATTCTCTTTTCACTCACAACAAAAACAAGAAAGAAGACAAAATGGCGCCAGACATCGGATGGAGCACGGTGATCACGTCCCGGTTGCCACACCTCCACACACACACAGCGCGTCCCGGTAGCAAAGTGCGCGCGAGAGCGAGAGAGATTTGCAGCGCGACTTTTCCGGTCTTTTCTTTCGTTCTTGAGACGTGCGAAGGAAGGAGAGCAAGAGGAGGAGGTCGAGCTGGTCCCTCTCTCTCTCCACAGTGCATGCGCGTGCGGTGCTGTAGAGAGGCGTCAGAGATGAATCGTACTGACGAGCAAACGAAAGAACCTTCTTTTTTTATATCCGTTTCCTCACTGCCTCATCTCGCCGATATTTTTCTTCGACCACATTGTCTCGACTGATTGGTGCCTTCTGTCTCAGCACTCCTCTCCCCTCTCTTTCCCGCATTCTTTTCTGCGGGTGTCCCTCCTACTGGTGAGTCGATAGCACACACACACACACACATCGTTTCTCACTGATGTCCTCGGGGCCAGTGGCGGCGTTGGCCTCTTCGTCCGATGCGGCCGGTAGTCTGGGCCACCTGACCTGCTTCTCCGAGCTCGCCGACTGCCTCGCGTGCGACCCGTCGAACACAACCTGGGTCTACGGTGTGTACACCTACAAGTACGACGTCCCACAGGCACAGGCACAGGCACACGTGCGCCAGCTTGTTGATCGAATGCTGGCGCGTGCGGCGCGGCACTACGCGGAATCTGTCGTTGTCTATCGGCGCCTCAGCGCATCCGAGCGACGCGCGCACGTGCTGCACGGCGTGGCGCCAGTGTCGCGACCCATCGAGCTGCCTTTCTTCTTTGTGCCGCGCGCTCACGCTGTGCAGGGGACGCACGCCGCGGCACCCGCGTCAAGCCGTCGCCGATCATCGAACCCCGCAGCCACGGCGCCGGATGCGCTGGCACTGCCAGAGATGATCGGCAGTGGTGGCACGGTCGCGGCACCAGACGAGGTGAGCTCTCGTCCTTCCCTCGTCGGCTCTCAGGGTGGGAGTGGTCGGCGCCGCACGTCACTGAGCGTGAGTCGTGCCGTGCGCGTGGCGCACTCGGTGAGTCAGGAGGATGCCGTTGAGGTGCTCACCAAGCAGTGGCCGTCGCTGTCCAGCTCACCGGAGTCGCAGGTTGCGGTGTGGCTCGAGCAGAACGACAAGCTGCGCAGCCATCACCGCGGTGACAAGGTGGGAGCGGACGGTGAAGAGCGTCACGGTGGGCTGCGGCGAGCGGCGTCGCGCGAGACGGAAGTGGACGGCACCGTGACGGCGCTGCCCTCGCGTGGTGGCCTCGCGCCCGGCGCGGATCGCGGCGACGGCATCGCGTCCCTCGGCGTCACGCCGCGTGTTCGTCTTGTCATCGACATCGTCGCCTCGCGCAAGACACTCGGTGCGACCGCCGACATCACCGAGAGTGCGCCGTATCAGCTTGGGCAAGACATCTACGACGACGTTCAGCGACGGGTCACCGCGTTGGCGGCGCGCCCGCTCAGCCAGGACGCCCACGTCGGCGTCACCACCACGGGAGATAGCGAGGGTGATCTTGCGCGTGAGAAGGCAAGTTGGTTCAGCGAGAATGTCGACACCGTCGCCGCGGTGGTGCTGCGTCATCTCTTCGTCACCGTCACCACGGTCACCATCAGTGACACCTCGAACAAACTCGCGGGGCGCGACGTGCTGTTCCCGCGTCGAAGCACCACCGCCGCCGCGGGCTCCGCGTTGGCTGTCGCACGTCATGTCAACACAAGTCCGTTTTATGAGACGTCGGCCATGAACGCCGCCGCGATTGATCAGCTGCTCGGCGCCTCGACCGCCATGGCATTGCTGTTTCCTTCGCATGGAGCGCGTCTGCCGCCAGTGCAGAAGGAGCTGATCGATCAGAGCCGCATAGTCATCTGCTTCCCGCGTATGGCGTCCATGCGCTCATGAGCCTTCTCCCACGACGAGGCGTTGTCTCGCCGCGATGTAAACGAAGAATGGAAATGTGGAGAGAGAGATTGCCGAGAGCAAAGGCGCCAGGGGGGGAAGCAAAGCATGGTCACTGATGTGAATGGATGTCACACGGCCACGCGTGGGCGTGAAGATCATGGTGGTGACCAGTCAGTCTCACGCTCTCCTCCCTCTCATCGGCACAGTGTGTGAGAAGGCTGCACATCGAGCAAAGTATCCACTCAATCGAACAAAACAAGAAAAGCAGAATACTTAATGACACAACGCCTTTTGTGGATTTGTTTGGGTGAAACGTCCCTCTCCCTCCACTGTCGGTTAGTCGTATCACAAAGCGGGCGGCGACGCGTGGCGGATGTTCAACTCATCCGTGTGTCGGCGCACGAAGGGGAGAGAGAAGGCGCCAAGCCTTACCTCATTCTGAACTTCTACTACCTATCTCTCTCTCTCTCTCTGTCGCTCTGCCTCGTCTCTACAGAGGAAGGAAACACTCACAGTGGTCGGCCGTAAAGCAAGCGGACACAAAAGGCAAAAAAAGAAAAAGTAGAGGCATTGCACACGGCGGCGCCGCTGGCCACCCCTTCCTCCTCGCCGTCACCACCGTCGACATCACAACTGCCGTGTCCGCCATGCACTCGTCGCGTGTGTGGAGGCCAGCGTGGTGTGCCGCACACATCCACCGCCGTCGACGAACAGGTGCCCTTGGACCTCCGCGTGTACCGGGCACGCTGCGCCTCTCTGCGGCGACGATCGCCACCACGTCTGCTGCACGTCAACAATTCTCCCTGAGCGAGTTGGCAAACGCGTTCAGCGAAATCGGAAAAGCGACAGCCTACTCAGCCGACGGTGCGGCAGACGGGTGCACGGACGCCTCTGCCAAGGCTACGCGTGGTGGCGATGACGCGGACAGGCGCTCGCCGCAAAGTCGCCGTGAACCGACACGGAACAGAACCGCCGCCTCCGCTTCTCCCTCCTCAAACACAGACGATCAGGCAAGGGAGCACCCGTTGAGGGCGATCCACGGCGCGGCCGCGAGTATCCGCTCTGCTGCTCACCCTGCCGTGGCCACGCGAGAAGCTCCTCCGCCGCTGCGCAACGGCTTGGCCACGTTCTCCCTGTCTTACGCACGGCACCTTGCGTCGCTCGACCTTTCTCGGCTCGTCGGTGAGGTGGAGGAGCAGCACCGACGGCAGCACTACGGCAACATGGTCGGCTGCCTGATAGAGGTGCACTTCCGTCTCTGCGGGCACGCGCAGACAGCCGCCGTGGAGCAGGGTCACGGCATCGCGAGAAGCTTCGGTGTAGACGGGGTGCCTAGTGACGGCGATCGTTTGATGCTTGCGACTCTCTCTTGTTTGGCTAAGCTTGACTTGTCTGAGGTGGCCGTGGACGCGGAGCGGTGGGTGCGGCAGCTAGCGGTAATTCGGCGGCACGACGTTTTCAAGGCGTCTCAGTCACCCGCCGCAGAGCACGCCGGCGGCAGCGGTGGCGGTGTTGTTGTGGCGACTGGCACTCCCACGGCGTCATCATCGTTTATTGCCTCGCTCAGTGATGCCCTTCAGCGGTGGGCACTCGCGCGGGCCTCGGAGATGGACGCGGCACACAGTGTTGCCTGTCTTCACCTCCTGGCACAGCAGAAGCTCTTTTTCTGTGATCCGCTGCTGACGACTCTGGCTGACAACGTCGCCTGTCGTCACGCACGCCGACCTCTCGACGAGTTGCTGCTTACCTCACAGCGGACGGCGGTGGCGGCGGTGGCTGAACCGCGCGCACGTCTGGATCTCGCTGTACTGCCGCTGGATGTTTGCGCGGTGTTGCTCGACGTGCTCGCACGGTACCAGGTCAGTGCCTTCACGGTGTTGCGGCTCGTGGATCACGCGACGTGGACAGAAGCGGCCGACAACGCCCCTGGTGAGCGCTCACCGGCAGCGGTGTCACTGGAGGCATCCACGGCATCCACCACAACGCGCTCTCTATCCAACCGACGTCATAGGGCGGAAGCCTTGGCCGTCATCGTGCGCGACCACCCGATACTCAACAAGGCGTTCTTCACTGTCTGCGTCGAGGCACTTCTGCAGAGTCTGGCGTACGCCTCGCGGCCGGAGACGGCCGCACCAGTACCGGCGGCGGAGGTTGTTCCCCACGTCGTGACGTGGGAGGGCCACAACACGACGCGATTCGCGCAGCTGCCTCCAGCGAGCTTCTTCTTTCTCACCCGTGCCCTCGCGAAGCTGCGGTTCTTCGACGGCAGCGTCGTAGCGGCTCTTCTGCCTCATCTGAAGTCTTACCTCTCGCAGCACCAGGAGCAGTACCTGGGGCCCGTCTTGCTGCTGGGGCGGCCGGAGAATGCAAGCATCGACGTGGACGTCGCAAAGGTGCTTCTGCAGAACGTCAACGGCGTCTTGCGGCGGCGAGGTGACGCCTACCAGCGCGAGCTTCGCACACAGCAGCCGCAGCAGCGTGTGGTGCCGGCCGCTCGCCAGGACACGGACAGCGCCTCACTACCGCGTGTGTCGGACACGGTGGGGCCGGTCGATGATGATATGGACAACGCCGTTTTTCTCTCTGACAACGCCCCGCGGCATGTGCGCGATGCGGATGAGGTGTCTTTCCGCGGTGTGGAAGAGCTCGAGGCATCCGTCGTTCAAGACACTGTGGAGCCCGTGGCGCCGGTGTGCGGTCACGCCGATCACCTCGCGTTGCAGTACCGCGCACACCGGGGGCGAATGGCGCTGTCAAAGCAAATTGCTCGTGCGCAGGCGCTCGTCTCGGTCGCCAGTGAGCGCGCCGACCACGACTCGCGTCGACACCCGCAGCGCGTCAGTCTCATCGCGCTACATGCCACTCCGACTTTCTTGTCTAGCGTCGCGCACCTCTACCAACTCGCGTGGGATCTGGCACTGGCGGGCGGTGGTGGTGGTGGGGAAGGAGGATGGGGTGCAAGACGAGCATTGTGGGATGAGATGGTGTGCCTGTACGTCCAACTGCTCGACGACCTTTATCACGGTCTGCCTCGCCAACTAGATGTTCTCACCCGCTCGATGCCTTTGCCAGTCATGGAGGGCCTCCTTCAGCTGCTGCTCGAGCTGCGCGAAACGCTACTGGGCCACCTTCAGATGGTGGACGCACACGAGCCGCGCACGGGCCCGGCCGCGTCACGCACACCCGCACCAGGCACCACGCCCCCCGCCCACCACACAGCGTCGGCAGACTCGCTGTGCGCACCGCATTCTCTCCTCGTCGTGCTCACCTACCTGTGGACGCAGCAGCTGCGGAAGCGACCGCTGCCTCATCCATCCGGAAGGGAAGTGGCGGTGGATTGGTGTGCCTCCGCGCGGCAGCTGACGCAGGCACTCGTCGCGGCTGGGCTGTTAGCCAGACGCCAGGTGCGCCAGCCAGCGTCTCCTGCGCACACGCGGGGTGAGGTGCGGTATCACTCGTCTCGTGCCGCCGCTGACAGTCGCGGCGACGGTGGCGTGCGCACCGCCTTCTTCGCGGAGGCGGAGGAGGTATTGCCGGCAATGATCTACATGTACTTTATTCCCGAAGAGGTGCTGGCCACCGCCCCACGCGTCGAAGAGCTGGTCGAGCGCGCGAAGCTGGCGAAACTGATCGGTATGCAAGAGAGCATGTCACCGCACGCCGCCGCTGCGGCCACCTCCACGTCGCCTGTGGAGGATCCCGTGCTCCGGGAAGTGCGCAACTCCACCGTCTTTTTCGCCTTCTCACGGCGGATTGAATTTGCGGAGAAGGGCCGTCACTAGAGCCAGGGTGGTGTTGTTCATCTGTCGTGTATGTGTGTGTGTGTGCTTTTCCTCAAACAACATGCTTACACTGAGACATGTTGACTTCTATTTTTTTTTTTGCTGTTGTCCTACTCACAGACATAAGCCATCATAGAATATGATGAAACGCAGACGGCGCCGGCAAGTGACATTCTCTGGGCCCTCATGCATCAGCCACCTTCCGACTCACCACCTCTGCGCCACGCACGCACACGCGCACACACATCATTGCCTCCTTTTCTCCCCTATCCTCGGACGGTTTCTTGCTATGGCGGCAGCTACGCTAGCTCTATTTACTATTATTCTGCTTTCTCGTGCACACGCGCATTCACACACACACACAACTGGGTACACGTCGTGCTCAGTCATGGAGAAGGTTCGGCAGTACTTCATTGCGCAGAACGCGCAGTTTCTCGCTGACCGCATTCGCCAGTTCAGCGAGAGCACCGCGACGGTGGAGCTCGCGGCGCAGCAGTTCAACTGCCAGCCCGCTGAGATCGCCAAGTCGCTCGGCTACGTCGTGAAGAAGCCCGTCTCCAAGGCAGCCAACAAGGCGGCGCAGCTGCAGAAGGCCAAGGAGAAGGCAGCGGCTGGCGAGGCCGAGAGCGGATCCGAGGTGTCGTCCCCCGCCTCACCGAACAGCCCTGCTGGTGGGGACGCCGACCGCGGTCAGCCGGTCATCATCGTCGTGGCCGGCGATGCGCGGGTGACCAACCGCGGCTTCAAGGACAAATTCGGCTGCACACCGAAGATGTTCAAGCGCGAGGAGGTGGAAAGTATGGTTGGCTACCCGCCCGGCGGTGTCTGCCCGTTCGATGTCAACGCCGACGTGAAGGTGTACCTTGACGTCTCTCTCAAGCGCTTCTCGACTGTGTACCCGGCGTGCGGTACGGCAGACACGGGAATCCCCTTGAGCATCGAGGAGCTCGAGAAGTACGCGACAAACTTTGTGGAGTGGGTGGACATGTGCGAGGGCTGGCGAGACGCAAACGAGGGTGTGGCGACAAAGGCCACAAAGGACGCCTCGTAACTCACCAGCGTGCACACAGACATCGAAGGTAGGCGTGGCGTCACCGCGCGCGTATGGGCGCGAGGGAGAGGTGTTCTCTGTTGGGGCCGCTTCGTGTGGTGGCGCTGAGGGATCGTGGTTACCGCTGTTTTTGGAAAGGGGGCGATAATGTTCTCTTGAAGTCTCTTCCACCACCACGCCCACCGTTCTTTGTCTGAAACCTGTCGCACACCTGGTGGCACGGGAGTGTGTGCGACTTGAGAAAGGGATCTCTCCTCCGCGTGCGTGTGGTGTCCTTCTCGTGTTTCCACTTGATGCTCTTTTTATTTTCTTTTTTTTCTTCTCCCGCACCTTGTTGTTCAAGTGTGCACGTGCTCTGCGTGCCTTTGGTGCTTGGTATTTCTATAACACCTTCTTTGTTTTGTTTTTACCGTTTTTCGTTCAGTGTGTGAATTCTCTTTTCTTCTTTCTTTCTTTCGGTGTTTTGTCTTTTTCTTTCGTGTCGTCGCCGTAGACTCCAATTCGTCGCCATTCATTCTGTGGCGAGGGCGGAAGCAGGCAGACGACACGCATCTGTATTTATCATTCACGTGCGTGTTGGACACGAACTGAGTTCCCGGTAAGCTGAAAGGGTCGGAGTGGGATGGATCGCTCACGCGGCGCACTACGACGCCCACGCTGACCCACCACATCGGGGAGCGTGTGTCCGTAGTGGGTCACTAGCCTCATCCGCGGTGTCTCACACCTGCGCGATGTCATCTTCCACACTTTTGTTTTTGTCTCGCACAGAGACAACGCGGCACAGTTGACGAGTCGCACCCCCCCCCGATGGTTTCACATGACAGCGTGGCTTTGCACTCGCACTCACAGCCGCTCTCTCTATTTATCCATCTCTCTTCATCTGACTAGCTCGCCTGGCGACTGTTTCGTATTATTCTTTTTTTTCTATCATTCGTTCACGTATTTATCACCGCGTCACTTGGCAAAAGTAGAAGAAGAGACGGAACAAGAAACGTGTGCGCGCATTTGGCGTGCCACCGGCTCTCACAGACTCCTCAAAGCATCCATCTATTGATCCATTCACGTCACGTGTGTGTGTGTGAGTGTGTTGTGTATGTGCACCTGCTGGCGATGATGGCAACGTCAGCCAGCGCCTCTGTCGCCGACGTCAAGGCACTTCAGCGCGTCTTCCTGTATTATAAAAAAGGAGACGGTGCACATCTACCTAGTGGCTGCACGCAGCTCGAACTCATCGATGAAGACGATCTGACAAACTGGTTCGTGCAGCTGCACTACAAGGACGAAAACAATAACGACTTCTTTGTCTCGCTTCGGCTGTGTTTTCTCTCCTCGGGGGCCTCGTCGTCGTCGTCATCACCGTCACTGTCGTCGTCGAGGCAGCCTGAGGAGACCTCAGCGGCACCCGTGGTGCTCACCACGCGAATGCCTCTAGTCTTTGTCATTTCTCCACGCCTGGTGGCGTCCTTCATTCATCACGGCGCCATCTGCTCGCTCGAGTTGATGTCGACCTTGTGGGAGCTGAACAGCACGAACATGACTCTCTTGCTGCTCGCGCTTCATGCGACCTTGAACCCCTTCACGTCAGGTAGTCGCGTCACAGTCGACGATGCGGAGCGCGCACGCGCACGTCGGGCAGCGGCAGCAGACGGGCGCGGCTCACCGTCGCCCACGTCACTCTCCGCCACCGCCGCCATGACGGCCTACAGCGAGGACGAGCACGCGTATGGCATGGCGTACATCCGCAGAGCGCACCCACACCTCTTCCGCTCCGGCTCCGCGCCTCAACCCTCAATCGCCGCAGCGACAGCCGCCGGCAGCGCCACTTCACAGGCGGTAGAGACAGAGGTGAACAAGAACGGCACGGAGCCCCCGCCCGTTGCGGCTCCCCCGCTGTTCGCCGCACCACGCCCGCTGCGCACCTCACAAGCGGTGCGTGACGCGGTAATGACAGCGTGCGCGGAAGCCGAAGCGAGCGACGGCGATCCCACGCATCCAATTTGCTTTCGCGTGGACGCCCGTGCCGTCGTGGAAGAGCCCACCAGCGTGCACGCCACCGCGCCGCACAGCGTGTTTCGCCGTGGTGCCGCCGCACTCGACGTGTACGCCTCGACGAACTGGCGGCCGGCTCAGCTGGAAGACGGCGCGGCGGTGCGCTCGTCTGAGGTCGCTCTGGCCCGTCAGCGCCACGTGAACACCGCTCGGCAGCGGCTCTGCCCGCTCTGGGTGCCCTCGCGTGTGCAACGTCCCGACCCCGCGGCGAACCACACACACGAGGATGGCGCGATCGCTGTGGAGCAACTCGTCCGTGATTCCAGCCGGCCGCCGCCGGCACTCACTGTGCACATGCAGGGTGACCCGCACAAGGAGGCGTCCCCGCTGGTGAGCGCGCGGTGCGGAGAGGTCGCGCTATGCCTGCAGAGCATGGATCCGACTGTGTGGCCTTCTGCGGTTGGTGGCCTCGCCACACCACCTGTGCCCCTGTCCGGCGTGCCCGGCGCCCGCCATGGCGATGAAACGGCAGGGACGACAGGGACGACAACGGCGGGCCCTGCAGCGGCTGGGGACGAAAGCCTCGCCGCCGAACACGATGTGAGGGCGGTGGACGAATTCGCCGCCACACACCCTTCTCACCGCGAGCCGTGCATCCCCGACCGCGTCGTCGTGCCCGTCTGTACCATCCCCGCTGGACTTTCTCTCGTGCTCACGGACCTCTACCTCTACGGGCATCTCCGCGTCCTTGGCGCCATCGAGCTCGTCCGGTGCACACTCGTCGGCTCGCTCACGGCCGAGGAGGATGGGCAGGTGGCGCTGCGGGAGTCACACATGGCAGTATGCACCGACGATCATCTGTTTTGGTCGTGCACGCCGTTTGCACACGATGGGCTCACCAACTCAGCCGACCCCACCGGTGCGCCGGCGACACTGAGGCTGTGCGGAGCCGGTGGTGGGCAGGCAGAGGTGCAGGTCGTGTTCGGTCCTTGGTCAGACCTCTACACGCACGTCGAGGTACAAGAAGGTGAAGGGGGCGATGGAATCGTCACATCACCGCACCACGCGAGGCGAGGCGACGGGGACGATGACGATGATCTGGACGCGGCACACGCGCAGGCGCGACCACCACCACCACCGCCTCTACCACTGGCCGCCACGAGTCGACGTGAAGGCATCCTGGTGCTCGATCGTGCAGCGGTGGAGCTCGACGTGGGCACACGTGTCGACCGTCTACCCGTGCTCCCGATGCCGGCGTGTCTGCTCGCGTCCTCCGAAGCGACGGCTCAGCGCCTGTCGGCGAGGGATGTACGGACGGGCACGTCGGGTGAGTCGCCCGCAGAGTGGTTGGCTGTGGTCTGTCGCTGGTCAGGTGCACTCTGCGCGCTGCCGATACGGGCTCCACGTGTGGCGGTGCTGCGCGCTTTTCTACTCGTGTCCAACCACGGGCGGCTGCGGGTGTTGGGGGCCCACGTCAACCCCGGTGTCGCGGCAGAGAGGAGCCTTTTTGCTGAGCAGGACGCCACCATCGATGTGTTGAACAGCACCGTCTTCGCCGGCATTCACAGTGGCATTAGCATCCAAGGCTGCCGCGGGCATCTGGAGGGTGTTCTCATCATCGGCACGGCGGTGCGCACGCCTGTCTCAGCCCTGATCTTCCCGCCCGGCGCGGCGGCGCTGGAAGATCCATTCGGTGCTGGTGCCACCGAGGCTCGCTGTGCGGGACTCAACGTCGAGCTTGGCGGTCTCCTCACCGCTCGCTTCTGCGTCGCACGGCACGTGTTCTTTGGCTTCTCCGTCATCGCCCACTCCGTCGCCCATGTGGACGGCTGTCACGCTGAGGACGTCATGAACGGCTTCACGATCGACGCCTCTGCCGCGACGCTGCACAATTGCTCGGCCGTCACGCACCACGTCGGCGTGTTCGTGCTGAACGGCGCTAAGTGCGTCTTGTCCGATGACCGCCGCGGGGCGTTCACCAGTCGTGTCCGCCACCTTGCCGACACCTGGCGGTACGGACGCGAGGCGGTGTTCGCGCGGCAGCGTCGCGTCGCGGAAGCCTGCACAGAGAGCCCGGCGACGTCAACGCCGGAGAAGCAGCAGCAGGCGCGGGAGATGCCGTCGTGGTGGGCGGCTGCAGAGGCAATGACGGCCATGTACGACATCCTCCCGCCAGAGCAGGCCGATGAAGCATATGTGGAACAGACGAGCCAGCTCTTCGCCGCGCACTTCTACCGGGCCTCGCTGCGCCACTGCGTGGGGCGTATCGCTGAAGATATTCACGACACCGACACCGACTCACCGGCGGGTGTGCCGTCCCAGGCCACTCACACATCACCCCTTGAGCCCGATTCGTGTCAGCACGCTAGAGACACCGACGCCCCGTGGGAAGCGAACAAGGACGCCAGGGAAGGGGAAGTGGCACCCAGTGATGGTGGTGGTGATGACGGGCTGACGTACCTCGACAGCTTGTGGACTGAGGCCGTGCGTGACCGCGTTGGTTCAAGCGGGCTGCGCGTGTTGGGTGCGTTTGTGGGTGGTCGCTTCGGCATCGAGGTGCGCGGGGCGGTGGTGGAAGCGGACAGTCTCACGCTCCTCGATGCGGTCGAGGCGGGGCTCTACGCGTACGAGAGTAGCTGCGTGACGCTAGCGAATACGTTGGTGTGGGCATCACCGCTGCGCACCAACGCCGTGCGCGTGCCTGTCGCCGACGCACAGGAGAAGCTGGCAGCGCTGCAAACACCGCCGAGAGAAGCCGGCGCAGACCGGGACAGCTTGTCTGGCGCGTCCGGCTCACCCTCTCCGGTCCGAGACGCCCCGCCGCCACCGCCCAGCACGGCTGCCGCCGCACCGACGCGGAGCTGCGGGGTGAAGCTGGTCGCAGCAGAAGGGAAGCTTCGCGGTTGCCTCACGGTACACTGCGCCTTTGGCTTCGCAGCGGTGCGCGGTGCGTCACTGGAGGCCGAGCAGTGCATGGCTCTGCACGGGCTCAATGGCTTCACCGTAGACGGCTCCGCGTGCCACCTCGAGCACTGCGGCGCAGACACGGACCAGGTGGCGATGTTCGCACTGAATAAGAGCACCGCGCGGCTGAGTGGCACGCCGCACCGCTCTGGGCTGAGCTCAGCTGAACGCCCACTTCCACGGCTGATCTGCGGTGGCTTCCCCGCGCTCTACGCGGGTCGACTCTACGGCGTGGAGGCGCAAGCGAGTGAGCTGATGGCGGTCGGTGTTATTGTGGCGCGCGGTAACGACAGCGGGTTTAACCTGCACAGCAGCAGCCACGTTGTTCTGCAAAAGTGCCTTGTCTCTCTCTCGCACGAAGATGTCCAGCAGTTTGTGCTGAAGCGTGCGCGTCGCAGCACCACCGAAGGGAGCCACGGCGCCAGTCGACTCAATTCGACATCTCCGCCCCGCCAAAACGGCGCCGCAGCAGTGGCGTCTGGTGGTGAACACACGCACATGCAGGTTGGACGGGCGGGTGACGGCGACGCGGCGTACCACGACGCGGTGGCGCAGGTGTCCGTGCTCGGTCCGTCGCCGGTGCGCGCGACAGGCCGCAGCACCGGTGTGAAGGTCTGGGCGGCGACGTGCTGTCAGGCGGACGAGGTCGAAGTGCGCTGCGCGGTGTTCGCGTACGCGGCGATGGGACCCGATGCGTCACTCGATGCGAATCACTGTGTTGCGCGGCACGTCATTAACGGCTTCGTCATCGAGAGCGCCCACGCGGTGCTGAGCAAGTGCAGTGCGTCCTGCAGCCACGTAGGGGTCAGTGTGTTTTCGAACGGCCGGTGCGTGCTGCGCCGCGGCACGTACACGTCAAGGCGCCACGGCGTGGAAAGCCGTGGAGGCGTCATCCAGATTCAGGGGCACGTGAAGGTGTATGGGTTTGAACTGGTCGGTGTGCTGCTCCGCGACCAGGCCCACCTCAGCACAGATCGCGCGAGTTTCCTCGAAGTCAAGACGACAAGACCACCACCAAAGGCGGCGACAGCAGCCACTGGCTGTGCGGAGGCGCTCCCGTCCGCTCCGGGGGCGCTGCCGTGCCCGACCACCACCCCGCCCGGCACCGGTGGGCGCCACGAGGAAACGTGCACGGCGCAGAGCCTGCATCAGCGCCTCGCGCCAGAGGACCCCGCCCCGCGCGGAGAGTCCACGTTGTGGCCGGTGTGTGTATCGCTTGAACACGCCATTGCGCACGTTCACCAAGGTGACCTCGGCGGTGGTGCAGCGTGCGGTGTGCGATGTGGCGCCGGTGGGCAGCTCTCCCTTTGTCTCACGCGAATCGCCGGGTGCACGACAGTGGGTCTTGACATCACAGAAGGCGGCCACGTGCAGCTGCGCGGCTGTAGCGTACAGTGCCTGGGTCAGTGTGCCGTCGTTGTTCGTTACGGCGCCGAGCTACTCGCGGGCCGCGCCAGCGACGACCGCACGCCGGCCGTCACAGAGGCGGAGCGGCGCGCGTGTGCAGAGCAGCGTCAGGCCTGCGCAGAGGCGCGTTCGTTTCGTGAAAACGGTGAAGGTTCGCGCTGGTGGCGCCCAGCTGTGGCACGGCTCAGCCACCTTGTGTCGCTCCCCCTCGTGCGCGCCACACGCGGGTCTGCACCGCCGACGCTTCACGACACTGACCTGGTCACGCCGCACCGCAGGCGTGGCAGTCCAGTGAGCCAAATCCCCGCTGCACCGCGACGGCAGCGAGGCGATGGGATCCTGTTTCCATTGCGTGGGCGAGTGACATCGAGTATGGCGGCTCTCCTCTCGCGGTGTGCGCCTGATGAGCGTCGCCCCCCAGCTGCCTGGCTCGGCTGGCTAGACGGCTCCTCCTCCGCGGGGTCCGCGGCTGTGTCAACAGCAGGGCCGGTGGACGGCGCACACAGATCACTCGAGAGCACAGTCCTTTCTGTGGTTGCGCCGCCACCGAGGGCAGTCACGCACACACGCGACGACGGAGTGGTCGCACCGCGTGTGGTATCGGAGGACGAGGGCAGCGATGGCGAGGCTGGTGGCTCTGTGCAGAAAGACAACGGCCATCTTGCACGGCCCCACGTGCTTCTGTCCCGTCTCACGCAGTGGTGGCGCAAACACGCGCGCAGTCCCGCTGCGGTGGAGCCTCGCCGCGGCAATGACGTCGGCGCGGTGCCGTGGTCGCATGATCTACTCGGGGCCAGCCTGGACGCGTTGCCGACCTTCGCGTGTGATGTGGAAAGGTCAGGTGCCGAACCGCAGCGGCAAGGCGCAATCGCGAGCTTGTGGTTGTCTCGTGAAAGGTGGCGCACACCCGCGGTCTGTGTCCCTTTCAGCACGCGTGTCGGCGTCCGCGCACACGACAGCGCCGATGTGGGGGCCGTGTCGATGCCTTCCGGGGGAGCGCCGGAGCCGGTACCACGGCACGGCAGTGAGGGCAGTGACCGACCATCAGCCGCCTCGGCACTCCCGTCGCCACCGGCGTGGTCCGTCGGCTTCTCTGGTGCGTTTTACGTGCATGGGGTGTGCACGCTACGGCAGCTCGTCCTGCAACCGCACGTGCTGGCGTCGGACAAGGTGGACCACTGCCGCACCGCGCCACCCGACGAGGCGACACAGACACGCACACTCAAGCCGGGCCTGCCGCCTCACCAGCCACCCGATGGCTCTAGGCGCCCCCGGAGTGCACAATCTCCGTCGAGGCCGATTGCGACGCGTGTGCACAGTCCTCTCAGTGACCGATCAGTCGATGCGGGCATCGGCTCGCCGACATTGTCGCCGTTCGCTGTTCACGTCACTGGTGTGTTGCAGATGGAGGAGTGCGTCGTGCTTTACGACACCTGCACTGGCAGTCGTGATTCTGATGCGACCGCCGAGGACGTGGCGATTATTCATGTCACCGGTCCCCGCGGGCACGTCAAACTCGAACATGTGCACGTGGGTCGGCGACAGGGTGGCCTGCAGCGGCTCGCACGCACCGGTCTCGTCCTGGAAGTTGCGCATGACCGGCCGGGTGACGGGGGACGCCAAGGCGATCTCACGGTGCGCCACACGCCTGTTGAGGAGTGGTTTACGTGGCGGCCAGTCTCCGTCGCGCTGCCCAAGAACATCGCAAGCCCAATCAACGTTGTGCCGCGGTGGGGCGACTGCCGTCTCTTGACACTCAGTGACGGGGCCTCTGGGTACGTGAGGGACGTCCGTCCGTTGGCGTCGCACCTCACCACCACCACTGCACCTGCGCCGCTGGCGAAGTGCACGTCTGTTGTGATGGTCGACAAGGACGACGTCCGCTGCACGCAACGCAGCGGCAGGACAGTGTCGGGGGAAACCGTACCAACGTCATGGCCCCTGCCGGCGCACGACGATTCAGACGAAGCGGGGTCCACCCTCGTAATGACGCCGTACAGCGGTGCGATCAGATTAGCTGTGGCATGCGAAGCGCGCGTGCTGCCAACATCCGCTGCCGTAGCAGCTGCCGCCGCCCCACCGCCGGTGGGGGTCACCCCAGCAAAGGCTGGCGCGTGTGAGAGCACCCCGGCATCAAACGCGACGAACGCTGCTTGTCGCGGTGATGGCGGTGCCGGTGGTGGCACAGAAGAGGCCGATGTGACGTCGCCCGCCACGTCGGCGTCGAGCGAGCTGCAGGGACGGCAGCCGACCATGCTGGCCTTGTCGTGGTGTGTTGTGAGTCACGTGGCGGCTATCGGGGCTCTCGCGCGTGTGTACATGCGTGCCACTGTCGTGGCGAGTGGACCTGCGCGAGTCGTGGGTGAGCCGTCGGCGGTGGTCTCGGTCCAGGGTGGCGCACGGCTTGTCAGCTGGGGTTGTCTCGTCGGCAATAGCCACACGCATCCACACCACTACCAGTGAACGGGTGTATGTGAGTGTGGGTGGCATTAGCAGAAGTGTGGCGAAGAAAGAGAAAAGAAAAAACGCACGTCAAAGGCGTGTCACCTACTTGTGTGTGATAGTGCCGTCAACACAACTTCCCTTTCCTGACTTCCCAGTGTCATGGGAGTCGTCGATGTGATGTTTGTGTGTTGGCACTCCTTGACGTTGGCACGTGTGTATGTATTCGTGCTTTTGGGGGGTTGGGTTACTCTGTGTGTCATCTTTTATTGTACCCCGGACCTTGAGCGTCGTCAGGCGCGCTTGAACGGGAAACGACGCATGGCCACATGGCACTGTCGGGGGGGACACACACACGCGCGCAGACACGCCGTCTCCTCTCTCTCTCTCTCTCTCTTTCTCTCCTCTCTACTTCATCCTGCACTTCTCCCTCTTCACTTTTGTTTTCTTCCCTCACAATCCCCGCGCCCGGACTGCTCATCACGTTTATCATTGCCGTCAAAAAGAAATTCGTCGCTTTTAGCTGCCAGCCGTTAACCGTTCTGTTCTTTTGTTTCTTTTCGACCCTTCTTGGCAAATTAACAACAAAAAAGCTCTGGGAGGTCACGTTAACTGCTCTTCCTAAGCTGTTTTTCCTTTTTTTCTTTTTTCTACCAGTAGTTCTTGTGCGAGTGTAGAACATGTCGTCTCACTACAAGGACTTGGTGGTTCTTTTTGGCGAAGGCGTGGGTCGCACCGACTTCGATTCCGTCTTCACCGTTGACGACGCGCTGCCGTTCAAGCGCCTCTTCCACCTCCGATCTCTTCTTCCGAGGGAAGGCAGCTCGAACACCATGCTCACTTCCACGGCCGGTGGTGGCAGCCAAGGCAGTGCATTCCGTCAGCCGCACGCGCTGGAGGCACTTCGCCGCGTGTGCAACGCGATGTTGGAGTCAAAGGGTGTGCGCGCGGGTGTGGACGAACTCCGCGACGAGAGCGAGGTGCGTCTGGCCTGGCGCTTTCTCGGTGCCTTTGCGAAGGACGGTGCCGCGCTCCTCACCGTCGATCGCAGCCTCGCCCGCTCCACCGTTGACTTCAACTACGCCACAGCCCGGCCGCGCATGTTCGATATGTTCGTGCACCTCAGCGCCGGTGAGATGTTCATCATCGATGGCGACTCGCTTCTCATGGCGGCGCTCTCACAGCAGCACGTGGATTGGGACCTGATGCAGCCTCTGCACGTTATTGCCAACGCGCAGGCTATCCTGAACCGCCTGCAGCGTCGCGGTGCCCGCTTCCACGTCGTCTTCTTCGACAGCCTCAAGTGGATCTGGGAGAAGGCTCAACAGATGCTCTTCATTCGCGAGAACCTGCGTTTGTCGATGCAGACGGTGTCTGACACGAACCCCGCGCTGGGCCTCGTCGTGGCCAACTTCGAGAGCTTCCACTGCGATGAGTTCGTGCAGTACGTCGAGCGGTGGGACCCGGAGTTCCTCCTCATTACCGATGGCGAGCAGCTCGGCACGCCCAACACCCTTCAGGCGCTGTTCAACAACAGTGCGGAGGACATCGAGGTCGCTGAAGGGGTCGCCGTCTCGGCTGAAGACGCCAAGGCCAACCCCGCACTCTCGGCCGGTCACGTCACGCGTCATTACCGTAGCCTCGTCAACGACGAAGCACATGGCGATCAGGTGGCGTTCTACTACCGTTGCTTCATGGTGTGGGCCATGTCTCGCCACATCAAGGTCGCCTTCTCTTCGCGCATCGTCAGTCGCGAGAATGCGCTGCTGGTGTTCGCGCTGACCGTGGACAGCCAGCAGTTTGCCCGCTGTCTCGCCATCCGCGACCGCACCGTGGAGCTGGCGGCGGAGCTCGCCCACGACCCGCTGCTCGCGGACGCCAACGTCGGCACGGAGTCACTCGCCTTCGCCGAGGACGCTGACCTACCGTTCGTCGAGCAAATTAACTCTGCCGCCGTGCACGCCTACCTGCACGACCAGACACGCTCGGCACAGGAAACGCAGTTGTGCCAGATCGTTCTCGCCGCGGCCTACTGCAGTGCTTTGGTCGGTCCTGAGCTTCGCGCGCAGCGTGCGCCGGCCTCGGCCGAAGTCGCTCGCTTCCTGCACGCGCTCGCCCCGTACTACCTCAAGGTCCTTCTTCACCGCGGCTGCCTCGCCGGCCGTGGCGCTGAGTTTGACATCTACGACGGACACTTCATCGCGATCCTCGTCTTGCTCGCCAAGTCAAAGGCACTCGGCGACTTGCTGGATGAAGACAGCAGGGCCGATGTCGATGCCTCGTGGGAGTCGGTCTCAGGTACCAAGGGTGCGAAGACAACGGCGGCACCGCTGGAAGCGCTTCCTGACGTCCAGCTGGCCAACGCCAAGACAGCCATTGTCTACCCGCACATGACCCACGAGCTTGTCGAGCGTCTCGCCGCGAGCTTCAAGGTGGCCTCGCACACAGCAAACCGGCCGTTCCCTGCAACCTTTGGCAATGCCAACAAGCTGAGCGGGTGGAGCGTGTCGGCGCCGTTCGATGTGCTCAACGATGTGGTCGACGTGTACGTTGAGGAGGAGGCGAAGAAGGGCATGACGGTGAAGGATCGTCGTCGTCACATGCAGATCGAGACCGCCTTCGTCAAGGATGCCACACAGCAGGCCGAGTCGATGGGCATTCACGGCTTCACGGCGACGCGACTCACGACGGCCGTCTCCGACGACGACGAGGACGACGACGACAAGAAGGCGCAGTCCGGCAAGGTTGCGCAGAAGCAGCACCATGCGAAGCAGAAGAACCAGAAGACACGAAGCAAGAATGAGATCATTCGCGAGGAGTCGAGCATTCGGGAAGCGAATCGCACCGTCCGCGACGGCGCCGCGACGGTGGAGTCGCTGCTCAAGTCAACGGACATGGCGGCCGACCGCACCACAGAGAAGGCGCGCATTGACGCCATCGGCACCCTCACCGCCGCCATCCGCCGCATCTCGAGCGCGCAGTACGGACGCAGCTTTGATCCGGGCGAGGTCATCGTCGAGCAAGACCGCGAGGCGCAGTCTGGAAACACCGAAGGCAACGCCCCTCTTAAGCTCGCCATGTGGCGTCTTCTCGTGGAGTCGTCCACGATGCGTGAAGCGGAGCTGGCTTTCGCCGTGTCGTCCAAGAACGCCTCGGCCCAGACAGGGGCTGCGACCAACACTCGCAAGGCGGCGCGTGCAGCGGCCTCTGGGGACGACCTCCTCGGCTTCACCATCGTCGACCAGCTCATCGACGAGTGCACGGGCGGCCATGACACCCCCACCACCGGCAGCTGGGGCAAGCTGGCGCGGCTGCAGAACGTCGGCATGAACACCTACGAGGCCGCTAACTTTCTCCGCTTCGTCTACCTCTTTTACGTGCAGCTCCACCTCCAGGCGAAGCTCATGGTGCGCCTCGTGAAGCTGCAGCTCGATAACTGGAAGCAAGAGCGCGAGCGTGCGCGTCTTGCCAAGCAGACGCCAGACCTGAAAATTGGCGCTCCGCTCTTTCTCTACTGCCACCACAAGGTGCTGGCTCTCACGCGCGACTTTGGGCTGACGCTGGGCGTGGACGACCTGGACATTGTGCGCTCTGCGCTCGTGCATTTTGAGTTCCCTGCCGACTACTACAGCAAGGTGGATGCCGCGATCGCGCGCTGGCAGGACGCGCCGGTGCGCCTTCTCGCTCCCGCGTTCTTCCCTGTTCAGCGCCTCGGTGAGTTGGCGCCGGCGCACGTGCAGCTTCTTCACATGGGTCATCTCCTCGAGCGTCCGGTGATTCCTGAGCGCGACTACCGCGTCGTCTTCAACCCTGATGGCTGGCAGCGCGACTTGCTGGATATTGTCGATGCACGCGGCAGCGCGGTCGTGTGCGCACCGACCTCTGCTGGCAAGACGTTTATTTCCTACTACTGCATGTACAACGCGCTCAAGACGTCGAACACGAAGGTGGTCGTCTACGTGGCGCCGAACCGTGCGCTGATCAACCAAGCCGTGGCCGATGTCTGCGCGCGCTACGGTAGCAAGACGTACGTCTCGCTCGACCGCAACGTCTACGGTGTGCACGGCGGGCAGGACTATCATCGCTACCACGATAACTGCCAGGTGCTGGTGACGCTGCCAGAGGTGCTCGAGACGCTCCTGCTGTCGCCGGTGCACAAGGAGTGGACGGAGCGGCTGGATTACGTGATTCTCGACGAGATTCACACCATGGAAAGCAGCGGCAACGGCGACGTCTGGGAGCGCGTGCTGGCGCTGTTGCCTTGTCCGTTCGTCGCGCTCTCCGCGACGCTCGGTGAAACTGCGGAGCTGTGCGGCTGGCTTAACCGCGTGCAGGACCGTCTCAAGTCGCAGCAGGGTGAATCCACCAAGAAGCGCGACTACGTTGTCCACAGCGTCCCCGCCTCCGGCTCGATTCAGCGGTGGAACGACATCCGCAAGTACATCTACCTGCCCCCTGCTGGCTACCGTCCTCCGCCGGTCAAGAAGCTCAACGCCAAGTACGACGTGCGATACATTCAGGATCTGCACCCGCTCTCCATTCTCACGCTCGACCAGCTGCGTAACGGATTCCCGCCAGACATCACACTGGTGCCCAGCGAGGTCGTGCAGCTCTACGACGAGATGCGCTCGGGCTTCTTGGCGCAGGTCAAGCCCAAGTGGACGGAGAAGCTCGCGGGATTCATGGACATGCTGTCGCAGAACTTGGACGTGCTCGATCCGGAGTTCTACTTCAGTATGGAGACGTACATCACACAGCAGCGCGCACGGCAGTACGAGGTGGACGTGAAGGCCTCCTATGTGTACTGGCTTCAGGTCAGCAACGGCAATGTGATGGGGGCGGGCATGGACACGCTGTCTGCTGAGGACGCCGCCGCTTTCAAGGCTGACCTGCACGAACTGTGCCAGTCCATCCTTCAGGCCTTCTCGCAGCGTCTGCGCAAGGACGAGGCCGCCCTCAATGAGTACGCCACCGAGGCCGCTCAACAGCAGTTCAAGGTAGAGAGCAAGAGCCTCATTGCCCAGGCCGAGGCCGCGGACGCCGGCGACGACACAGGCGCAAACCCCGCCACCACGGCCGAGGCCGACGGTGGCGAGATGGCGAACGCGGAGGCGGACGAGAGTGGAAAGGGCGGCGCGTCCGCGCGCGGGATGGTGCCGTTCCCCGACTCGAAGGAGTTCATCAGCGAGCACGTCATCAGCGTGCTGCGCGAGATTCACGCACGAGATATGGGCCCCACCATCGTCTTCAGCTTCGAAACGGAGGACTGTGATCAGCTCGTGAAGGCGGTCGTGGACCAGCTTGAGCGGGCAGAGGCACGCTACCGCCTGACGGATGAGTTCGCGCAGTACAAGGCCACGATGGAGCGCAAGGCGGCCGCACAGTCCGCGGCGCGCAGGCAGCAGGAGTCAATTCTGAAGTCGAAGCGCCTGACCAAGGACGAGGACGGCACAGTGGACCGCTCAGATCGCACGATGGATCAGACCGAGGTCTCAGACGAGGTGTTCGTCGTCCCGGACGTGCTTCCCGAGTTCACATTCATTGGCCAGAACCGCACGGTGGACCCCACCACCATCAAGAACGCCATCGCCGACTGCATCAAGAACGGCGACGACCTGGCCGCGCGCGCGATCCAGCGTGGTGTGGGTGTGCACCACGCCGGTGTGAAGGGTAAGCTGCGTCGCCAGATGGAGATTCTCTTCCGCGGCCGCCACTGCGGTGTCATCTTTGCCACCGAGACGCTGGCGCTGGGCGTGCACAGTCCGTGCCGTAGTGTCGTGCTCGCCGGTGACCACGTGTTGCTCAACACCACGCAGTTCCGTCAAATGATGGGTCGCGCGGGTCGCCGTGGACTTGACTACCTTGGCCACCTCATCTTCTTGAGCATCAGCATGAAGAAGATCACGCGTCTGATGACGAGCAGCATGACGGTGATCAAGGGCAATGTCCAGGTAAACCCCGTGACACAGCTGCGCCTGCTGCAGCTCTACGACTTCCAGGTGCACCGCGAGAACCCCAAGTACCCCGAGCCGTGGAAGCAGTACGCGCTGAGCCTGGCCGAGCGCCTGTACGCGAATCCCCTCTTCTTCGAGGGTCGTGCGCAGGTCGAGGGCGGGAACATGGAGCCATTCACGGTTGAGATGCTGCAGATGGTGCTGGGGTACTTCCAGAAGGAGGGGCTCCACTTCAAGGACCGTCCGTCGTCACTGGGATCGCTTCTGGTCGACGCACTGCACATCTTCCGCAACGCCGGCATCGGGGCGGAGGGCTTCTCGTTCGTCTCGATGCTCACCCGCAACGTGTTCGCGAACGCGGCGTTCACGGATGCCTACGCGTACCTGAACTCAGGCGTGTACGGGCCCATCCCGGCCGATAGCGTCACGCCGGACCTTGAGGCGAGTCACCCGTCGCTCAAGCGGCTGCCGTGCACGGAGGCCGTCGCAGAAGTCATGGCGTACCTGTGCACGGTCAACAAGATGTGCGGTGTGCCGATGGAGCTGCACCGGTCTGTGCTGAGTGACCCTGTAGTGATGGAGTTGTGGGCGAAGAAGCCGAACATGCGCCAGCACCGTGTCGTGCTGGCGCCGCTGCGTTTGTGCACGACAGACAAGAACACGCCCGTCATGGACAACCGGTCTGCCTTCCGCGTCATCTCTGCCTTCTACACGTTCCTCGCCAGCACGCTCACGACGCCTGCGAACCGTCGCCTGCCTTACATGAGCAGTAAGACGCGTGCCAAGAACCCGATCTTCCCAGCGAAGTCCGAGGCGCTGCCCCTGTGCGACAAACTCAAGGAAACGGCGGTGCCTTTCGCGGCCCGAGACATGTTCGTCGCGCTGAGCGGCTGCGGCGACCACTTCGCGAACGCCGATGACCTCGTGCAGACCCTGCGCAACGGGCTCTTCTGCGACCGCAACATGCTGCCCTTCGTCGACCTTGCCGATGGCTGCCGACACGACGGCGCTCAGGTGCTGATCAACGCGTGTGTAGCGGACTTTGTGCGGTGCAAGGCGCAGATCGACTCGTCCAGCTCCAACTACCGCTTCACGCTGCTGGAGGAGCTGAACGGTCTCTCGCAGTCCGAGAGCTTCGCCGCGCTGGAGTATGCGGAGCGGCTGCTCTCCAACATGGCTGGTCTGGTGCGGAAGCCGGAGTTGGAGCACCTCAAGGTGCTCGAGGCGCTGTTCCCCGAAGAGGACACCCCCGAGACGTTCTACGCGGGCGCGCCGCAGTTGCTGAACTTCTGCCATCTCCTGCATCAGCTGCACTCGCAGATTGTGCTCGACCTCGCCGGCGACCAGATGCGTGCGCGCTTCGAGGAAATGAAGCGCAAGCGCGAGAGCGCCGCGGCGAATTAAACGAACGATGTGTATGTATGTATGTATGTGTCTGCACGTCGGTGAGCAGAGAGGAACAAAAAGAAGAAGAAATTGCATTGCCGCACGAACGGGTCTGGTGGACGTGTCGCCTCACGAAAAAGAAAAACGTGGAAGAGAAATAGGCACAGGATGTGGCCCAATAAAGCACGAGAAGAAAAAAGAGAAAGACTCACTTAAACAGGCAAAAAAAAAAAGTGTGCACGTTCGTGCGGCATCTGTTGTTGTTGTTGTTGATTCTGTTGTTTCTGTTTTTTTTTTTCATCAGGTTGTTTAACTTAACTCTCCCAGTATAACATCAAGTCAAGAGCACAAAAAAGAAAAGAACCGCGGTATGCATGGTATGTGTGACTTGGCGTTTCGTGCCGAGCGCGCTCCGGACACCCCTCAGAGAGCCACGCAGACATGAAGGGCACACCTTCATACAGTATCCGAAGGAACGCGCAGGCCGTCTAGTCGACGCGTCTCCTCCTTCTCTTCTCTTCTCTCTCACGCATCACACCGCCCTGTGCACAACGGCGCGTGTGTGTGTGTGTGTGTGTGTGTATGTGTGCCACAACTCCCGTTGCACATCTTGCTCTCTCCTTCTCTTCTGCACGCCTCTCGTCCAACGAAGCAAAAACCCGAAAGGTGAAAAAAAACTTTGGAGAAGTTGGGTATCGATCCCAATACCTACCGCATGCTAAGCGGTCGCTCTACCATCTGAGCTACATCCCCACAATCGAAACCAGCGTTTTGACCTCACAGGATTATAAAAATGTCAGAGTAACTTTTCACTGAGGTGCAAGAAAGCCCCTCTAGTTTAGTGGTAGAACACGCGATCTGTTCGCACGCGGGACGTGGGTTCAATTCCCACGGGGAGCGCCTTTTTTTTTTTCATGCTCATCTTCGCCATAGATGTGCATCCCTCCCGTGCCACTCACACTACGGTTAGCCCCTCTAGCTCAGTGGAAGAGCACGCGCATGCAGTTCGCGGGGTCGCGGGTTCAATTCCTGCGGGGAGCGTCTTTTTTCCTTTCGCTTCCGCAGGGTGTGCTCACTACTTGCCATCGGGTTCGTGCGTAATGGGGGCTTAGCTCAGTGGTAGAGCATTGGATTCCAAATCCAGGGGTCGCAGGTTCAATCCCTGCAGTCCTCATTTTTTTTTTATAGCCTTTGGAGAAGGGCAGGGGCAGAGAGAGGGGGGAGGTGCCGGACAAGTGAAGAGAAGAGAGAAAACAAAAAAAACGCGAATCATCACGTGCGCGCGTAGGGAAGGGAAAAGAAGGGGGCCTCCTGTTCACCGCCCGGTCATTGGGTAGTGCCAGCTACTCCTACTACTTGGGCTTTTCTTTTTTCTCTTTTTTTCACTCTCCCTCTCTGACTCACTGTGCACGCGCGGTGTTGGTGAAGAAAAGGCGCGCTCGCACCTCTTCCCCCCCCCCTCCTATTGCTGTTCACGTCACTCGTCGTCCCCGCGCGCGCTGGTGTCGACGTCAATGTGGTTGGCGGTCACAAGCTGTTCCGTAAGCGCCGCCATCTCCACCAGCCCCTCTCGCGTGAGGGTGCCAGAAGTGCTCTGGAACAGCAGGAACTCCTGCAGAATCACCACCACGAGTGCCATGGGTGTCTCCGTGGCGGTAGCCAGGTGGGGGTGCGACGAGCCGCGTGTGGCCTCCACGACCGCCGTCAGCACGCGCACGCGCAGATTCAGCGGCGCGACGATCGCCAACACGTCGTCGGGGTCGTCGCGCACCAACGACAGCACCGCGAGCAACAGCGCGTAGTACCCACTCAGCACCGTCTCCTCCATTGTGTCGCTCAGGTAGCACCGGAACATGTTCGTCGCCAGAGCCGCCAGCAGCGGCGTCGGCACACCGTCGCCAAGACGCGTGTCAGCCCCAGACACGACCATCCGAGCGGGCCACACCAATGCCGACGTGAAGCTGGCCTCCGCACTAAGCAGGTGCTTCGCCTCGTACTTGACGAGGTTCACCGCACAGCACAGCGCGAACGTCGTCGTCTCCATGCTCGTCAACGCCGAGCCTGGTGCGGCGCCCGACGTGGGCGTGGCGACCGTGAGAAACTCCGAGAGCCACTGTCCGAGAGCTTGTTCGTGGCGGCGATACGACGGCGAGTGCAGCACTGTCGCATCTACGTTTGTCATATTCGTCAGCACGCGCAAGCACGCGTTCACCAACGTCAGCGCCAGTGCGTCGCCGTCAGAGGCCCACAGAGCGGCAGAAGAGGAGGAGGAGGGTGGTGACACCACGGGCGGCAGCGGTGCGAGTCGCTGCAGACGCTCCAGCACGGCAGCGGCGGCGCGACTCAGCACAGAGTCTGCATCGCCGCGTGACGAGCACGTCGAGACCGTCAGCACCTCCAGCAGCGACAGCACGGGCAGCAATGCCTCCACGTGGCCTGGTGCGTCGCCTTGCTTCAAGCAGCCGCAAAGCAGCCCCATCCCACCCATCGAGGTGAATAGGTGCGCCACGCTCTCCACATCACCGTGGTGGCGAGGGTGGCGGTACTCGTTCTGCGACAGCACCAGCCCAGTCAGCAGGCGCAGTGCACACGACGACGACGACGACAGCGCGGTGGGGCTCTCCGCCGTCTCAGCCGCGCCCGGCACCTGCGCGGCGAGCTCATCGACCAGCCTCTTTGCATCACTCCAACCCACGGACCCCGCCGGCTCAGCGGTCGCACCGGCCCTCGCGGGGGCCGTAGGCGACGCCGGATTCGCCTTGACGGGCGTGCGTGGCGTCGGCGAGACCTTGCGTGTCGCACCGACGGCCGACCAGTGTGGCTTCGAAGGTCGAGCTGTCTCCTTGGCTCGTCGCTGGGCGTCGTCGTGCGCGTCGTCGCAGGCCTCAGCAGCACAGGGAGCGCCACCGTCACCGTCGTCGTCCTTCAGGCACTCCACCAGGAGGCGGACGACCGGCGCGCAGCACAACAGCTCGCGGTCCTCGCAGGCTGGCGAGAGCACGGCGAACAGCCGCAGCACCGCCGCGCGCAGCGTCCGTGACGTCACCGGGGTCGCACACAGGGTCTGGAAAAAGCAGCCTTGCGCGCCGGTGTGCTTCAACGCCATCAGCACTGCCCGCACACCGTGGGTGGCAAAGCACTGAACAAGGGCAAGGTACGAAGCGGGCGTGCACACCCGCTGCAGTGTGCGAACGAGGAACGACGCCATGTCCGCGAGCTCCTCATCTTTTCGCGTCAGCAGCGCCATCTCTGTCCCGCCAAGGCTGCCGCTGCTTTGGCGCACAGCCGAGTCCAGCTCACCTAGAGAAGCAGGATCCGAGTGCAGTGCCGAAGCGCGCTTCACGCTCGTGCTGTCCTGACGCGCACGCGTTGCCGACGACGACGAGGTTGATGTGCGACGCTCCTCTAGGCACCTCACGTGAGCATCGCCTTCCACCTCGTCGCCGGCACTATCGCGGAACGACGGAAGTGAGTCCTCGCCACCCACGTCGGCAATCATGTCCAGCACGGTCGGGTCGTCGTCATCTTGAGAGGCCTCACTCCCTCTGAGGTCGTGGTCCGCGCGGAGCGTTGTCGCGGCGCCAAGGAGGTCATCAAGTGGGACAACCTCATCGAGCAGTGCACGGGCCCGCTTGCGGCCACTGGGTTTGGGCATGCTGCTTGCGTGTGTGGACGGGTGGGGGTGGGGGTAAGTGCCCAGGCGTGGATACACGCACAAGCGGAGAAGACAAACACGAAAGCGAAACAGATGTACTGTGATCAGAACGGCTGCAAGGGTGCACGCACGGTGCCGACAGCTGCGAATGGGTGACTAAGACGCAGAAAACCAAAGGCAAAGGTGGGAAGAGAACCACAGGAATGGCACAGAGGAGCTTGCGGGTCAGCGGTCACTGTCGGCGTCCAGACAGCCCGCAGGCACACAGGCAGAGAGAGAGAGAGAGAGAGCGAAGTCACCCCAGGGCTTTCCCCAAGTCATGCAGTGGGAGTGGAGGAGAAAAGACGTGCAACACTCGTATGCGAGGTGTCGCAAACTACATCCGAAGCCACCGCCGGCACCTGTGGCCGCCCTCCGTTCCAGCGGGAAGTGGCGAGCAGATTGTTGGGAAGGGTCAATGTGTTTTTGTTCTTATTTTTTTTGTTTCGTTTTCTCTGCGCTCATATGTGTGCGGGTGGTGTCATGCACAGCCACGGCACTGCATCGGACAATGGCAAGTCGAGTGCATAGGCGTCGATCAAAGGTGGAGAGAAAAGAAGGAGAGAAGCCCCCATGTGCGCGCTCAAAGCTCGTCCACGTTGCCTTCCATTCGCTTCACCATCACGCCATACACCTCCTCCCCGTCCGTCACCGTCGACGCGACATACTCTGCGTCATCGAAGGTCATGGACAGCCGCTTCAACTTTTCGTCCTGGCCGAGCAGCAGGCCACACTGCTGGATGATGGTAAAGGCTAATCGTTGGCGCTCAGCTGTGCTGAAATCGCCGCTGGCGTCCACCACATCACCACTGGAGGAAAGGATGATGAAGTGATTCACGCCCTGGCTGAGGAGCTGATCCTTGATAATGTCAAGTTGGCCCATCCCCTTTTGTACCGCGGCGGGCGTGTGTGTGTGTGTGTGTGTGTGTGTGTGCTGTCAGCGGCGTGAAGGGGTGCCGATCGGGTGCGTGGAAATCGATGAGGGGGGACAACGAATCGATGCACGCTCGGCGCAAATTGAAAAAGAAAAGAAGGTAAGTTTGGGTAGAGGGTGTTATCCGCTTCCAGGCACGCGTGCAGAATGAATCAGGCTTTCGCTGGCCCTGCAGTCGCCACCACGAGCAGAATAGGAACAAGCAAAGATACAGGAGAGAATGAGATGAGTGTGTGCGTCGCGTCGCGTTAAAATGGGGGTGGCTGACCCGCCTTCGCGGAGAGGTCGAAAAGGAAAAGGAAAAAATAACAACGGAGCCGGTGAGTCATTCCTGTGAACCGTCGTGATGCTGCGTGGAGCGTGGGCGTCCGCAGTACCGACATCTGCGAGACGCCGTCAACGTGCATGTGGCAGAATACATCAGTTGTTTGTGTGTGTATGTGTATGTGTTGTTGGTTCGTTTGAAGCTGGCGTCTCTGATTCAGTGAGAGGCCAGTCGAGACAAAAGGGTGAAGAGGGGCTGGGAAGCGTCGACATGCAACAGTCGATGAGCGCGCACACTCACGCAGAAAAAAAGGGGGAAACGAAGTCGGCTGTACAGAAGGCTCTGAGTCCATGTTGTTACCGACGGCGGGTGTGCGCGGTTTCCGCTGCCGCCCGGTTCCTCGTACGTCTGCAGGTCAGCCATTGTCGCACGCACGCGCGTGGATTGAAGCGCGATGCGGGGTGGGTGGTAGGGTACACGTCGCAGCGGGCACCAACAAACTAGTAGTGCTTCTTCGGTGTTTTGCGCATCTTCGGTTTGCCTTGGAAGTGCACGTGGAGTTCCTCCTCGAAACTCAAGTCCTCCAGTACCATCGGCTTCGCGCGATTGCGCCAGTGGGGGCCCATGAAGTGCTGACGGTCCGTCAGCTCCTTGTGCTTGGCCACCGCGTCGGGGTCCATGTTCTGGAAGCCCCAGTTCGACATGGGCACAAAGTCGCGCTTGCCCCTTCCATGGTTGAAGGCATCGGGGCTTTCGCGTTCTTCACGCCGGTGAATAAGTTTTTCGTGGTTCTCGAGCGGGTTCACGACACCCCAGTCATACCTCTCGCTTGCGTTCGGCAGCATGCGTTGGCGGGCCTTCGAGTGGCACAGCCGGCCATAGGCGATGCGATCAAGGCAGCTCGCGAGCTGCACCTGAAGTGAGTGGCCACCGTCGCCGCGGTGCTCGCGCCACTTCCCTTTTACCTCTTGCAGTGTGTGCTGGCGCACCAGCGGATCATCGACAAGGTACGCGAGCGCCAGACACTCCTTGTACAACGCCAGCTTCGCGACGTGGCTGTGGACGTCGCGGCCCTTGGCCAACGGCAGCGTCTGCAGAAGCTGTCTGTTCATGGTCGTACTACACCGGCTAGCGAGGTGCGGGACGAGAGAGAAAGTAAGAAAAAGAAGCGAGAGCGCTTGTTGTGTGTCCTGATCACACAGCGTCACTGTGCTTCCACGGGGGGGGGGGGGGGCGAGTGGAAGAGAGGTGCTCGTGGACACTTTAAAAAAAAAAAAACAGAACAGAACAGAAACGGGGAGGTGAAGGATGGAGTGTAGACGGACAGCGTGGTGGGGGCGTAAATATGTAAAGCAGAGAAACTCGTTGGTACGAGCAGTTTTCCTTTTGTGTCGTGGGTGTACAGGCATACAAGCCTTGCCTGCCTTCGCCGTCAAGAGAGACGAGCGTGTTCACGTGCCCTTTGAGAGTACGCCACACGCCTCCTGACTCGCCGAGCTCACCACAACTCTTCTCTGCTGCGATATGACCGAGTAGCTGCGGGGGCAAGTGGAGGGGGGAATGCTGTCTGAGTGGCTCGCCTTATTTTTCACTAGTGTCCGCACGACGCACACGAACACGTATCATTCACGCTCTGGTCAGTCGAGAGTGTGGTCATCTATGTAAATCCACAAATGTGTTTCCACGAAAGGGAGAAAAGAAAAAAACAAAGAAAAAGTGCGAGAGTGCGAACGGCACCACGAAGAACAAACGGCTGGCCGGTGCGACGTGATGCATCGCCCTCTTCGCGTAGATTACCGTTCGCCGCACGTGTGAGAAAGGCGGGAGAGGCGGTGAGTAGGCACACAGAAAAAAATGGGAGTCGTGCGTTTCATTGCACGCTCATCTCATTCTCTCGCTTCCCACTTTATCTTTTCGCGCCACGCCTACTCTGGACTTCTATATGCTAGTGTCTGCAGGATTATGGTGCTGGTAGTACACGCAGCTGGCTCTATGTGATAGTGGGGAAAAAAAGCAGAGCACGGTGTTCGACGCGTCTCCTCGCCCTCACTTCTTGAAAAACGACAAGAGATTCTTCACCGGACGCTGAGCTGGTTGAGCTGCTTCTCCACCGCGCTTGTCGTCTGCGTCCTCCTCTGTCACTAGCTGCGCGACCTTCATGCGTGAGCCGTGCTTCGTAGACGGCGTGGCAGCGTTTGATGCAGCGGCAGCCGGACTGGATCCACCGTTGCCGGCATCCTTCGCGGGTGTGTGAGATGGCGACTGTGCTGCGGAGGCCTGTCGCGCCAAGACATCGGCGGTCAGCTGGTGGAACGCCTCCTCGCTGATGACTTTGCCTGTTTCCTTGTGTCGGTACACAATGACATCCACGCACACGTACTCGTCGTTCTCTAGGCGCATGTCTGTGTCTGTCTCCTTCGCGTACTGGTTTTGCAGCGCCACGACCTCCGGATTAAAGAACGTACTCAGTCGGCGCTGAGGAGCAGAAGCGCCTGGTGTGGGGTGGTCATCGCCGCGGCGACTCGCCGCATTGTCAACGGTGGCGGTGCTCGTAGCTGGTGCGGCCTTGGTCGGCTCTCGGAAGGCAAGTGGGGCGACGTCGTCGCAGAGGATAATATCATCGTTCACTGCCGTCACCACAAGATCCATCGCCGCAGTCGAATCACCCTCCGCCTCTTCGTTGAATGCCTCGTGCGAGAGAAATTGGTCCTCGCTCTCGAGGCGGCTTGCCTCCTCTTCAGCGTCCGACGCACTGGCCTCCTCGTCAAAGTCAAAGCGAGATGCCGTGGCGGTCGCAGCACTCCCCGCGCCGTCCTTAGCAGAGGCCTTTGCGAGCTTCGCCAGGCTGCGCGTGGGCACCTCGGCAGACGGCGTTTTCTTCTTCTTGGCGGTGGTGGCGGCGGCCTTGGCGGGGCGGCCCTCCGTCTTCTTCTTCTTTGGTGACGGTGCCGCGGTTGCGGTCGCGTCGGTAGAGGTGGGTGTGCTGCCCATGTCGTGGCTCTTTGCCGGTGATGCCACACGCGCACGCTTCGCTGTAGCCGTCTCCGCCGTGGTGTCGGTGGCCGCCGCGCTTCCTTTTTTAGTCGCGCCTGACATCATCATAGACAGCAGGGACAGCTGCCGCGGTGCCGGCGCGGACACGGACGGCGGTGACGCGGTGGCGCTCTCGGCAAGGGCCACTGGTGCTGGTGGTGGAGCGGCCGCTACAGGCTCCGCTACCTTCGCCTCCATCTTCACAGCGAAAGGCATAGCTGGTGCCGCCGTGGCCTTGATGGCCTCAGCCTCCGGTTCCTTCTTGACGGCCACCCCCGTCGACGCCGTTGTCGTTGGTTCGACCTTCATTGCCTCGCGCTTGGGGGCGACTGGTATGGCGGGTACGGGCACGGGGCTCGCGCTGTCAGCGTGCACACCCACGCGCGGCGCTTCGCCCCTCTCGACAGCATCACGGGAGGCCAGAGGATACGCACGCAGCTGCGGGGCCTGCACGAAGCGTAGGCGTGGTGTCGTGCGCAGCGTCGACGGTGTGTTGCGTGCCTTCAGCACGGCGGTGCGTTGAAGGCCGTACAAGTATTTCTGTGCGGTGCTGTCTGTGTTTGCCATCACCTCTGCCAGCACCTTGTCGGCCTCCTCTGGTCCGACGCAGAGCGTCGTTGTCACGGCACCGCTCTGGCGCCCGCGGACAACGTACAGAAGTTGTGTTTCGTTGGGGAACGACCCATGCACAGCGTCGAGCGCAGCGCCGGCAGCGTCTTCGGTCATGTTGAGCGTCCTCATCGCCTCCGTCATCGTCAGCACGAGATGATGGCTGGACAGCTCCACAATATCATCGGTGTGCATGGCGACCAAATCGTGTGAGAGAGTTGAGTAAGTTCGGCACGGGTAGCGCGAGTGACGGATCGCTTCTTCTATGGTGGACTGAAGTGTGGTAGACAAGAGGGGTGACAAGCAAAAAAGGAAAAAAAGGCTTGCGTTTCTCACAGTGAACGAGCAATCAGAAGAAGTCGATGCAAGCAGCAACATTCAAAGCAGAGAGGAAAACGCGAGTATGGAGGGCAAAGAAGAGAATGGATGGAATGTGGGTTTGTGTGAATCTTCTCTGCCTGTGTATACGCACAGTGCGAGCGTGTGCGGAGAGACATCCGCCGACGTTGTCCACCAGCTGAGTGCGTGGAGGGTCACGGAAGAACACGAGTCGGACAAAAGGGGCCAACAAGGCAAACTCTACGGAGGCTATTACGGGATCCGTTGTGGTGTCACGACCGCAGGACTCGGTGGCTGGAGCACGAAAGAACAACAGGCCAGAGGCGCACCGTGGACACGCACCTCCATTTGTGATTGGCGCATGCTTACGTGCGAATCTGCCGTTGAGCCATTTGCCCAACGGTCGAGGATGGGGACTGTGTTGTGTCAGCGTGCCTTAGGCATCGTGTGAGTCAAGTAAGTGTGAAGAGAGGCTATCCAGCCAGCTCGCTGCGAGTGTGTGTGTGATCTTCCATGAACGCTCTGGTGGCACCGCAGGCAAAAAAAAAAAAAAGATATTACGAGCTTGAACGCTGAAGCATGTACGCCTCCCGCAGGTTGTGGTAGAGCTGAATGGCGCAGCCGGCCGCCATTTCAAGCTTTGGTGCCTTGTCGGGGAACTCACGGATGCCCTCCACCTTGGAGAATTCAATCGCCTTGAGCGCGAGCATGTTCGCCGCATCTGGTGAGTCCAGGCACTCGGACAGGTTCGTGTACCACTCACCCGCGAAGCTTGTCATCGTGCCTTTCAGCGCTGATGAGAACGGCAACTCCGGCGTACCGGCGTAGTCAAGAAATCCATTAACTGTGTTCCCCAGGTACGTGCACAGCAGCGTCCGCACGGTCGCGAGAGGGTCCGTGCCCGCCTTAGCGTGCTCTGCGATGAAGAGGTTCACCTCATCGTTTTGCGAAAAAGGTCGCACAAAGTCCTCGACTGCTCCTGCGACGGCTGCCTGACGTGCCTCTGGTGTGTCGAACTTCCCGCTTGCCTCAAGGAACGTCTTCACGGGCACGCGCACCTGCTCGAGCGGCTGCCAGTTGCCCGCCATGATGTTCGTCATGGCGAGAAACACAGCCATGTCACCCATCTCCGGTGTTGGCGCATTGCCGCGAAGAGCGTTCATGACGGCTCCAAGCAAGTCTGTGGCGTCCATGGCTGAGGAAAGGTGAAAAGAGCTGTGGTGGTGGTGACGGTTGCCTGACCTCGGGAATCACTGTGCGTGGGCAAGCACGTCTCTGAATGCAGGGTGAGTGTCTGATTGATTCTTTTTTTGTTTATTTGTTTGGTTGGTTGGTTGCTTGGCGGAGGGGGTGAAAACGTTGTGTTCGTCGGTAAAAAAGAAAAAATGGTTGTCAGCAGCGGCGCAGAGACAAGACACCGTGAGGTGAGGGGGAGGGAGAAGGAGGGAGGGGACAAGGACGGAAGTGGTAAACGGCGGGAAGACGTTGGGCAAGCGGCCCAGCGGGACTGGATGTGTGAGAAAAGAAGGCGTCCTTCGAGCCTGCAGGGAACTATCCGTACTTGTCGCGTTATTGGCGCGCCTCGGCGCGGTGGCGTGGCATGTGCGTGATCAGCCCGTACGGCCGCCGTGCATTACAGTCGTGAGACGCACCGCTCCCAGGAAGAACGCAGTGACACCAACTCAGGCAATACCGCTCTCTCCTCTATTCTTCCCTCACCTGTCGATGGCGAGAAAAGAAAAGGTGAGCGGGGAACCTCAGGAATGCCTTCTTTATTTGTGTTCATTGTTGTCGTGTTCTTTTTCTCTTTCTCGCATCTCTCTTGCGAATCGAGTGGTCTCTCCTCCGTTTGAGATGGAGGTCGCGACTGCACGCGTGTCGAGCTGCCACAGTTGCCGGCAACAGCGAGGGGAGACGACAACAACAAAAAGCAACAGCACATCAGCACAGCAGCACGCACACCAAAGGGAAGGGAGGAAGAGCTTGGAGAGAGGGGCGACGAGTACCTCACAGAAAGTAGGCGAGATCCTGTGTTCGCGGGCCCTCACCCTCTGAGTACTGCCGCTCGACCTCTTTGAACACGACAAACTCGCGTGATTCGTCCTCGTACACACGCATCACACTCGCCAGGTTGTTGCACCGATAGCAGTAGTTCGGTGCTGACCAGACGGTGCATAGGTACTCCTCGTCGAAGTGGTACTTGAATCCCTCGTGTACGAGCTGGTGGGCACGCGCGATGAGGTTGAGCCCGTTGCGGCTGATAAACTCGCGCGTGACCGGCGCACCAAACAAAAAGCCCGCACCTCGCTGGGACACCACCCACCCGTCGACGTTGTCGGGGTCAGACCAGACAAGGTCGGAGAAGGGTCCTTCATTGGGAATCTCCTGATGGCGGTTGAGGAGGCGTATTTGATCGACTGTGCGGATCTCAGGCGAGAGGCCGCCGTGGATGCACAGCGCACGGCCCTCTACCAACGCAGCAATGGGCATGCAGTCAAACGCCTCGGTGCACAGCTTCCACACCTCCACTGTGGAGTACTTGCGGTTGCACTCATCGTAAAAGCCGTACATCGTCGTCACCTGCCTCGTCTCGTGGTTACCGCGGATGAGCGTGATCTTGTGCGGGTACTTCAGCTTCAGGATGAGCAAGAACGAGAGCACCTCGAGACCATTGTACCCACGGTCGACAAGGTCGCCTAAAAAGATGTAGTTCATGCTACTCGTCTCACCCTTCAGCTCGCCGGCCACCTGAAAAAGCCGTAGAAGGTCGGGAAACTGGCCGTGGATGTCGCCGCAGATAGTGACCGGCAGATGTACATTCTGCACGTTGCTCTCCTCGACGAGCAAGTCCGTTGCGGTGCGGAGCAGCAGCTGCATCTCGCGCAGCCCCAGCGGCTCGAGGCGCCGGATGCTCTCTTCCCATGCGTCGAGGTTCATGCTAAAGGGGTATTCGACCCGGTCGCTGCCTGTTGTTGTGTGCAGAGACGCACACGCGCTCAGGGGAATGGGGGAAGAAAGCGAGAGAGCGAAAGAGAGGGGGACGAAGGACGAGACCGCCAAGGGAACAATGCGAAGAAGCAGCTGAGTGGCAACGCTTCCGCTCCCGTAATAGTCCCTCGCGCGTGTGCCCGCAAGGATGCTGTGTTTGCCCTCTGCGCCGCTGTGGAATGCCACTATAAAAAAAGTGGGCAGAGGAAGACGAGAGAGAACTTCGTTCGATGACTGATGAGCGAGAAAAGATAAGGAAGCAGATGTGGGTACAGCCAGGGAACAGGGAAAAGGGGGACACGGACGAAAGGTGGATATGTCGTGAGTGCGGTCGTCGGTGAGAAGTTTGACATCTGGCCTTGAAGGTAATGCGACCCTATTTTGGGGGGACGGTGCGTGCATGCGACGGTGCGCAGGGCCGGGTGAGGAGTGAGGAGGGACGAGAAAGAAAGAAAAGGGGTCTTGTGTGTTGCGGTGGTGGCTTCTCCTCTGAGTACATACAGAAGGACGACGGCACAGGTGCGAACGCGCATACTCCCCGGCCTGCCAACAGGCCCGAACACAAAAAGAGGGAAAGGTGACGTGGGAGTCGGAAATCGGCGAAAGAGCACATGTGACGACGACAGAGCGGCTGGAAGGCAGCAACTCGCGCGTAATCACGCTGAGAAAAAAAAAGAGGGAAAGAAGAACACGCACAAGAGGCCATTCTAGCGGAGGGATCTGTTACGTCCCCTCATCAACGCTCTCGTCTGCGTAGCTGTCAGCGCCACTTTCATCCGAGGCGCCGTCCTCTTCCTCGCTGTCCTCCTCCTCCTCCTCGGAGGCGTCCGTGCCACCGCTGAGGTCTCTTTCACTGCCTTGCGCGGACGACGACAGGGGTGCTGCATTGAACGACCCCAAATCACTGTCGGTCTGTGCTACATCAAAGTCCATGCCGAGATCGTCGAGCGTGACGTCCTCCTCGTAGATGCGCGCCTGGTCGTACTCGGGCATGCTAAAGACAACAGACTCAGGGTACTTGTCGAGGCACCGCTCGACGAGGCGAAGAAGCTTGTCCAGACGGCCCTGCACGCGCCGCAAAACAGAGGGCTCGGTCACCTTGAAGAGAGCCGGCGGCGCATTGGTTTCAATGTGCTGGAAGAGAGGATAATGCTCGTAGGTCCGCGATCGCCACGGCAGCAGATGGTGGTAGGTCGACCGACGAAATCGGCAAATGGGGATTCGATCGGCTTGGCCAAAGAACGGATTCCCCTCTGGTTCCTTGTGAGAGTAAAGACTGCTGCCGTGGTCGAGGTAAGCGTACTTGGCGAGACTCATCACTCGCTCTGCCGCAGGTTGTACGGTGCACTCTGTCTTGGCGCTGCAGCCGCCGTAGACGAAGTTATTGTGATCATTCATCCCACGGTCCGTGTTCCCGATTAGAAAGTCAAAGATGAACCGGTCAAGCAGCTCACCGACCGCGCGCAAACGACTTTTCTTGGTTCCCTCCCACAGCGCGTGGCCAGGCACGTAGTACTTGTTCGCAAAGCTTTCGGTGTACTCGTACGCAAGGCCCAAGAACGTATCCAGTGCAGGATGCACGTCCTTCATCCACACCTGCACCGAAGCGTCTGTGCAACGCTCTTCCAGGCTGCCCAGCGGCGCGTCCGGTGGAGCGGGGTAGGTGCAGTTGGTGAGACGCTCATTGGTGTGTGTGTAGAGAACCACGAAGCGGTGGAACCACTGGGAGAGCAGCGGTGAGTAGGCGGTGGCGGCGCGCAGGTAGTCGAGCGGGATGCCCATGTACGCAGTCGTGGGGACGCGGCTGAACTGCAGCGCGCGATCAATAGCAAAGGCAAAGTACTCGCTCGCCGCCTCGTACACAAACTTGCGCTGCGGCAGCTTAACGATGGCTTGGATGTTGTTGTGTGCGTAGTAGATCTTCATCTTGATGGTGCGTCCCTGAAGCAGCCGTGACGGCATCGCCTTGATGAAGCGCATGTTGTGGAGGTTGCTGAGGTACGCCTGGCACAGCGCGTCGCGATCAGCAGAGAAGGTGACGTTGCGTGGGTCGCACGCACGCCACTTGGACTCGTCCTCCTCGAACAGCGGGTCGTATGGCAGCGCCACACCACGGCCAACATCCGCGTCAATGTCGACGAAACTGTGCGACGGCTGATCGGGGTTGCCACCGACGTCTGTCATGAGCAGATTGTCTTCGAAGATGTCCAGGGCGGTAAGGAAATCCACCGCGACATTCGCCGTCGTCGTCGTTGTTGGGGGTGGTGCGTTCCCGGTGGTGCCCTCGACCGCAGCGCGGTTCGCCCGTTCGTCGGACTCGACGTCATCGCGGTCGTTGCCGAAGGGGCTGCGCGGTCGTCGTGTGAAGCTCGTCAGAGGACGCCGCCGAGACCCGCGAGGTTTGGCTGACTGTGACACGTACACATTCGCGTTCGGGTCATTGGCCAGTGGTGGGGGAGGTGGAAACAAGGGGTCCACTGTGGTTTGTGTGGAGGCCGGTGTCGTCGTCTGCCCGGCAGCCGCCCCGTTGTGGTGCGCGTTCGTCGCCGCGTCGACACGTACGGCGCTCTGACGGTAAAGCGGCACGGCCATGCTCGGGATCTCTTTCGTCGTCATGAGATGCGCGTGGAGGAACAGCATCAGCAGCGTGATGGCCGAAAATGCGACGAGCAGCAACGGTCGCCGCGATCGCCGCGAAACAGAACCAGCGTGGCGAGACGGTCTCATTTGCTCCCCCCACGGTGTGTTGTATCGTCTGCTATTCACGTCTTGTTACCGCAAAAATAAAAAAGGCTTCCTTGAGTATGTGTGTGTGTGTGTCGGTTCACCGTTGCGACTGCCTTTGTGCTGCCTTTGCCGCCACTCACGAAACCAGCGAAGCCGTGTTGAAGAGAGCCATCAAAAGCAACATGGGAAAAGCAAGCGCAAGGTGCGACGACGCGAAGGAGTTGAAAAAAAAAAAGGAAACAGAGGGTGGATGGGGGCAGAAGCAGAGTGGATGATGAGTGCACAAATTCGTGCCAGTGTGTGTTGGGCAACCAGAGGAAGCAGGCAGCGTCGCCGCCGCCACTGAGGCATTGCGGGTGTGCCTGTACGTACGGTTGACGAAAAGGAGATAGGAGGCACCGTGTGAGGCTACCTTCCATATGGGCTTCGCTACCACAGACAGAGTCACCTCGTTGATCACTTTTCTGTTTTGCTTTTTTTTTAAGAACAGTCCCACTTCAACGCGCCGCCGAGACGCCATAAGAAGAGGGTTTGGTGTAGCATTCATGAGGGAGGGGCCACACGGCACCTGCCTTCTGCCAAAATCCGAGTAGGCGGCGTCGAGCTGTTCACGGTGCCGTGGCGTCGTCCTCGTCGCCATTGTCTTCTTCAGAAGCTACCTCCTGCTTAACCTGTGTCGCAGACGGTTCGGCCTTTACCCGAGGTGTGGGTTGCGTCTCGTCCGCGCTCGTCTCTGGTGTGGCTGTCGCGCGCACGCGTTTCTCCATCTCACGCGCTTGCTTCTCCAGCTCCGTCATCTCCTCATTGAACACCTCCGCCTCTGTCTTCTCTGGCTCAAAGAGAACACGTTTTTTCTGGATGCCGTACTTTAGCATCAAGCTAGGGCTCAGCTTAGGGCCGCTGCGTGCGGTGCTCGTCTTCTTGGCAGACTTCTTGTCTGGGCATTCATACGACCAGTGCGCGGTCGACTGGCAGTGCTGGCACCTCTTCGACGCCGCTTTGAGCTCGTGGCGAGGCACACTGTAGCCCTTCGGCGCACCGCTATCGCTGGACATGGCACGTGAGGCAGGAGTTTGGTGTGATGGCAGCGAGGGGGGGGCAAAGACGCACGAAGGTGTGGACAACAGTAAGTCCGCCAACACTGTAGGGGTATGGGAGAGCAACAGAGGGGGAGAGATAGAGAAGAAAGCAAAGGTGTATGCGAATCACGGACAGGGGCGAAAGAAAAGAATTGCCACTATCGGGGCAAATCCCGCGGTGTGAGGGAATATCACGAAGCGAGAGCGCGTCCACGTCGTCCACGCGTGAAGGAGAAAAATTCGAGGCGGTGATGGATGGATGGAAGTGCGTGCCCCATGGCACCTTCAGCAGGCGAGGGCCTGTACCGACGGCACCACGATAAGGGGAAGGAGGGAACAGCCACGCGCTCGTACATAACAAGCTTGCTGCTTCTCTTCCTCGCAGAATGTGCAGTCGCGCTTTCTTTCCGTCGCGAGTGCCGCCTCGTCGTGTCTCTGTTTGTCATTGGTGATGTCCGAGCACTATAGACATCCATATCTGTGCGGCTTCTGACAGGACCGCCAATCGCATACATGGAATAAATAACAACAATAAACAGCCGAAACGAAGGGTCACACAACGACAACAAAAAAAAATGCGCCAGACCACAGAATCCAATCTAAACGAAAAGAACAAGGAGAAAAGAAAACCGCTCTACGAAGGCTTTGATTCCGTGATCACCGACCACGGTGCCAGTCCCCATCCGGCTCCTTGGCCACTCAAGTGAGCGCGTCTCGGTGTCACGCAGCCTTCCACGCGCACGTCCGCATGGGTGGGCGGGAGAGGCGCGCGGCTGGTCGCAAGCTCTTGCGATTTCTTGACTCCCAGGTTACTGTTCAATGACTATCGACGTACCTGCGAGCACAAAGTTCCGCGCGGCCACCTCATCGGCGCAAGGCAGCGTGAAATCGCAAACATGATCCTCCTTGGAGGCGTTCGCGTACACAGGCACCTTGACAACAGAGCCCGATGATCTCTCCGGCTCCTGCGCCATCCACGACACGTAAATCTTGGTCAGCGGGAACACCGCTGGCTCATCTGCTGTCTGAATCGGCTGCAGCACGTCCTTGTCGTCGAGGACGGCGCCTTGCATGAGCAGCCCTTCGACACAAGCCGCCATGGCTGCGTTCTCCGGCGGCGCCGACGCCGTCGCCACGAGCATCAGCGACACAAGTGGTTTGGAAATAGCGTGTGCGGTCTCCTGTCGCAGGGCATTCAGGAACGTCTGCGGACGGAAGAGGACCGAGAGATCAAGCGGGTTCTTGAGCAGGTTGCCGTTCATGGACATCGTTTGCCATGCCTTCATCGCGACCACCTTGCGGAGGAGCGCCTGAAGCCACGGAATGATGCGCGCCTGGCTGGGGAAGTAATCCTCCCAGGCAGGCGGAATATCGCCGAGCAGCATCACCGCCGCCTCTGCGCGTCGGTTCTCGGTGAGCAGCGCGGCACCTTCCGTGACCTTCTGCAGGTCGTTCATGCAGGCGTCAACAAGGCCTACCAGCTGCAGGCCCGACGCCAGCTCGTTTGACAAGAACCCTTCCACCGGCTTGGCGTTCGCGAGCTGCGCGCGTGCGGCGGCGTGCGTGAGGAGATCTGGGTTCTGTGAGGTGAGGCCTGTCCACGTCTGCAAGATGGGCGTCAGGCGCGTCGTCCACTCCTCTCGGCTCATCGCCGTGTCTTCCTTGGCCTCGTTGATGCGCTGCAGGTCTGTGATGAGGGTGCGCACGCGGGAAATCTGCGCGACGCGATCGGCGTTTGGTGGCAAGGCAAACAGCGCGGGAACATCGTTGTCGGGGAGCTCCTTGAGTGCTTTCATGTAGTTGTCAAACTTTCCGCCCGGCACGCGGATGTGCTGGAAGATGGGCTCCTGGTGCTTTGCGGTGGAAAGCGCGTGGGGACTGAAGAACTTGTTCACGTAGGTCGTGAGGATGCGCGTGTCGTAGTCAGTCTCCATCTTGCCGCCGTAGATCGCGCTGAGAAGGATGCCGCGAATGGCTCGCCAATCCACCTCGCCGCGCGACTGTCTCAGCACAATGTCGACGGCAGACTTCAAGTCTGACGCGGTGACCTCGTACATCTTGGTCCAGCCCTGCGGAATGTAGGAGCGCCGCTCCTGCACAACGGCCTGCAGGGACGCAGCGATGAAGAGTAGCTCGCGCTGCTTCTCATCCTTGGACTCGAATGACTCCGGGCCCCAGTCCGTAAAGGTGCGAGTGAGGTTCTGCTTGACGCCTGGTGGGGACTCAAACGAGACCTTGAGACTCTGCGCAAGCAAGATGGACGGGAACTCGTCGTGCGCCTCCGTTGTGAGGAACAGGCGGAAGTTCTTGTGTGGCTTGAGCATGTTGAACTCCTTCTGCAGCGTGTAGACCCACGGGATGACCAGGTGCAGGTTCTTCAAGAAGAGCCAGTCGCCACGCTCGGCGGCGAGCTTGAGGAGTCGCAGGGCCTCGTCCGTCTGACCGCCACCCATCGCGAGCTGGTGGAAACGTTCCTTGCCGATGCGCTCATGCGCCAGCGTCTGCAGGTCTTGCGAGGGGTCTGCGCCGGGCGTTGTGATGAGCAGGACGGGCGTGTTGGCGTCGGTCTCCTGTAGCGTGGTCGCAAGGCGGGTGCTGTCACCAAGGGACTCGACGTGGAGCAGCTCGCACGAGACCAGGTTCATCGCCGCGACGAGGCGATCCGCACGGAAGGTCTTCATCACGAGCAGGCGCTGGAAGTGGGTGAGCGATTTGAGGAAGGACGGGTAGTCAGACTCCGGGGTGGATGTGCGCATCCACTCCAGCCACACATCCGCTTCTTGGACACGGATCTTGCCAACCATGTCAGGAAAGAGAGCAGCGTAGTTGCGGTAGGCCTCAACGCTATCGGGTAGCACGAACGTCGGGACACGCACTTCGCGCTTCTTTGCATCGGGTGCGACGGACTTGTTCAAGAAGAAGTCCCACTCCGCTGCAGTGCACTGGTTGGCGAAGAGAGAGCGGGCAAGATGAATGCCGTAGACAACACGGTGCTCCTTCAGAAGCGCGTGCGACACGGCGGCCACAGTGAACTGGATAAAGGTGGTCGTCAGCGCGGCAATCTTCGTCTCCGGATCAGTGCGCAGCTCCTTGTGATGCGCCAGGGTCCGCTTGAAGAGGTCCATGAAGAAGCCGAACGAGAACTGGTACATGTGCGAGAGCTCCTTAAGGTTCTTGGTCAGGAAGAACACCTTGCTCGCAGTGGTGGCGAACGGGCGGTAGACGTTGCGCTTCTCGTCGATCTCCGTCTGGACTTCTTTCGAGACCGCCAGCGCGTCGGTGATGCCGGCGGCTTGCGTCTTAATCTGGTTCAGCGACTCAATCAACGAGCTGTTCTCGAGCAGCGAGCCCTGCGAGTTCGCCAAGTCGCGCAACAGGCTCTCTTCGAGGTCAGCCAGCTGCATCCGCAGCTTCTCTTCCTTCTCCAAGTTCTCGAGCTTCATCTTCTCCAGCTCAGGCTGCTCGTGCTGAATCGTCAGGCCGAGGAACTGACCCTCCAGACCGCTTTGTGTGATGGAGAAGCTCACCGGGGTCAAGTGGCTGAGTGCGTCCGGGGCAACACGAAGATCGCTGGAGCGCGTCACCAAGTACAACTGGAAGCCATCCGCGTAGTCGACGGTGCGGCGATCGCCAATTTGAATCACCCGCTTCGCACCTTCGTTGTGCAGCTCCTTGCGCAGAATGGGGTACATGAAGGGTTCAATGCGATCCACGTCGTTGATGATGAACTTCTTGCCGAAGCGCAGCGCCAGCTCCAGTGAAGAAACAAGGCGTTCGTCGGAGATGCTTACGACCTCGACGACATCCTTCTTCGCCTTGAGGTGTGCCTGCAACCAAATGAGCGCTTGGCCTGACGGATCCTCAATGAGCGGGGTATTCACCTGCTCCTGAATGGCAACGGCGTTGTCCATGGACAGTTCATCGCCAGGCAGGCCCTCGGCCTTGTAGTGCAGCTGGACGCTCTCTTCGCGTAAAAAGGTGAAGAAGTTGAACTCGGGCAGCTTGACCTTCTCCTTCCACTCTTCGAGCTTCTCGCGCCGGGCGTCTTCGGGTTCGTTGCCGAGGTAGGTGATGAAGCCGGAGGCGAGAAGACACCTCTTGGGCAACAGATCCAGGTTGGACGCGATGCTCTTCATCTGTGCCGACCACCGCGCGTGTTCGGAGCTCAACTTGGACAACAGCTCGGTCGCGTTGCTCAACAACTTCTCCGCCTGCTCAAGCTGGTCCTTCAGGCGCTCCGCCTCGGTCGTCTTGTCACCGAACTTGACCTTGAGCTGCTCGACCTTCTCCTCCACCTTGTGCAGCTTGGACTCGTACTTCTGCTTCTTCTCCTGTCCCTTCTTCAGGTTCTCCTCGTACTCCTTCAGCTCGTTCCTCATCGGTGCCACCGTCTCGAGCACCTTGCTGTACTCGACGACGGCCTGGAGCCACTCTGCCATCGGAGCGGCAGCCTTCGAAGCACGGCCAATCACCTCCTTCTTGAAGGAATTGGCCTTGCCCGTGATGAACTTCTCCACGCGCTGGCGAATGTTGGCGTCGACGTTGTCAATGTCAAAGTTCAGAATCTGACCCTTGATATCGCCAGCGAGCACGCGGCGGATGGCGGCCCAGTTGGTGTCGGCGCCTTCGTTGCCGCTGGTCAGCAGGACAACGCCCTCCATCACGTCTTGAACAGGGGCAGGCGGCTGCTTCATCGACTTGAGCTCGGACAGGTGGTCGGAGCGGATGGAACTGACGGCGGAGAGTGCAGCGTCCAGCACCGGCTGAATGCCGCTCAGGCGCTCCTCAATCACCACCTTCCGCTTTGTGATAGCCTGCTGCTCCTTGTCGAGTTCTTTCTGTACCTTGTGGATGCCGCGCTTCTGGTCGCCAGCCTCCTCCATCTTGGCCTGAATCTCTTTGAGGGCGTCGTCGGCCTCGAGCTGCTTCACCTCCAGCAGTTTTTTCTTGTCCGTGACGTCGCCGGCGATCTTGTCGACGTTCTCCTGGGCCTCATCGAGCTTCGCCACACCGCTCTTCAAGCGCGCCACGCTGTCCGTCACTTGCTTGCTCTTCATCTCGTACAAGTGCGCGTACGTCTGGCAAAGCGACTTGAAGTGCTGCGGTGAGAACTTGTCGCCGAATCCTTTGTGCATGTGCACGAGCTCTGTTGTGAGGCTGAAGTCCTTCTTCTCACCTCCGCGTGCGTCCAGGTCCTTGAAGACATTGTCGAGCACGAGCCGGGGAATGACCTTCAGGCTGCCACTGTCCCATGTTCCCATCCAGTACACGTTGCACCGTGTGAAGAGCGCGGGGTTGGCGCGGCACTGCAGTTCGTAGTTCGGGTTCGACGGGTCCATCACGACGGCGATGTGCAGGAAGCGCGCGATGCGGTCAATGAAGTAGTTGTACGCGGACAGGCCCTCGCCCACTGCATCTTCCTTGAGCGGGGCCAGAAGGGACTCCTGCTCCTCAGCGGTGAAGAGGCCGGGTACCTCACCCGACGCAAGGACGGAGTTGATGGTTTCCAGGAAGTGCGGGTTGAAAAAGTTATTGTCTTCAAGGAGGAGCACAGTGTTCTGGCCCTCCGAGCCAGCCTTGACCATGGCAGCCTTGAGCTCCGCGTTGAACTGCTTCATGCTGTAGTCGCGCGTGATGCCAAGCGTCACAACCTCTGTGCGGTTATTGTACGCAACCAGTCGCACAATCTCCGACGCGCACACACCCGCCCGCCCCACCAAGAGCAAGTTCCCCCGCTCCTGCGACAGCACACGGTCGACGCGTGCCAACCACGCGCACACCTCAGGGATCAGCTGGATGTTCAGATCAGCATACTCGCGCGAGTAGTTGCGAAGCATGAGCTCAGCGGACGTCCTGACATCATCTGGGCTGGTCGAGAGGAGCTTCTTCTTTCCTCCAGTTGTTCCCTCCAGCCAGGAGACGTAGAAGATGCTCTCCTTCTCCGTCGGCGAATCCTTGTGGCCGACCAGGAAGGTCAGGTTGTCTTTGATGACCTTGTTCAGCTTGCTGCGCTCTTCAGTGGTAACAAGACGGTCAACGAAGATGCGACGACCTTCGTAGCCAATCGCGTCGCCAATATCGCCGGAGTTGTAGTTGAGCAGGTTCAGCGCCCACTTGGTGATGTCGCGCGGGTTGAACACGTAGTGGGAGGCGACATCAACCGTGCAGCGGCTGCTGATGAGCTCGTAGACTGTCGTCATGACGCGTGCGATGTCCGCAGCACCCTTGCCCGGGATGTTCAGCTGCAGTCGCTGACTCTGCATCATGACATTGAAGAACTCCGAGTAGATCTGCTGCAGCGCCTCCTTGGATGGGTAGGACACCGTGAGAACAGAGACGATGGCAAGGAAGCGAGGGGCCACCGGATGGCGGCCCATGCTCCCAGGTGGGTTCATGCTACCCACCACCTGCACGCGCTCAACCGTCACCCACTCCAGGTCAGAGTCGTAAAAGCCGTTGTAGACGATGAGCTGTTGCAAGAAAGAGTGCACTTGCACAGTACCGTAGCGGTCAGGCTTTGGCAGGTTAAGGTCCTTCAGGAGCAGCACCAGGCGCTCGGCCTCCTTGGGGCGAAGTACCTTGCCCTGGTTTGTGTTGTACACCTGGCACGTCTGACGCAGCTTCTGGATGACATGAATGGCCTCCGTTTGGGAGGAGCAGTTCACTGTCGCGACGCGCGTGCTGTGGCTGCTCAGGAAGAGGTTGTTCAACAGCATCGTCTTGCCGCACCCCTCTGGGCCAACAAGCACAAAAGGTCGGTAGGTGCCTGCGCGGATTGGTCGCGACCACGCCTGCATCACCTCGAGTGCGCGCTGGCATTCCACAGTTGGCACCATGGGATGGCGATAGAGCTCTTCCACTGTGAGGTCACCGGTGGACTCGAACTCCAACCGCACGTACTCGCCGCGCTCAGAGTCGTACTTGAAGTCGAGTGGTGCCTTGGGATCGGGTGCGCGCTCGCCCACGAGGTACAGCACATCCTTCGCAAAGTCCTTTCTGGTGTCCTCGGGCAAGTACGACCCGAGGCCGTAGATGAGCGCGAGCGCGAACTGACTCTTGTTCGTGCAGCCCTGCAGCTGGCTGAGACCCGACATGACGAGGCCAGTGCGGGTCGTGTTGACGATCAACTTCTCCGTTGACACAACCGAGTCGATGGCCTTGTAAAAGTACTCGTCGATCCACTTCTGAAGCTGCACGCGCGTTTCCTCTGGCTGGCTCAACAGCCACGAGGCAACAGCTGTCTTGGGGTCCACGTCCTCCTCCGACAGGTAAATGATGCCCATGCGCGAGACGGTTGCGGGCGAGGCGTACTCCAGGCTGTGGGTCTCGAACAGAAAGTTCACATTGTCACCGAACTGGATGCGGACACCGTTAGGCATGGTGAGCAGCTTGTTGTCGTCAAGCACGGAGTTGAGGGACTCCACCCACTCAGGGTCAATGTCGCCATCACAGAAGATCCACGACTGCACCTCTTGCGATTCCTTCACCACCTTCTTGGCCGCCTCGGTGATGACGCCGTCAAACCACTCGCGGGTGTCGGGGTCCATGTGGCCGAGAAGTTGGTCGCGTGGAAGGGCCTTGGGGTTGACAACGTAAAGAGGCACCGCCTTGCCAAGACGCTCCAACGCCTTGCGCAGGACCTTGAGCAAGGTGCTCTTGCCGCTCCCGCTCGGTCCGACCAGCACCACGCCCATCCGCTGTCGCAAAGCCTCGTAGAGCTGCAGAATCTTCTGCACTTGAGTCTCGACGAGCTGCAGTCGAAGATCTTGTACAGCCGCCTCAATCGCTGGACGGAGTTCCTTGTAGTCAATCTCCAGTACCGGCACGCCAGGAAACACGTCACTGACGAGGTGGTTGAAAAGGATGGCATCATCAAAGGTGAGCTTCGAGAGGGTGTTGACGCGCAGGGACTTGATGATGATCTCGCTCTCCTTCTCCAGCACCTGCTCCGGCGAAGCCTCCACGTTACCGGCGATGCGGTCCATCAAAAAGCTGTGGATGAGCGACCCGCCAAGGCGGAGGACGGCTTTCATCGCACGCAGGCCCCAATCGTAGTGGCGCTGGTACGACAGCAGTTGCTTGCTGAGAGTGAATATCTCCACCGTCTTCTTGGCGAGGTCCTTGGCGTGCTCGAAGCCTTCGCTGTACAGGATTGTCTCGATGATCAGTTCGTTGTCTGGCGCGCTCATCGCAATGGAGCGGAAGAGCTGCTTCAAGTTGTCGGGGAGCTTGCTGCGGCCCCCGTACCCCTTACCAGCTGGGTTCAGCGTGACAAAGATACCCGCGTTGGCGTTCACATTGATGTCGCGACCCAGCAGGTGGCAATGCGTGTCACCGTTCTTCAGGGCTTCCTGGATGACCTGGATCATCTGCGAGACCGCGGACAGCTGGTCCACCTTGAGACGGTTGAACTCGTCGAAGCAACCCCACGCGCCGCACTTGACGAGGCCCGTGAAGATGCGGCCCATGGACTTGAAGTCGATGCCCTCGTCACAGTTGAAGACGAGTACCTGACGACCCATGGCGTTGCCGAGTGCCTTGACCGACTCGGTCTTGCCTGTGCCAGCCGGTCCGTACGGGTTCCCGCCGTAGCCGAGCTGCATGCCCTGGGTCAGTGTCAGGTAACAGCGGTCGGTGAGCGGGGTGTGGACGAGCTTCGGCGCATTGCCCTGGTACTCGTAGCTGTAGCGGAATTCGGCATCGACCATACGTAGAACGCACGAGCCATCGTTTGTCAGGTAGTACCGCAGCTGCTTCTTCCACTGCCAATCGGTCTCCTTCTCCACATTCTGCGTGATGAGGGTGTCGACGACTTCGATGTTGTGAATGAGGTCCATGATGAGGGCTTTGAGCTTGAGGCTGATCAGGGCGTCACTGTTGCTGCCGGCGTAGGCGGTCAGCTCTCGCAGTTGCGCCTGTAGGCTGGCCTTGTGCTTCTTCAGCGCACCGGATTTGGCATCGCGGATAGCCTCCTCCGTCTTGCGTGTGAAAGTGACCATCTCCGCTGCGCAGAGGATCTGCGACGCGTAGGCGCCGATGTCGCGCTTCTGCACACACTTGGTGAGGTGCTGCTTCAGCGTCTCCTTCATCTCATCATCAAGTTGGGAGAGCCACGACTCGACCACGTCGGTGATGCGGACGGGCTTGGACAGCGGCACCACCTCCCCCTCCAACGAGTAGATTCGCAAAATGTTCTCCTTCTGGCTGTCGAACTGCACGCTGTGTATGCCCATGAAGAGCTTCTTGAGGTGAGACTGAATCACCACTGGGTTCTTGCTCTGCGCCAGAATCTCCAGAAGGTCGTCATCGCTGATGAAGTAAAAGCGGGGAAAGCTGTCGCGCTTCTCCTCGAGGTACTGGTTGAGCGACTTCTGGCACCGTTCAAGCTGCTCCAACACATTTTGCAAAACCTGCTTGTACTCCTTGTGCTCGGCAAGCGTCATGAGGCGGTTGTCGGTGGCGACAGTCTTCATGATGTCAAGGTACTGCGTGTCGATGCGATTGAAGCGATCCTGCTCGTTTGGCAGTGCACCACGACGGAAGATGGGCTCGAGGTACACCCAGCGACGCTGGATTTGACTCATGTTTCGCAGGTACTCGTCGAGCGTGACCAGGCGCTCTTCCCACTTGGACGCGTCGCTGGAAAAGAGTCCAAAGTACGGTGATTCCTTCATACTGAACAGCAAGGCCTGGTTGTCGCTGAGAGCGGACATGGTATCCTTCCAATCAGTGATGAGCATAACACCTGCGCGATCGGGGTGTGGTGTGAGGGCGAAGCGTGCATTGGTGCCCCACGCGCGCACATCATCCAAGGCTTCGCGGATCTGCGCCTCACCCTGTGCGCGGCTGTGCAGCTTCTTGATGTCCTTCTCGTTTTTAAGGATAGTCTCGTACTTGTCCAGAATCTGACCGAACGTCACCGTATCCTGTGTGACGTTGCGCAAGTACAACAGCCCAAAGAGCTCCGTCCAGTGTGCAGGGGTGAAGCCATCGCCACGCACAAACTTGAGAAGCGGCGCGCACTGGCCCCACTTGTCGAGCATCGTGCGGATGTGCACTGTCACCGGGTTCGCGGTGATCTCCTTCAGCTTGTCCTGCCAGACCTTCACAAAGTCCTCGAAACGGTACAGTTTGGAGCGGAAGCTGATCCAAGGCTCCTTGCACAGCTGTTGCACCTCGCCCTGGAAGTCACCGAGCATGCTCCACATCTCAAAGTAGTCGTTGATGTCAACCTCGAGGTCAGCCAGTCCTTGCGTGTCAGGCTCGTCCATCTGGAAGTACTCGCATTGCCGCTTGCATTCCTCGCCAGTTTCTTTCAATGCGACAATCTCTTCGCGCTTCTGCGTGACGAACTCCAAGGGCTTAGTGGCCTCAAGGTCCTTCGGCTTCAGCTCGTTCCACTGGTTGGTGAAGCGCTCGACATCCTTCTCCCATTTGGCAACAGTGGCAGTGACGGTCTTCTTGAGTTTTGTCATCTGCTCCTCGACCTCTGACTCACGGGAATCGAGGCGCTTCATGTAGAAGTCCCAGTTTTCCTTTGTCTTGGTGAAATCAAGGCCGGCGTTGCCAGTCATGCTCTGGAGAAGCACGTTCTTGTTGTAGAAGTGGTGGAACTCCACCTCCATCGCCGGGCGTTGCTCCATCAGCTCTGCGTAAAGCATGTTCGACTTGCCAATCTCATCCATCTTGGTGAGTTCAGCATCGAGACAATCTTCGACGCGCTGCAAGTAGTCATCAATCCCCGTCAGGTGCTGCTCGGCACTTTGCTTCAGTGTTGACTTGAGCGCCTCGGTGAGCTTCGACAGGTGTTCTTCCACAATGCCCTTGATGCCAGCTGTGCAGAGTGTCACGCAGCCACACTTGATGAACAGGTCTTCTGAGTTGATCTCCTTGCCTTTCTGCTTGAGCATACGGATACTTTGCTCCCAGTGCTGCACCTCAGTCAAGGACTTGCCGACAATGGCCTCCAGTGAGGGGTTGTTGCCTCTCCCACAACGACCAATGACAAGCATCGGGTTGAACCGCGCCAGCTCCTTCTCGAGCTTCTTGAATAGCTGCGAGGCGTGTTGCATGACAGAGAACATGTTCTGCTCGTTCCGCGCAGGCATGTCAGCAAAGACATCAGAATTGTCACCGCACCCTTGGAAGCGCTGAGGGAACGTCAAAAACTCCTTGATCTGCAGGTAGTACTGTTGACGGATGCTCTCCAGCGAGGGCCGAAGCGCCGCCTGGCCGGTCTCTTGGTCGTACATGATGTCAGCCTTAATCTCTGGCATCGTCTCGTGGAGGCTCTCGAGACCTCGTTGAAACTGGCTCTCCATGGCCTTGTACAGCTGCATGTCCCAAAATCGCTTCCACGCGTCCATATTCTTGAAGCCGCTGCTCTCAATCTTCTCGCGGATAGTCCTCACCTTGCCCACCCAACGGTCGCGCGCGCGCAACAGGTCCACGGAGAAGAGCTCCATGACAATGGTGTGAATCTCGCCGTGCAGCTTGTGCAGGCGACGGTTGTCGTCGGTCAAGGACTGGGACGCGTCGCGCAGTTTGCGAATGAAGCGATCGGCCTCCGCTTCACTTCGCCACGTCAGTTTGCTGTTGTCACGAGCCGTGATAACCCGTTCGAACCCAACAGCAGGCTCTAACAGCATGGCACGCGTTGAGGGAATGATGTGCTCTGTCATTGAGTTGTACGTGGTCGCCACTTGCTTCAGGGCTAAGCCTTTCGCGTAGTACTTGGTACCTTGGTCAGCCATCTTGGTGATCGTGGGTGGGATGGCAAAGCCGAGGGACCTGAAGATGCGGACCTCACGCAAGAGTTGAACCAAGCGTTCCGAGTAGTTCACCTCCACCTCACCGTCGCCATTGATGTCCATTAGCGGGGCATTCGCGTCCAGCGTCAGGCTGTAGCTGTTGTCCTCCACGTCCAGTATCCAGTTACGGTACGTTTCCTGCTCGTAGTCGTCAATCTCTTCCAACAGCTGCTTGGCTGACTCTACAAAGTCGGTGGCGTTGGCGAGGTCAGAAAGAATAGCGTTGCACATTGTCACCATTTCCTCCACGCGCCCGCGCAACTGGCGCAGCCAAATAATGTTGTTCACCACGCCAGGCATGAACCGGCCGGCCTGGCAACGTCGGTCCTCCTCCTCCAGGATAGCTTCATCTTCGACGCTTTCGGAACGGTGCTCGAACTCCAGACGAATCATCTGAATGCGCTCGTTCAGCTTCGCCAAGAGCCCGTCGCGCTCAGAGACGAGTTCCTTCGAGATGATCGGGCGCCTCACGAGGTTGCGGTAGTCGCCGAACTCGTTGAGCACGGTCTGTGGGGCGAGATTGCTTCGGGAAGAAAAGAAGTCGCGCAGCGCGGCCGCGCAGCGGTGCTCCATGGGTTCGAGGCGCCTGTAGAACGAATTGAGGCCGATTGTCCACTGTTTCTCACTCGCAGCTGTGGTATCGAAGACGTCCACGTCGCCGAAGGCATCCCACAGGCTCTCGGTCTTGAGAGAGCGGAAATCATCAGGTGCCAGTAGAGTGCTGGCCTCTTCGAGCAGGTCACGAAGGGTAATGAGCGTGCTCAGGCGACTCTTGACCTGAGCAAGACCACTGTCCACGAACTTCCCACCCCATGTGGAGCCCCAGTCGATCGTCGTCAGCTTGAAGCATGTGGTGATCCAGTCGTCCAAGCGGGCCTGCGCTTGCTCGAGAGTATTCTTACCGCCACGATACGCCCCGCCATCTTTTTTCACACTCGCCTTGAAGTAGTCACACAAGTCTGAGCCGACAGTGGTCATGAGGAACATCGTCTCTGACCGTGCATGCTCGTCCTGAGCGCTGTCATTCCAGTGCTCTGAGATGGCCATCGCCACGTCATCCAAGAGGTCAATTAGCTGGTGAGGCTCCATGGAGGATATTTTCTTCCACTTTTTGGGCAATACGCCGCTGGTAAAGCTGGAGCTGCACATGCTGCTGAAGGCCGTGTCGACACTCTTTGCGAACAGTCGCATAGAAGACTCCTTGCCGTCTTTGGATGTGACGGAGAACACAATGTACCCACCAATAGTTACATCGAGGCGTGTAGTGTTCTCGTGCAGTAGGCACTTTGGAAAGCCGGAGATGCAGTACGCAGTGTGAGGTGAGTGTTTCTGCATGTAACGAATGTACGTCGCCTCAGCGACAGCCGAGAGGCCTGCGTTGTTTGCAGGTAGCTCGGCAAAGTCAAAGCCAGTGACCTTGACAAGTGAGGTGAAGCTCTTCTCTTCCATGTCTTTTCCTGCGTCGATCTCCACCTCGCCGACAGGGATCTTCGTTATGGCTTTCTCTGAGCCGCATGAGGCTTTGACCATAGCTTTGAAAATGCTCTCCACGATCTCCTTCATGCGCGCGCCGCCATTAGTGAAGTTGATTTCCTTCACTGCGGCACCTGTCTTCTCCTCCAAGATCTCACCGCCGACGCTCTTCTTGATCGCCTTTTTCGCGGCTGTGACGCAGTCCTCCATTGTGGTGGACACAGCGGAGCTTCGAGCCATGGCAGAAGAGAGCCAGAAGCGGGAGAGCTGGGTAACGAAGAATCCGTTGGAGTGCCTAGCTCAGTACTTCGCCGAGGTGGCTGTACGTCTATTCTGAGCAGTCGTGCTTGACACCGATCTTCGTTGGTTTCTACAAGACGACAGAAGTCCAGGCAAAGGAAGCAAACAGACAGGGTTGCTACGTGTGTGTGTGTGTGTGTGTGTGTGTGTGTGTGTGTGTGTGTGTCTGCTTGTTGTTGTTGTGTGTGATACGATCACGAAATGACTACTGCACAGATTGAGATACGGAGGAGGGGATAAAAGAATGTATGGAGAGAAAAGATGATCACGCCGGTAGCCGAATCGCTGGAGGAACGGTGGAGAGGCTCTGCACGGAGACACTTGGAGCCGCCTTTCCGCCTATCTGCACAACCAACCAGACGGGAGGTGTCCCACTAGTAACAAGCTCTTCAGTGTTGGCAATTGTCTGTAGAGGGGGGAAGAAAGAATGAGTAGCAGTCTGGGTGAAAAAAAGAGAGCAGTTTTCTTCGTGTGTTGTCCTGAGGCAGTCACAACGAAGGTCACCGGAGAAGAAACGTCAGGGCGGCAATCATCGCCGCGCACGTGAAGCCGTGACACAGCAACTCCAGCGGGGTGAAGTGCAGGACACGGCACACCCACCCTTGCAGGTAGCCTGGGGAACTCCACCAGGCGTGAACCCATGCGGCGCACTTCTGTGAGCACAGAACGGTTGCTGCCGGCGGTCGCCCGCTGACAGGGCAAACGAGCTTCTTCGAAGCGGCCTCCTCACCGCGCTCGTGAAGAGCGTTAGAGTCTGTTTGATGCCATTCAGCGAACGGCGTCACGTGCCACCGCTGATCTGGTGACAATGCTGCTGTGGCCCGGAAGTACAACGTACCTGAGTCCCCCTTGGAGCGACATTGGAGGTGGTCGGCGGCCTCAACCACAACTTCGGCAACCGGGTTGCCATAACTGCCGTGATCTGTTATCATCGCAACCGAAATAGAACAGCTGCGGAGGGGGTAGTTACCGATGTATCGGTGGCAACGGCGGGTGTCCAAAGGACCAAGCGCGGTTTGTGACACCACCAACAAAGGCAGCGGCTCTGAGTAATCTGTTGTGGGGAGCCAAAAAAGAGTGAAATCTGTGTTATTTGTGCTGTCCGTCACGATCACAGCTCCGACACGAAGCAGCGGATCCCAGCAGCCAGCGAGTCGCTGCGGATGCGCGGAGTCACCGGTCACGGGAAGCGGAAATGCAGGGTGCAGAGAGGCCCCGCTCTCCCCAAGGACGCGCGGAACATCTGCGAAAAGGAAGTAGCTTTGAGACATGGACACGAGCAGGGGGCTATGCGCTGCCGAGAGCCACGTTGTGAGTGGCATTCCTTCATCGTTGGCGCCGACGGGAATGCTCCCGGTCACACTTCTCTGCAGTATCAACAGGCTGTTTGCCGAGCTGTCCCAACGGAAAACTGCGCGCAAAATCTGTGCCTGGGCTGCCTGCGAAGAGCTGCAAAGGTAAAATACCTCAACTGTGCTAGCAACGCTTCGTGCAATAGCTGTGTGGGCTACTTGCCCACCAGGAGAACGCTCACCCGACGAACAGGCCACGGTTAGCCGCACGCAATGTGCGACAAGAACCGCGGCGTCCGGTGTACAGTACCGCGCCACCAGCGAATGGCTCTTTGTGGTGCGTGGTGACAGCTCCACCGTGAGACTCACCTCCATTGTGCCGTCGTTGCCCGGTGAGGCTGACCAGTTCACAAGGGAGGCAACCGACACCTGCAACTCTACCGGCACTGCCGCAACTGTCCTCTCAGGGAAACGTGCAAGGTGAGTTTGCTGGTGAAAAGTGCATCTGGTCTGCCCGTCAGCCGTGACGCACAGCGCACTCAGCGCAGCCAACGTGCAACAGAGCACAGAAAGCCGCATGATCAGTAGAAAGGAATTTTGGTGCTGAGGTGGTCTGGGGTTTTGGGGCGGGGGGTCGTTTGCGTATTTGGGGGTGGGGGGGTTGGTGGGTTCGCCGGCGTTGGCCTTCGCCGCGAGGCAAAAACGTCCCCCCCCCCTGCCCTCCCCCGCACAGAGCACCGCCCCGCAGACGAAGGCGAGACACACCGCCCGCACGCAACGGCAGCAACCAACGGCAAATGCGAACGGCGCCCACGTTGGAAAGGCGCTGTGGAAACCTGCCCGAGCAAACCACCCGGTATCAGCATTGGTGTCGGCTGGCGGCGGCGCGTCCCCGCTGCGTGCACCTGAAAGAGGCCGCGCCAAGGGAAATGCGGGATGCCGGGCGGCGCCGCAGAGGCACGGTATATCCGCGCCGCATCCGGGAGGCGGGCGTTGGCGACAACCTTGGCGCGCACGAGGGGCGCACCAGCGGTGACCCACGCCAGCGGCCCAGTCGCCGGCAGCGGTGGGCCGACGACAACCCACACCGACGCGACCACCCCGACGACTGCGGACCGAGGCACCCACATTCTGCGCTGTGCTCCGTTCGGTTTGCGTATCAGCTGCGCGCTCCTGTGATTGTCCCTCTGTTTGCTGTTTTTGCTTCGCGTTCATTGTTTCGTGCTCTTCGCCCCTTGTTTCTTGTCCCTCGCCACCCCCTCTTGTTTATTGCTTCTCGTTTCTTGCCATCGCTCCTGTTGCCTCTTTTTTTCTTTTCCTCTCCCAGTCGTCCCGCGTTATTTGTGTTCCTTTCCCCGGAAGGCGCCTTGTGTTCGCGTCTTGGTTTCTGCTCTGTGGTGTTTTCGTCTCCCCGTGCGTTTGGCGCGGCGCCCCCCTGCCCCGGCCTTTGGGCTGGCGGGGAGGGGCCTGGGGCCGCCCGAAATGACTGCCCGGCCGCGGAGCATCTTGCGCGGGGTCTACGCGCGGCGCCCACTGGTTTGGGGCAAGCCCGCGCCACCGACCCGCGCTCGTGGCCTCAGAAGTGGCCTAAGGCTGCGTTTCTTGTGCTGGTCGAACCTGCGGCTAGCCCATGGGTGAAGGGCGTGAGCCACAGTACCTAACAGCACTTTCATACACATACCTCGCGGGGAAAACTGCGAAAAGAGGGTGGTCGAGTGGTTGACAGAGGTGAGGGGTGGTGGCGTGAGTGCCGTGGATACTCTTTGGGCATGGGAAGGAGGTGCGATCGACGCCCATTGGCGTGCCATGTTGCGTGGGGCCTCCGCTTGGGTGTGCCCGCACCGCCTTGAAAGGTCAAGTGTTTTTGGTTCTGTTTTACGCTTTATCGTGGCTGCGTTTTGGTGGCACTGTGAAGAGAGGGAAAGTGACGGTCGCGCTCAGCGGCTTTCCAGCGCAGTGTGAATGACGTCAACGGCACGCTCAAAGTTGACCGCACCTGTCATGACACACAGACTCGGGGACGTGACGTCGTCGCGGCGCACGAGACTTTCCAGACGTTGCCACAGCGCCTCAGGCGTGTCGTCGTAGGCGGAGCGGATCAGGTAGTGGCTCTTGAAGATTGCACGAGCGTCATCGGCGAAGGTACGCTGAAAATCACCCCACGCCGCGGGATCATCCAGCGGCGCACGCCCCACACGTCCGCGCGTCACCGCAGGCGACGTGCTGTGCAGTGCCTCCACGTCCCAATCTAAAAGCACCACAGCCTTCAAGCGGCCGGCCACCGCGGGGCACCACCGCGAGCGCTCTGCACCGCCAGGCAGTGCCTTGGAGACAGACAACGGGTATGACAAGGACATGTTCCAGATTTGCGCGTCCGTGTTGCGCAGGAACGCCGCCATGCCTGCCTCGCTTTGGGTGAAGGCAGGCAACTTGTGGTGCGCCTGGATGAACGTCGCTAGCGCAGGGTTGGGATGTACCGTGCCCATGACGGCGCCGAGGCCAACCTGCACGGGTGCGGGGAGGCTGGCAAACAGAAGAGGACGTGCCCAGTGTGGCTGGACTGCTCCAGAAGTCATCCAGAACGACTCTGCTGCCGTCAGCTGCAGATCCGGCATGGCAGCGAGCGCGTGGAGGGCAAGCGTGGTTTTGCCGCTTCGACGCGGGCCCGCAATCCACACCACGTCACCGCTCCGCACATCCGTCAGCAGTGCACCCTGCAGCCACACACCCTGCAGGGAAGTCAAGAGAGCAGCGGCCAAGGCGAGCTCCATCGCACGGTGGACGTGGTGACCAGCGGAGGTTGTGCCGTTACCACCACCTTCGAAAAGCTCAGCAGGCGTCTTGGCGAAGAGACACCACGCGCTCAGCAGTTCGTTCGCGCTGTAGTAGGGCGACAACTGAAACGGCGGAAGTTGCTTTCCGAGCCAACGCGCTTGCTCGTGCGTACGCAGGATGCTCGACGTCGTGAAGCCCGTTCGCGCGTCCACACGTTGGGAGACAAACCCATCCAACAACAGCTGATCGAGCCAACGTGTCGGCGCGGCGTAACGGGGATGACGGCCGCGGGAGAGCGTGCCGTCGTCGCGCTCCACGACGTCCGTGAAGTGATTGTACGCGTGCTGCTCGCTGCGCATCACCCCATCTAACCAGTTCGTCGCTTCCATCTCCAGCGCAGCCGGGAAGCCCATGTCCTTTGGCTCACCGGCGTGCGCGTTCAGGCACGTTTCTGCCACGACAGACGTCTGTCCACCGTTCGTCTCGTCATCGGGTGCCGGCGATGCAAAGAATGCCGCGTCCACGTCACTTTCCACCCGCTGTAGCACTGCAGGCGAGTTCGTGGACAGCCGCAGTCGAATAGTGCCACTCGCGGTGCTGCTCGCCGAGGCACTGGCTTGCACAGGCAATCTCAACTCGGCGCGGTGCGACGAGGGCAGCAGAGAATCGTTCAAGGTGCTGAAGCGGAGCTGTTGCCAACGCTTCGCGGCCCTCACCGCCGCTTGACGTGTGGCTTTACTAGACATGACTAGGAGAGGAGAAGGCATCGAAGGAAGACGAAGGGAGTGAGTGAGAGGTCGCGATGAGGCACAAAGACACAAAAGTGAAAGGCACACACTGCGGATGGCGACGCAGTGAGAATTGCCTCTTTGCCTACACGGAAATAACAACAACAACAACTGACCACAGCCACCGGAGCCCCATCAGTCAGGAGCGAGCTGAAAAGACAGGGTAGCGCTGTGCTGCCAACCGCTGATCCTACCAGCAGCGTTGGTGTGAGAGAGTCGCAGGGCATCTGCGCGAGAACGACGCCATCCTCTCTCTGGTAGTCGTTCACATTCGTTGTCGCTTTTTGTTTTGCTTGCCACCTCGTGGTCCACAAGCAGAGCTGCCAAACAGCACCTCTCAGATATGTGTGTGATGACCTTCCTTTTTCTTCTCTTCTTGCCATTCACCGGACGGGCGCAACGTGGGAGCGACTGGGTCCAGTCGAACAACCACCGTCTCTCGAACAACAAGGAAAACAGTGGACGGCGAACGCGCACAGAAACACACACACCCGACTGACTGAAGCATACGTGTAAAAAAAAAGGGAAAAAGAGAGAACATGAAAAAAAAAGGAAGAGCATGAGGAACAGGAGGGAAAGAAGACAGTGAAAAACAACAAATGGGCAGAGATCAGGTCTGCCGCGCCCAGCGACTGTGTTGCCAACAACACGAACAGAATCAACGCTAACGGTAAGCGAGAGGAAAAGAAAAGAAGCGCCTGGACACACTGGTTACGTCAAAGCACACCAAAAGAGAAGAAAAAAAGAAAAAAAAAGAAGGACAGGAAGCACTGATGCCTGTCAACACAAGAAATGTTAGTGGTGCGAAAGAGAGGAAGAGCCAACATTACGCAAAAAAGAAGAAAAAAAAGCAAAAAAGTTTGACTTTCCAAACAAAAGCTTTATCAGGCTGAAAAAAAAATGCGGAAGCGCAACGGAAGACGGAGCGGCAGTCGCTGCAGGTGTGAGCAACTTGGACGGAGAAAAAAAAAGTAGCACTAGGGGGAGGGGGGGAGAGGGTGTTGTCCCACTCGCCACCGCTTGGCTTCATTCATTTTATTTTTCACTTTTTTCCTTTCCTTTCCTTTTCTTTTACCGTTCTCAATGTACCTTCCCTCCTTCATTCCCGTCTCAATCACGCCATGCAGACGACATGGACGCTGCCGTTCTTCACTTTTTTATTTGTTTGCATTTCGCTTTCCTTGTTAACACTTTGTTCAGCCACGTTTAGAACAGGAGTCAGTGTCGGCTCTTTTGAAAAAAACCACTGTTACTTGCTGTTAGGGTGCTGCGCAGGACGGTGTAAAACGGAAGAAAAAAAAGAAGAAACAACAACAACACAGATACGCAGTGGTGTGTGCGCACGAACGCGTGCTGAGGGACGGGGAGAGAGGGGAGTGACAAGCTGTTACCCGATTCCGCGCTCCTGGCCTAATGCAATGCCAACAGCAGGACCACACTAGTCGTCCGATGAGAACACACTGACCTCCACGTGCTCCAAGACTTCCTCCAACGGCCGCACGTGCAACTTGGTCATCTTCAGTACACGCTCACCTTCAATCTTCTCGTCGTCTGTCTTCTCTTCCCACATTACATACAGCAAAGCCGCCACGGAAAGGAAGACAATAGCGATGACGCTGCAGAACCACGGCGAGTCGCCGCCCTCCATCACGTTCCAACTGGGTACCAATACCAGCACCAACGCCGTGAGCGGCGAAGAGAGCTGCGTCACGATGGCGCACAGGGCGACGCTGTAGTGGTTGAGGTACGCCCCACCCACATACGTGAAGACGAAGCCGAGCGTGTAGAGGAAGCCAAAGAGGAAGTTCTTCGGTATCGTGAAGACGCAGATGATGCCTTCAAGGAAGTTGCTCCACGTGTTGGCAACGCTGTCACTGTTCCCCCACCACGGCAGCGCATCCGCGGGCAGCAAGGCCAGGGTAAAGCACATCTGCGCCACAGTCTCACCGGCCAGCATGACCAGCTTGACGATCGTGTCTTCGCCCTGGTGATAGCGGACAGCGACGATCTCCTCTGCACGCGCAGCATCTGCGGCGGCCTGGGAGGCCACCGCCTCGTCGCCTTCGATCTGCGCCACCACGCGGTGAGCTTCCGACGAAAAGGAGTCGACTGATGGCGCCGCACTCGCCGAACCGCTGCCGTTTCCCCGAGGGGCTGCGTGATTGTGGATGTGCACGTCGGAGCCGTTGCCGAGCGCCACGAGCGACGGCTCCCGTGGGAGGAGGCTGTGCGCGATGGATGCGTTGGTGACGGCGCCGCCAACGTCGGGATTACGGGCGAAGGAGGCTGCCATGGAGGGTGGCGGCACCGGCAACACCATCGGCACCATGTGTGCATCCTGCTGCTCTTGCAGCAGCAGGTGCTCGGCTAAGGTGCGCTCGTCCAGAATCCCCGCGTACTCGCCCGCCTCGTCCTCTTCCTCCTCTTCGTCGGCGTTGCTGAGATAGCCAGCAGCACGCTTATGCGGATGGTTCTTCCACGCCGTGCCTTGCCCGGCCGCTGTGCCTACCTGGCGCACGCCGTCCTCATCGTCTTCGTCCGCCACGTCGTTGTCGATGACACCGTCCGGTGATGTGTTGCCGCTGAGGATCGCCTTCCTCTGGCTCTTCTTTTTGCGGTGGCGCTTGCCACCCGTCACGTCACTGATCAGGGCAAGGCGATTACGAAGCCAGAAGGTAAAGGATTCATCCTTGGTGTACACGATCATGTAGAGCGACTGAATGACGTTCTGCAGCACCCTGAAAGGGATGGACGCGAAGAAGATGAGAATCCACCACCGCCCATCCTCCATGTGCTTGCCTTCCTTAATCACTCCGTAGAGTGAGGCTGCCAAGATGCCGGTGATGGTCAGCGCGAAAACCGCGATAATCCATGGGTTCCAGTACTTGCGCGGGTCCTTGAGAATCCACTTGGACATAAACACCGCGTAGAGCGGCGAGAGGTTGGTGAAGAGCGCCTGCAGAACCTCTGAGGTGTGAGACGCCGCGTACGTCGCGAGCCAGCTGTTGAAGGTGTCGCAGAAACCAATGGAGATGAGCAGCGTCCAGCCGTAGCGGTGCTTGGCAAAGCTCAGATTCGGCCGCTTGATGATGATGTAACCAACGCACCAGAACAGGAAAAAGAAGGAGAAGAGAATACCGGGCACCGCGAAGGCGGTGTAGTTTCCAGGTGTGCCGTCCGCTGGGAAGCTCACAAGCCAGAAGTTGAGCATCAAAATCTGCATAAAGTTGCCCACCATCACCAGCGCCACGAGTACAGACACGAAAACAATCTGCCGCCAGGTCATGCCACGCGCGCGGTCGACAAGGTTGCGAGCCGAAGCGATAATGGCCTCCGTGGGCTTCGCCAGCGAGGGGCAGTGTGCGCAAACGCACGGTGTTGTTGCCGTATCTTCTCCTGGCACGTCGCTCTCCGCGATGATGTGTGGTGTCGCCGGCTCGACGTCTGAATAGGCGTCTCCGGGACGGTCGTGGATGGAGTGGTCACGGCCATGGCTGTGATTACCGTCAGGGAGTGGAGTGAGCCCGCGGTGTCCGTCGTCGCCATCGTCGCCACCGTCGCCATCGTTGGTTGACACGACGGAGAGCGAAGGCGAGCGTGCATCAACCGCCGTGTGCCAGTGCGCGGCGGCAGGCACGTCAGACCCGTGGGGCACGCTCTCGCCGTGCTCGGGTAGCTCGACGGTGACCTGCGACACGTGCGCGGCCGGTGTCGGCACGGACACCACTACAGCTGCGCTCGCGCTGTTGCCCCGGTCGGCATCGATGGTAGTCCCTTCCGTTGCTTGTGCAGGCTGGAGGGTGTTGCGCCGTGGTGATAGTAAATCAGGCGGCTTCGTGCCTGTCGTTTGCATCCAAATCACACGAGCTGCACGCGTTTGGGGAGGCGCGGGAGAGAACGCTTGACGAGGTGGCAACGGCGTGTGCACGCACGCGCGGAAGGTGAGTGAGAAAAGAAGGGAGAGAGAAAGAACCGCTAGTACGCGGTCTCGTGAGTGGAAATAAAAGTAGTCCCCGCTTACAACCAGAATACCAAGCGAGCGAACGAGCTCAAGCGAGAGAGAGAGAGCACTATGGAACAGAGAATGAAAGGTACACCACAACCCACACGCACCCATGAACAACGGCACCACAAGGGGAAAAACAGAAGCCAGACCGGCAGAGAAGAGAAGAGGAGAGAGAGTGAGGGAAGGAAAGAAAAGCGCGTGCCTGCGTCGAACCAAGATGCGATAGAACAACGAAGAATACATACACGCGCGTTGAACCACGCACACACGCACACACACACACACATTTGAGGCGAAACCACTGTCCACACGCCGATGAATGCCGCGTGGTGCTTGTACGCGCGACCGACGGCACCTTGGCGAAGCGACAGAGTGTGGATGGCGCACGTAAGGGCAAGCGAAGGAAGACTTGCCGTGCGTAGGCTCATTCGTTATCTGGCGCTAATCGCGTACATGGAGTGTGTCGTAGGAACGGTTGAAGAGCGCTATTTTGTGAATCGGAAATAGCTCAGAAGGAAGACGCACGAACACGTACACGTACACACACACAAAAAAGCAAGTTGAACCTGACCGGTCAATAGTCGTAGACATCCACTTCCAGCCTCTCGTAGGCACGCGCAGAGCCATGCATCTCCAGTTTCAGCTCCAGCTCACCGGCCTCCTTGATCGAGGCCGTCTTCTCGTCCCACACCACGTACACGAACGTGCCGGCCACCAGCAGGCACACGGCGACGAGGCTCACGTACCACGGTGCGGCGTCGCCCGTGACGTTGAGAGCAGGGAAGACAATCAGCAGGAGCGCCGTCACGGGACCGGACAGCTGGCTCACCATGGCACACAGTGTGACGCTGTACTGGTTGAGGTAGGCCGCACCGATGTACACAAGCACGAAGCCGGCACTGTAGAGCGCACCGTAGGCGAGGTTGTTGGGGCAGTTGAAGAGGCAGTCCAGGCCTCGAATGAGGTTTGTCCACGCCTCGCTGACAGAGCTGCTGCCGCCGTACCACGGCAGCGCATCCATCGGCAGCCACAAAAGGCAAAGCAAGGCCTGCACGGTTGTACCACCGGCGAGCATGACGAGCTTCACGGCGATGTCATCGCCGAGCTTGACACCGTTCGGTGCGACTCCTGGCTCACGTGCCTCCGGTGCGGAGGAGAACCTTGCGCGTGAACTCGTGTCAGACGGCCGACCATCTGGATGATCCACAGACTCCACGGATCCGTACTGATCACGCGCCGACTCGCTCGCCTGGGAATCTCCGCTCGCGCCGTCAATGACGCCTTCGACGAACACCACGTTGGCCCGGTCAGCCATGTCGTCCGTGAACCACAGCATATACACGGTCTGCCCAACATTCACGAGCACCGTGAACGGTACCGAGAGGAAGAACAGAAACACCCAGCACTTGCGAGAGAACGCGCTCTCCGTGCGCTCGGCGGTATCGGTGCCGTGCCTTTCGTCACTGGTGTCGTCCTCAAAAAGCAGGTAGGAGGAGGCCAGGCAAATGCCGCTGATGAGGAGCGTGAAGCCAACGACCACGAAAGGGTTCATGTACCGCCGTCTGTCTCTGAGGAACACCTTGGTGAACACCGCAGCGTAGACAGGCACGAGCGAGAGAAAAATGGCCTGCAACACCTCTGAGGTGTGCGACGCGGAGTAGATCGCGAGCGTGCTGTTGGCCGCGTCGGCAAAGCCAATACTCACTAAGAGCCCGAGGCTGCGGGGCTGCCAGGCGAAGCGCATGTCTGGTCGGCAGGTGACGACGTACGTCGCCAAGATGGCCAAGAAGAACACCGAGAAAAGAATGGCGGAGACGGTGAGAGTCGTGTAGTTGCCCGGAACGTCTCCGGGGAAGGCGTCCAACCAGTGGTTCAGAAAGATGACCTGCATCGCACCACCGCACAGCAGCAACAACACAATGAGTACCACCCGGAAGAGGGAGGATGGAGGCATCTGCGCGACGCGCCCGCGGAGCGTGTGCAGCACAGCACAGACGGTGCCGCACACGGAATCTGCCTCGTGCCACTGTTCGGAACCACCGTCGCCCATCGTGGCTTCTTCCGGTGTCTCCACCACCGTGGTCGCCGGCTCGTTGCGCACAACTGACCGGTTTCTTACATCCGCCATGACGGCTACTGAACGCTTTTCCTTCTCAACGACGCGACAAGGGACCTGCGATGATGCAGGAAGCGACGACACACACGCGGAAAAAGCCGACTGAGACACTAACACACGTGTGTCGGTAAACGCGTCGAGGAGATCGGCGCGGGAGGGAGGGAGAGGAGAGAGAGAGAGAGGAAGAGACGGCGCACGAGCAGGTGCGTCTTGCGAACAGGAAAAAAGAAAAGATAATAGTTGGCGGGTAGGAGGGAGAAAAGAAAGGACCTGATCAAAAAAACAACAACAAAGGAAGGGGAGGAGAAGAGAAGCAAGCAAACGGGCTGTTGCCTCAGTTCAGGTAGATTCACCTGACAATGGTAGGGTGAGCCTCAAAAAGGTCACACAAGCAAAGAGTGGAAGAAAACAAAGATTGAACCCACCTGGCACGCTGTGGGCGCGGAACGATCGAGGGAGTGGGAGCGCGTAATGCAAGAAGGACGCAAACAAAAGAAATAAACAAGGGGCGCCACGCAGGCGGAGCTGTAATGCGTGAGAGCAATAGCGGATTGAGCCAGTGACAGTGGACGCACTTGCTTCAACTGGTGGGCACCACGACGCGAAGAAAATGCGAAAGAGGATGGAGGGCGGGGTGAGAGAGGAAAGTGGTGGTGGTGGTGTGGATGGGGTGGGTGGAATGGAGCACACCAGCTTCGTCAGCGCGCGTTGGAGCGATGCCGTATCACAGACCGCATTCGCTGCGGTCCACTATGACTGACCTGAGCTGGCTTGTCCACGACAGCAGCCACGAATCAGTCTTCAGCACACCGCCGATGAAACCGTGTGTGTGTAGGTATGTGTGAGGGAGGTGAACAAAAGAAAAAATGTGTTGACGTGAGAAGCATGAAAGCAAACTGGAAGCAAAGGCAAGTGGCATTGAATGAGCGACGTGCAGTGAACAGAGCGGAGGAGGACACATGTGCATATATAGAGGAGCGAATGGAGCGATCACTGTCATGAGTGCGTTGTGACCGAGAAGTGACTACCAGGCACCGCTTGGCAACCTTCCGCCGTTGTTGCGCTCGGCGTCACCCTTCGACATCTACGGTGACGTACTCGGCACGCCTCGCAGCGAGATTGGCCAAACCGTGCATATCCAGTTTCAGCTCCAGCTCACCAGCCTCCTTGATCGAGGCCGTCTTCTCGTCCCACACCACGTACACGAACGTGCCGGCCACCAGCAGGCACACGGCGACGAGGCTCACGTACCACGGCGCGGCGTCGCCCGTGACGTTGAGAGCAGGGAAGACAATCAGCAGGAGCGCCGTCACGGGACCGGACAGCTGGCTCACCATGGCACACAGTGTGACGCTGTACTGGTTGAGGTAGGCCGCACCGATGTACACAAGCACGAAGCCGGCACTGTAGAGCGCACCGTAGGCGAGGTTGTTGGGGCAGTTGAAGAGGCAGTCCAGGCCTCGAATGAGGTTTGTCCACGCCTCGCTGACAGAGCTGCTGCCGCCGTACCACGGCAGCGCATCCATTGGCAGCCACATGAGTGTGAATACACATTGGAAGAGTGTTTGCAGACAGAGCATCGTCAGCTTCACGGTGGTGTCGTCACCGGTGGGGCGAAGACGACCTGCACTGAGCATCCACGCATCTCCGCTGTCCTCGGCGCTGGTGTCTCGCGGGTCCTCTGGTGCGCGCGCCACGGCCGGTGTGCTCGCGACGGAGACGAGCGCTGGCTGCGGCGGTGCGGTGTGCCGAGTGGCGAGCGCCGCATCGCGTGTGGGCATCATTGTCATCATCATCGCCGGCATGGTGCGGCGCTGGTGGCTGTGGGAGGAAAACGGTCCACGCAGCGGCGCCAGACGTGCCACGGAGCCGGGGTGGCGGTACACGTTGCTGACGCGCCCACTCTGCGGGGCATGCGCGGACCACTCCCGTTCCTCCCCGTCCTCCTCGCCGAAGAAGAGACGAAGAGGGGCACCGTCATCAGCCGCTGTGACGCGGTCATGGCGGTAACTGCCGCGCACGTCCTCTCCAGGGCGGACACGCCCCCGCCGCCGGTCGTCATCTTCGACGATGAAGTTGGCGACGTAAGTGAGCAGGTCGGGGTCGTGTGTGTACCGCAGCATGAAGAGAGTCTGAAAAATGCCCATCAACACCTCAAGAGGGATCGCCGCGCAAAAGAGAAGTGCCCACCACCGCTGGTGTGCAGCACTGTCGGGCTCTGCGGCCGCGTCGCTGAGCAATGCTGCGCGACCGCCGCTGCTTGACGAGGCGTCACTGCCGTCGTTGTCGACGCCACCACCACCGAGACTGGCTGTCGTGGCGACGAACACCCCGGCAACGATGCACGCAAAGCTCATCAACACCCACGCGTTGCAATAGTGCCTGTGATCTCTCAGAAACAGCTTGGTAAAGAGAGAAGCGTAGAGAGGCACCATGGAGACGAACAGCGCCTGCAGCACCTCCGGCGTGTGTGAGGCCGCGTAGATGGAGAGTGCACTGGTCAAAGTGTCCATCGCCGCCGCGCGCATGAGCAAGCCCCACGCACGCGGCTCACGCATGAAGCGCAGATCTGGTCGTCGAACGACCACGTAGACACCAAAGAGGAGCAAGAAGAAGAGAAAGAAGATGACACCGGAGACGGCGAATATGGTGTAGTTGCCTGCCACACCGGGCTCACCGTCGGCACCCTGTGCGGGGAACTGCCGCAACCAGAAGTTCAAGACAATAATCTCTGTCGCCTGCCCGCCTAGCACACACGCGCACAACACAACCACACGCAGCCACATCAGCGGTGACATGTGCATTAGCTTCGTGAGACACTGATGAACGGCCCCTCCTTCACGCGCCTCCTCGCCATCGGCACGCTCCAGACGGTGCATCGAGTCTTCAGAAGCAAACGCCGTGACGCTCTCGGGGCGGCCGTATCGGGCTTCGTCCTCGAACGCATTGGCGTCAGGTGTGGCCGCTGCCATGGCGCCACTGCGGTGCAGCGGCGGCACAGACTGCGTCGACGGAGCCGTGAGCGCCGCCGCGTGGCGCGTCGAAGAACCCGTCCCGAGAAGGTTGTCGAACCACGCACTGGGGTCGTCAGCTTCCGGAGTGCGATCAGGTGAATGCGTGGATTGACGATCCATAGCGTTGCTGTGAGGGACACATAAACAAGCACAAACGGGCAAAGGTGGTACACCAACAAGCCACACCAAGAGCAATACAAGAGAGAGAGAAGAGAGAGAGAGAGAGAGAGAGAGAGGAGAGGGAGGAGGAGTGAAAAGGAGTGCTTTCTTCTTCCCTTCCGTGTGCGAGTGCGTGTATGTGTACGCAGTGCGCTTTCAGGCCTGGACGGCGCCCGGTGCGTCTATGTGCGCGTGCGAGGGAGACAGAGACAGAAAGAGGGTGAGCAGTGCCCTGTGTGAGAGGAAAGTCCATACCCAAGACCGAAGACGACAGGTGCCCTTGCTTTTCACGGTTGCCTCTGCGCTCCATGCCCTCCTCCTCCTCTTCTTCCTTTGTCTTGGTGGACATTGGCCGTGCAAGGTGTGTGGTGCCCGTGGCTGTTGAGTGTCTCTGTGTGAATAGCATTAGCGTTACAAGCGAACTTCATCACCTCCCTCCGGCAACAACAACATACAAGACAAAAAGAGGGAAAGGTGTGTATATGCACGAAGGCCATCCAACGTGCCTCTTGTTTTACCTGTCCCCCCTCCCGTCACCCTTCTCACGCGCCAGGGAGTGCGTCCAGCGCTTTGAGCAGATGAATCACCTCGTGTGAAGCGGTTTTCGCTTCCTGCTCAGACCCCACACCGGCCAGAAACTCGTATCGCAGGCGGTACAGGAAGGCCATCTCCATCGACGTCTCCCCGTACTGCTCGGCGAAGGCCTTCTTGGCGGTCTCGAACAGTCCAGTGGCGTAGAGGTAGTCGCGCGTGTCGGCGTACATGCAGGCCATGGCGAGCAGCACCCAGGCGGCTTGAGCATTCTGCCGCTGGTCATTGGGGTACTGTGCACGATTCAGGTTGAGGGCACGGTCGAGCACGGCACCGGTTTGCTTCCGACAAAACTCAATTGACATCTTGCTGCGGTCCTGGACGTCGGCGAAGATCATATCAGACGACGTCGCCACAGTGAGCAGAGGGCTTTGTGTGAAGAGCTGATGGGGGAGGAAGACGGGGCTGTCGCGCGTGGACGTGGCCTTGGGACGCGGGGCGTTGAGGAGGAACGTCGCGTAGCTCCGCATGCACACCGCGTAGGCTTGCGCCTCAAACTCCCTCTCCGGCAACTTGTCTGTGGACATGATACCATCCGCGTCCAGAGGCGTGTTGAACGGTGCCGCATAAAACTCTGCGGCCTGCTCGAACAGCTGCGTCACGGCGGCATCGACCTCGCCGGGCTGCACCGTTGACCAGTGAAAGATGCGCGCGGCGATTTCCGCCTGCATCAAGAAGAACAAACCCAGCTCTGGTTGGTGGAGACGGGCCTTGAGGCCGTCAAGGAGCTTGTTGTCGCGCTGCGTCCACTCAAAAACAGTCTGTGTTGCCTTGTTGACATCCTTCTGCGCGTAGAGCAGGTGCCCATCGAGGGGTATGCGCAGGATCGCACGGAGAAGCATCAGCTTGGGGATGTACCAGCGAAGATCGGGGTGAGACTGGCCGTGTGTCTCGACAGCGCGCGTCACAAGGCGCAGGAGCTCCTCCAGCCGATCCACCACCATGGGAAGCGTCAGCACATCGGCTGGGGCATCTTCTCCGCCAACGCACAGCTTCCAATCCTTTGGCAACGCCCGCTTTGGGGGAGGCGGCGTGCGCGTCTTGGCTCCTCCACTCGCCCCACCACCGCTCTTCACGCGCAGCGACTTGCCTGAAGCCGGCGAGGACGTCGCTGCGGATGACGACGATGACGACGGCGTGGTGGGTGCCGGCGGTGGGGTGTTGAACGGTTCCGTGTTCAACGCACAGAACGCCTTGATAAAGTGCGCGAGGATGACGAAGGCCGTGTCGAGCTGCTGTACATCCGATTTATCCCACGTGTCGTTGTAGAAGAGCAGCTTGGCAGACTGTGCGAGGATGGTCTTCTGCACGTGCATGTGCTTGCCGTACACGGGGCGAGGCAGCTGCTCAACGCCGTTCAACAGCTCAAAACGGACGGCGTAGAGCGGGCGAAGAAGGTTCGGAATCGACGCGTTCACCGGCCTGTGCACGCCGCCAAGGCTCTCCAAGATTTCGATACCGCGCTCGAGGGAGAGCAGACCCTTGTCGCGCTGCTTCCCACACGCCTCGCGCTTCGCGGGGTCCAGCTGAAGGAGGTCGTTCGTCGTCGTTGACCAACGCGGCGCGGTCGTGAAGACCAGCTTCGCCCTCCGTTCGGGGTCCACCGTCGAGTCAACCTCACCGTCGCTACCAACAGAGGCGAGCGGATTGTCGATGACAGTACGCGTCGACTCCGGTGTTTGTGTCAGTGCCTGTGCCTCCTTGATCTCGGGGATGCCCATGGACTGGCAGTGCGTCTTAGGTTGAAAGCGCGGGGTGTAGAAGGCGAGGTCTGACGCGTAGACAAAGTTGTGCGGCACGCACGTCGACGCAATGGCCGTCAGTGACGCCACCGTTCGTCGCAGCATCGTGTCTATACCTGCGTGTGTGTGCCTGTGTGTGTGTGTGTGTGTGTGAATACAACTGGACAGAGTTTTCTCCACCACGAACTGTGTCGCCACTGCTGCCTCTTCTGATTTTGGTTGAAAGCAGCCGACGAAACGCTCAGAGACCAGTCTGCAAAGAGAGAGAGAGAGAATGGGTGAAGGCGAGGGAGCAGGAATGGACGGGGTGGAGCCTAAAAACGCCCCTTCCCCGAAGACGACACTGAATTTGCCTGATGGTGAAAGCACAAACCGCGCACACGCACACACAGATCACATGAGGTGCCAGCGACGCGCTCTCCCTTCCACCTTCCTGTGAAGCGGGGAAGACAGGGCACAACAAAGCGCAACGTTCAGGAAGAGGAAAAACAGAAGGGAGCTGCTGGCGTGCCCCGACGAGCCACTAAGAGCAACCAGAATGTCGCGCGCCATTTCCTCAACTAGAATTGCTCTCTTCTCCCTCTCTCTCACTTTTTTTTTATCGTAGAGGAAGAAAACAAACAAACAACAACAACAACAATGTAAACCGAGTGATGACACGTGCCCGAATCTCCCTCAACGGTCGGCGATGACCCACACCGTCACTGTCACAGGCCAAACGCGCAAACGGTTCACACCTGCACGCGCTACTACACTAGCGGACAACAACAACACTGACATCAACAATAACGTGCCAGCAGAGAACAGCACCCTCGACAAACACCACCTCAACCAGCCACGGCGGCGCCCCATCCTTCGTGCACGGCACACAGCTGGCGTGGGCCACTGGCGCCAAGCGTTCACACGTCGTCGGGCACTCATTGATCACACAGGGGAGAGAGAAAGAGACAGAGCCAGAGAATGAGCGAACGAAAAAAAAGCCCAAGAAGAAAGAGCTTCTCTCTCTCTCTCTTTCTCTGTCTCGTCATTGTGCCCCCACGTCTCTGCACCTCCCCTCCCTTCTTCCTCGTTCCCTTCCGGCTTTCTCAGTTTTTCAGTTAACGGGTGAAATGCAGTTCCACCTTGTCCTCCACATCGCTCTTCACTGTGGATGCCTGGTCGGCGTACTGGCGCTTCATACCACCGGGAATGGTCGCCAATTGACCTCGGCGAATCAACTCCACGCGCTCCCAGAATTGCCGCTCATCGCGTGCCATCTCCTTTTTCTGCTCGCGAATGATAGCCGCGTCATCGAGACAGCTTCCATTGGGGATGGTGCTGCCTGCGGGCACCGTCGCCGCCTCCAGCTGCAAGAGTGCTGGCGTGAAGAGTGGGTGCACGGAGCCAATGCGGATCGCGTCGGGCGTGCAGTCCTCCGCACTCAGAGCGACCACGGGCCCACGCCCCGCACTGCCGCCGGCTTGTGTGGTCTTGTCACCGGGCTCGACTGCTTTGGGGCTGACGCCGAAGCGCATGGCCTGCATCCACGGTGTGGCCAGGACGGTCGTCAAGCCGTTGTCAAAGCGGGGAGCCATCGAGATGGCGTCTTCGTTGTACCAGTGACGCAGCTCACCCGCACTCGCGAGCTGTGAGTTGTGCGTGAGGGCACGATGATGGGCCTCTTCCTTGGCTGCGCGGATTTTCTGAATAGCCTCCCAAGTAGCCGCGCGAATGCTCGAGGACAGGCGGAACAGATCCACCCCCGCCGCGGCGGTCGCCGGTGTCTTGGCGGCCTCTTCCTCGTCCGCCGGCGCCGCCTCTGATGCTGTTGAAGGCGACGACGACGTGGACGCCGCAGAGGGGCGGTAGTAACTCTCCCAAGTTGCCTTGTCGATCAGCTGAATGCCCATGACGGTACCGTAGCCCGTGCACGTCACCTGCACGCCGTTGCACACGCCCACGAACGTGCGCCGCGCGAGGCTGCGGTGTGCCGCCTCCAGCTGAAGGCGATGACGTAGAACGCCGACCAGATTATTCGTAAACCTAAAAGACATGATTTTGCTTTCCCCCCTTTTCCGTGTTTAAAGAAAAGAGGAGTCAACGCGCCACAGACGTGTGTGAAGGGAAAAAGAAAATAAGGAGTGAGTGTACGTGTGAGAGGCCGGTAAGATATGTGCGCGTGTGTGTGTGTGTGTGTGTGTGGGAAGGAGAAGACGCCAGCATCGGCGTCTTCCACTCCGTGCTTCTGCTACCCTCCACACTCTGTCGCACCAGCCCTTGCTGGGAGATATTCGTTCTCTCTATCTCATACACATTGCACTCGGCGAGACAGCTATCCGCTGTTGCCACACCGGTATCGCCGTTCTTTGGACACAACTAAAAACACGATTGGGGTCCTTTTTTTTGTTTTCTTTGTGATTTGATCGTGCACTTCAGTTTCCGAAAGGGCACGCGCACTCTTCTTTTTTTTTTGCAGAATGGCGCGTGGCGAAGGACAACACGCATGCGTATCAGAGAGTTAAGACTCGCAATAGAGGTCGTGTTTCTTTCGGTCGTCACTGCGCCACCCTCCGTGTTCATCCTTCGCCACTGCTCTCTCTCCTCTTCTTTCTCTTCTCTCCCCTCACCACATCGACTGGTCCGTGCATGCTTCTTCATGTTTTCCGTTTCGTTTGTGCGCTTCGGCAATGAATCAGTCACAACACACGCGCCAACACACGAGCGCGGACGGGAGAGAGAGAGAGGGAGAAATAAAATCAAATAAATCAGTTGACACTGGGGGAAAAAAAGAGAAACGACAAAAATAAGTTTTTTTTTAAAAACAAGGGCACGTGAAAGAGAAGAGGAATTCACCGCACACAAACACACATCGTGAAGTCAAACAGCACAATGAGTTGACTGAGCGGATCATTCTTCGCGGCTCTCCTCTTCTCTCTCTCGCCGCCGCCATTTTCAGAAGTGAGAGAAGGCGATAAAACAGCTATTGCTTTTCACTCTTCTTTCAATGCTGTTCTTGTTTTTTCTTCTTCTCTTGTTGGCTCGTTTACAGCTTGCTGAAGTAGCCGTCGACGGAAGCCTTGGGGTCGGGCTTCATCGTGGGCTTGCCGGGCTGCCAGTTGGCGGGGCACACCTCACCGTGCTTCTCCACGAACTGGAAGGCCTTCACGAGACGGAGCACCTCCGCGACGTTGCGGCCGACGGGGTTGTCGTTGATGGTGAACTGGCGCAGGTTGCCCTTGGGGTCGATGATGTACACACCGCGGTACGCAATGCCCTCATCCTCCTTGAGCGCGCCGTAGGAGCGGATGATGGACTTAGTCTTGTCGGCGATGATGGGGATCTCCATCTTGCCGAGGCCACCCTTCTTGCGGTCGCGCTCAGTCCAGGCAAGGTGCGAGAACTCGCTGTCCATGGAGCAGGCGACAACCTCGCAGTTGATAGAGCGGAACTCGTTCGCGTGGTCGGAGAACTGGCAGATCTCGGTCGGGCAGACGAAGGTGAAGTCCATGGGGTAGAAGAAGAGCACCACCCACTTGCCCTTGAAGGACGCAAGGCTGATCTTCTTGAAGGTGCCATCGGGCATCAGCGCCATCTCGTCGAAGGCGGGGGCCGGCTTGTTCAGGCGGGGGTAGCCAGACATGTTTCCGAAGCGATAAAGGACGAATAAGTTTTTGGCGAATGTTCGCGAGACACTTGAGTGCGGATGACGTGACTGGCGGAGAGAGAGCCGACGAAAACAAAAAAATGCAGAGATGATGTGCGTGTGTGTGAGAGAGGAGAGAGGAGAAGAGGAATGGAAAATCATGGCAAGAGGTTTTTGTAAACCTCTTTCAGCGGCTTCTGTACTTCCTTCTTCGTCCACTGCCTAGAAAGGTCGAGACGGGGGGGGGCGACAAACCAGAGGCGCCCCCCGTCCGTCGTCACTGGTGGATTTCCTTCGTGCCTTCTTTTCTATCTTGGGATCACGAACAACGCGACTTCGTCCGCGAACACACGACGAGAAGACGTGAAGGCACGTGACGGCCGAAGCGGACATGCCGTCTCACCATTGACGTGATGTTTATGCGTTTCTTTCTTTTTGTGGGAGATAAACCACGGAGAACGGGTGACGACACATCAGGACCCACACACACAACAACGGAGAAAAAAAAGAGGAGGATGAACAGTCACACCACAGTCAGACGAGGGGATGCATCTATCTTCCTTTGCACACAACTACCCATTTCGGAAATCAAGAAGAAGTGAAACACGTTAGTGTTCCCGCGGGGTATGCGTATGTGTGTGTGTGTGTGTGTGTGTGTACTGTTCGTGGTACCATTAACGACGCGATTAACACTTAGTGAGGGTGGAGGTGAACACGACCGTTGCAGAGAAAAGGACAACGAAATAAAGAAGAAGAGAGAGAGAACCAAGAAAAGGGGCGACGCGCCGGAGGGCACTCTACCTCACTCCGCATGGCGCGGCTTGACACGCTAACAACAGCAGCAACTTACCCACCTCTCTCCCTCTCTTCTTCTTCGCGTCGCCCATCCCATATTATGGTTGTACTGACGATCATTATTGAGCTGGCCTTCACCTCTTCCTTCTTATCGGAGCCTTCTTCTCCGTCTACCACGCCTGGTAAACGTATTCGCCGGAGGTTTCGACGTCGGCCACCTTGCCCTCCGTGCGCGCCGCCACTTCCAGAACGGTGATCTTACCGCCGTGCTCCACCGGCGTGTACGCCTTAATCGTGCCGCGCACAGTCTCGCCGGCGTTCACGGGAAGTGGCGAGCGCAACGCCACGCTGACCTCCGTCCATGCGTTGTGGCCACCGGGACGAATGCCGATGACGAAGTTCGAGCCTGTATCGTACTTGTTGTGGAACGTCGCGTCCACGAAGAAGCTCAAGTAGTCGATCGTGGCATCGCGTGTGACCTGGATAGTGAAGTCGGCAGAGAAGCCCTTCTGCGCAATCGCCGTGGGGCTCCAGCGGGCCTCCACGGGGTTCTCCACCTTCTTGAGGCGATCTTCCTCGGCCTGCTTGGCGCTGGCCTCGTAGCGGGTCAACTCCTCGTCGGTGAGCGGAGGCAAGGTATCGAGGTCCACCTCGTGTGCACGGCAGGTCGTCGTGACGATGTTGTTACCTGGGATGGCGCAGCACTCCACCTCCCGGCGCACCAGCTCCTTCATCGGCTCCATCCGAAAACCGTAGACGTTGCTCCAGTAGTCTTCGGTCTCCATGCGGAAGTGATAGTCAGAGGTACCGGCGACGTGAATAGAGGAGTGATTCGGGCAGAGCACGCCCTCGGGGGCCAGGAGATGGTCGCGTGCGTAGAGAACATCCTCAAGCACCTCGTCGTTCAACAGGAGCGCACCCATCCACTCGCACAGCACAACGTCGAAAGCAGCGCACGGCAGCTGCTTGAGCACATCACGCAGGCGCCCGCGCAGCAATGTCATGTTCTTAATACCGTTCTGCTCCATCACCACACGCGCGGCATCAACCACGGCGGAAGTGTCGATCGCCACAACCTGCTTCGCACCGCTGCGTGCCGCTAGCATTGAGAGAAGACCCATCCCGCAAGACAAGTGCAGCAGCGTCTTGCCCTTGATGTTGCGCAGCACCGCGTCGTACGCGCGCTCACGGATCGCGTCGTGGATGTACGAGACATTACTGGAGATGCGTGCCGCGGAGTCACCGTAGAGTGTCTTTGACGTGGCGTGCTTCTCTGTCTCTGTGGCAAGAAGAGACTCAGTACACACACGCGGTGCCGCGCTGGCTAATTTGTGGCTGCCGCCTTTCTTGGGTGCGGGCATCGATCGACAGCTGTGAGATGTGATCTTTGTGTGTGTGTGTGTGTAAGCGGGGGTGAACAGGCGAGTAGAGGGGGGGGGGGACCTTGGGCCTTGGCTGGTTCTGCACGGCGAGCACGACTTTTCTTCTTTGCACACAAGACAACGTGGCAGGAAGCGGAGGGGAGGAGAGAAGCACGAAGATGAATGGGGAGGTTGGTCCGACGTGAGGTGACGGGACGCACATGCGTGAAGCGAGAGAGGTGGGAGTGGGGTGAAGCGAGAAGAGGACAAAGACAAATGCTGGATGACAGCACGGACCCTTCCGCCACAATAAACACAGCATGATTGTCAAGGGAGACTACAACTACGCACAGATACACACACACAACACACACACGAGCAACTCACGACGGTGCTTTGTGCGTATCGAAAAACTGCTTCAGCCCGCGAATGCACTGCGGGAAGCCGCCAGTCGCGACGGTGAGAGAAGGCTGTAGCCACCCAGATACCCGCTGACGGACATCGCGCCGCTCCACGTAGCGGTCATCGAGCAGCACAATGGTCGCGTAGTCATTCACGTGCCGGATGCAGCGACCAATGCTCTGGTTCACCGTACGCATGCACATGTCCGTGTACAACCGCCACTCCGCAGGAGAGAACGGAATCTCCAGGTCCACATCCGCCTCAGAGGCAACCTCGTGCGGTGGGAGTGGCAATCCTTCTGCGCGCGAGGGCGTCACCCCACCTCGTCGCGTGCCATCGCCGACCGCCACCGCTTGGTCCACGTCACCGCTGAGGTGCCGCAAGTGCAGTCGCAGCTCCGGGTCCGATGGAGACGCAAAGGGCATGCCGACGACGACGACGCAGCGACCAAGATCATCGGCGAAGTTGATGCCTTCGGAGAGACGACCACCCATGACGGCAAAAAGAATAGCACCTCGGCGGGCACCGGACGATGAGGGTGTTTCGATCCACTCGCGATACGCCAGCAGGAGGTCGTCCATGGTGCTAACAGCCTCAGCAGGCGCCGCCAACGTCGCCCGACCTTTCATGGCCTCACCGCCTCGACGGCAGCTGGCTTCACGGAAAACCTTCTTGACAGCGTTCAGCGCATTCCAGCGGTGTGCGCTGTCCTGCTGCAGAAAGTCGACGAAGCGGGATTCCACGTCGAAGCTTGTGAAGAAGCAAACCAGACCCGCCGGTGGCATCACCCGCGCAACGTTAAGCAGCGTCAGGGCGAGCTCAGCAAAATCGCTGCCGCCTATGCTGGTGGTGGTGCTGTCCGCACCCACCGCGTCGACGGGTGTGTGGCGAAAGATGAGCTTCCTGCCGCTGGGTCCCGACCCGAGTGCCCACACCGCCACAGACGACGAAGGCACGACGTGACCTTCGCGAATAAGACAAATCGGTTTGTGTGCTGCCGCCGGCGGTGAAGTAGTAGTAGTAGTAGTACCCGTGGTGGTGGTGGTGGCGGCCAGGATAGCGGGTGACATGGCGAGAAGCGGCGCGCACGTGAGCGCGAGAGGCTGCATCGTCCCGCCAGCCAACACAGTCGCCCGCGCCGCGCGCAACACGGGCAGCAGCGTGTGGGTGGCGGGATGGAGCTGCACGAGCGTCAATTCTAGACTCTCGGCGGCACCGGTCACCGACTCATGCAGCAGCAAACGGGAGCTGTCGCTGGAAAGATAAAACCAACGAAGGAAGTTCTCCATTCGATGGAGCGCGCGACGTGCCAGCGACACACAGACCTCGTTCGTGAGAGGCGCCGCGCGTGCGGAGGGCAGCGGTGCGACGCACGCGGAAGCCGCGAGAAGCTGTGCGAAGAGCGGCATCAGTCGTGTGTGTTGGCTGGCGTCGTCGCCCGAAGTGGTCGCCTTCTGCGCGGCGATGGCGCGCTTGGTTGGTGCCGCCACCGCCGCTGCCGCCTCTTGGCGCTCGTGGTCCAGCCCGTAAAGCACCATGCCGTGAAGTTTGGGAAACAGACGCGAGTCGGCCAAGAAAGCAAGAAACGCGAACACATCCACGTGGTCGACCTCAGCCGCGAAGATGAACGAGGTGAAGGGTACCACGCGCATGGCACCGCCTTCACTGTCTTGACGTGCCTTGAACATCGACGACGACGCACCGCGCAGCACCTTGCCGAGGAACAAGTCCATCTCGCGCAGCCGCTGCTTCGACTTGCTCAGTAATCTCTTCTCGTAGCGCGTCAAGTAGATTTGCACGAGTGCGCGGGTCAGACTCACTTCCATCGCCGTGACGACGGCTGTGCTGATGCTGCGACAGTGATCAGCCAGGTTGTGGGCTTCATCAAAGACGAGGAGACTGCCTGCGAAGTTGGGCGGCGCGTTCACCGCCGCCAGTGCCGCCTCCTCCACCACACCGTCCACGTGCTTGCTGTTCTCATGGCGACCAGCTGGGCCGCCTGTCCGCGCTGAACTACCCAGTCCGTGCCCGCGCCGGGCCCGGCGGCGGTACAACACGGCGCCAAGGGCAGTGCTGCCACTGAACAGCCCCGCGGCCTCCTCCTCACCGAGGTTGGTGGCGTCGCGCAGGCCGCCCTGGGCTTGTTCTTCGGTTTCCGTCGCGGGGTTGGTCGCGACGCCGCGCAGCAGGGACTCACGTGGCACCTCATCAGCGAGGTAGCCGTACGGGATGAACAGCACGTCGGCGCCACGCACAAGGAGGCGTGTAGCGAGATAGGGACAGGCTTGTAGCTCACGCCCAAGCTTCGTCATGGTTTCCAGTGAGAGGTTCGTGAACGAGACTGGCGCGTGCGCGTCAGAGAGGGATGATGTGCACTGCTGCTGTTGCTGTTGCTGTTGGATGTAATGAATGAGTGCGCGCAGATGTGCTTCTCCACAGAACACGCAGCCGCTTCCCAGGCTCTCTGCGCCGTCCGCCCCGGGTAGCGAGGACAGCTCTTCCAAGTCAACGATGCCGGCGGACGATGTTGTGAACACAGCCCCACCACGCTGCGCCTCTTCTCGTCGGTGTTGCCGCCGCGCGGCGCGACCAGCCGCACTGTACTCGTAGCGCATCGCCTCCAGACAAAGCTCGTTGAGGGCGTCACCACCACCACCACTGCCACCGTCCGTCGCGGCGCGCCTGGCAGCAGCAGCCCGTATACGCGCGTTGACGCAGAGCTGCTGACGACTCGCCACATGCACTGCACGCAACCGGTGCGGTGGTGACGTGGACGGCGTGGGTGGGTGGCTGGCAGAGGCACCTTCGCCGAGGTCCCTCACACGCACCCATGCCCCCGCGAAGGCCGTCTTCTCCAAGTCGCCTCGCAGCTGCGCAAGCTGCGTGTGGGTGCGGCTTGCAAAGTACACTTTCCGCGCGCGCAGAGGCACGAGCGTGGCGAGGCTCTGAGAGACCTGCTCCTCATCCTCCAGGTCGTCGTCGACGTCCACAGCGCCGTTGGCGTTCGCGCCGTGACGCCCACCATCATGGTTGCCGCCGTCTTCCGCATCGGAGCTGTGCGCAGAGGAAAAGGCAAAGTCGCCATCCCGATGCGGAGCGTGCGCCGCGGTGGGTGAGTGCGTCGAAAGCAGAGACTGATACACCCCTGGCGCGTGCTCACGGAGAAATTGGATGGGGTCTTGATCAATGAGAAACTCCGCAGGGTCTACCTCTGTCGGCATCCCCGCAGCCGTCGCATTCCGCGTCTCGGAGGCGAGGTGCTGCTTCATGTACTGCCGGGCAAGACGCAGCTTCCTCCGCTCGGCTCGCAAACGCTGCTGACGCTCTCGTTTCAGCCGGTCACACTCATCGGCCAGACGCTGCTTCGCCACCACCTCGTCGAGGGTCAGGACGGTGGCGTCTCCCCCCTCCGGCTCCTCCGACGCCACCTCGGCCTTGTCGGCCAGTGCACCCTGCGGCGACTCTGACGCGGGGACGATAGCAAACGCGGCCGCCAACACCGCGTTCAGCAGCATCTGCGACTTGCCCGTGCCCGTAGGGGACTCGAGAATGGCCAGTGGCGGCACGGCGTCTTCAGCGTTGTCCTCGCGCGCACGCTTCCCAGCAGCAGTATCACCGCTCCCACGTGCTTGCCTCTGACGGGCGAGCTGTGGGACGTCCTCTCGCAGAAAGCGGCTGAGCTTGTTCACCGCATCTTCCTGTAGCGGGTAGGGGTCATACGGAAAAGGAACGTGATAGACGCCAATGTGTGGCATCACCGATTCCTCCTCGTACCCATCACAGGCAGAGAAACATAGTGTGTGTGTGAGAGAGAGGCAATGAATGAATAGAAGATAGAATCGCGTGTGCGCGTGTGAAGACAAGGGTATTTGCCATACAAAGATGCCATTGCCTTCGCTCTTCAAGACACAGAGGACGCGCGAGCACGCACAGGCCCATGGGAGGCAAGGTAGAGGGGGGCGGGGCCGGGGGGGGGGGAAGGAGGCGGCATGACGACACCGCCGGTGGTGGCTGTGACGCGTCACCGTTCCTCCGCCTGATCGCTTCCCATTGACGTTGGGAAGTCATTCAATCAACGGTGCTGTGGGGAGAACTCACTCCCCTGCTCTTTTGGGGCCTTTCTTCCCGTCTCGTTCCCTCTTTTTTCTTCGGAGGCCAGAGTCTTCGCTGACAATGGCAAACAAGAGAAGAAGTAAAGAACAGTAGAAAACAATCCTGTTATGCGTTAAGCGTGATTAGAATCCTCAACAACAGCATCCGCACCTCGGCGCGGACCTCACCAGCGCCAGTGCCATCCACGTGCGCTACGAAGCGACTCAAAGAGAGGTAGGGAGAAAGAGAGCGACAGAGTTGTTCGACACCCATCCTCTGCTTTTTGTTTGTCTTCACTCACTTCTTCGCCCGCTTGGCCTTCTTTTCGGGAAGGCCCTCGCCCGCCGCGACGGCTTCTGCCACCTCCTCGCGGTCGCGCTTCATGCGCTCGTGCCGCTTGACCTGCGTCGCCTCGGCATCCATCATCGTCATCGCCGCCTTCGCCGCGGTCTTGTACGTGGCACCGTACTCCGCACGCGTGCGCTCGAGCTGCTGGCCGAGCTTGCTGCGGAGATCGAGCCCCTTCACGTCCTCGTCTGTCACCCCGCGCGGTACAGTGGAGGTCGTCCTCGCCGATTCGGAAGGGATCGCAAGGCTGATATCTTGCAGAACACAGAGGGGCTTGCCCGCGTCGTCGAGCAACCAGTAGGTGCCGCTATTATTCACACTCGTGTCGCCGGAGACGATGTCCCACGCCTTGGCGAGCGGGGGAGCAGAGGAGGAGGTGCCACGGCGCGCCTTGAAAGACAACTTCTTCGGCGTCAGCTCGGCCCCCTCGAACGTCTGCGGCGCATCACCGTTGATAAACTTAAGCAGCTTCATCCTCGACCACACACAAAAAGAAGAAAAGGCACAACGAGCTCTCTTTCGCTTCTCAGGCAACCACCACAACGAGAGAGAGAGAGACAGAGAGAGATATAGAGAGAGGTAAACGATTATGGAGTAGGTGGCGTGCTTCTCGAGTGCGCGCACGGATAACACGAAGTGGAGGGGAGAGGGGAGAGAGAGCCGCTGTCACAGTTGCCCCGACACCTACAGGAGAGAAAGCGTATACCCCGCAACACGACAGATTCCTTTTTTTTTCCTGTTGGTTCACTTCTTTCCTTTGGCTGTTTTCGTTGAGTGTTGTCAGTCAACGCAGTTGATGAGCACGGCGCCGCTCCCGCCGCTATGCCGGCGCTCTGCGAAGGCGTGCTCCGCCTTGCGCAACGGCCACGTCTTCTCCACCGACACGCCGAGCGTTTTCTTCCCCACCTGCGCGAGGAGGTCGGCGAGACACGCACGCGCGGCGGGCACACCCAGCGCCTCCACCACATCACCGAGCGAGGTACGGACCACCCTCGCTGGCGTCGTAACCCCCGCGTGCGCAGGGACGTGGGGCTGCGCCGCCGCACAAGCGGACGGCAGTGGGCTTTCGGTGTGAAGGACGAGGACGGTGTCGGCAGTCACCGCGGGCGACGAGTCAGGCAGCAGACAGCTAGGTTCATGTGACGCGCTTGACTGGGCGTCGCGGTTGAGCGAGTTGGCTTCCGCAAAGATCACATTCACACCGCTGCGGCCGGGCGGCAGCAGCGCGCGCACCGCCGCAGGCCAGTCCGGCACCGCCTTGTAGTCGATCACGTGGTCAGCCCTGCCCACGCGCTTGGCCAGCTCCGCCTTCTCAGACCCGCCGCAGATGCCGATCACCATCTCCGCCCCGCGGATCTTCGCCATCTGGCACACCAGCAGCCCCGTCCCACCCGCCGCGGCGTGGACCACCACGATGGAACCTGGGCCGACGGGATAGCTGTCGCACACGAGGTAGTGCGCTAGCAGGCCATACGCCGCGACAACGGCGGCACCTTCGTCCGTCACGGAAGCCGGCACCGGCACCGCAGCGGCTTCATTCACGAGAAGAAAGCTCGAACACGCGCCGTGCGCACAGGCGAAGCGCGCCAGTTCGCCATCATGTCCACCGACGGCCGCTTCCCACCGCGTGCGAAGCGGCACACGTGCCAAGGCCATCGAGTAGGCCACGCGCTGGCTGAGCCACGCCGCGCTGGGCAGCGCACGCCCCACGGACAAGACCGCACCGGACCCACTCGTGCCAGGCACATGTGGGACGCTGGCTGTGCTGGTGCTCCCTGACGCGTAGAAAGGACCACTGGGGTGAGCTGTGCAGCGGCTGTCGACGGTGGTGGCAGAGGGTAGGGTGGCGAACGCGTTGCGGATCAACAACTCGTCCGCGCCAGGTCGCCAATCGAGTGCGGAAAAGGTGAAGTCGTGTACCACCACGACAGGTTCTGCGGAAGAGCGCGGCGCGGTGCTGCCGACAACCGCCCGTCGGAAAGCATGGCGATGACACACGCGCGTGGCACCAAAGAACATCGCCGATGGTGAAAGAAAGCACACACCCACACGCAGTCGAGCCGCAGGGTCAATGAGCCGGACACCTACACAAACAAAGCAATGGCAAGGCGAAGAGGGGATGAGAGAGAGAGAGAGAGTGGGAGGAGCACACACACATACGACGTCCAGTGATATGAACGGGAAGACAGAAGGGGAGAAGGCGGGAATACGTTGCTGCGAAGGTAAGCGAAAAAAGAGTCAACACCAATCACACACACACACACACACATTCAAGGGATGGCGGTAGTGGGAGATCACGCAAGTGAGTGGCGTGCGTGTGCCTGGCATACATGAGGCGAAGCGTCAGCATATCAACATCACAGAGAAAGCGCTCGCTGTTTTCATCTGCTTGGCGCCGTCGATTAGATTCTTCACGTGTATCGAGAGAGAGAGCGAAAGAGAGATTTAAATAGGGGAAAGGAAGAAGATCCACAACAAATGAAGCGAACGGCTACGTGAATAATAACAGAAAAAGAAATAAAAGAAAAGGAAAACAAAATGGAAGAAAACAAAGTCGACGATGCTCCAGCGACACACACCGCGAAATAAAAATCTGGGCGTGCGCGAGAGGTGACGACGACGACGACGACGATAACCTTTTTTTTTTCTTCGACGACACGGCGACAAGAGAGAAGCATGAACCGGCCACACGGTCAAAAGACACACAGACACATCTCACACACACGAGAGGAGGCAGTGCCCGCACTGGCCACTCTCACCTGCGGCACTCACGCCTCAGCGCAGTTGAGGAGCTGCTTGCCCACTGTTTTCTGCGCCTGGAGGGCTTCCTGCGCCTCACGGGCCTGGGACAGCGGCCACACGTGGCCGATCGTCAGGGTGAGCTGGCCGCTCGTGATCCACCCGAACACCTCCGCTGTGCGCTGGGCGAGCTCGGCGGGGGTCGCGACGAAGTTCCCGAGGTGAGGCCGCTGAAGATACACGCTACCGGCACGCATCAGGTCCAGTGGCGCCACCGGTTCCACCGCACCGCTGGCGTTGCCGAACGTGATCATGTAGCCGCGCGGACGCAGCACAGAAAGACTGCCGCTGAATGTTGCCCGCCCGACACCGTCCAACACGGCATCCACACCGCTGCGGCCGGGCGGCAGCAGCGCGCGCACCGCCGCCGGCCAGTCCGGCACCGCCTTGTAGTCGATCACGTGGTCAGCCTTGCCCACGCGCTTGGCCAGCTCCGCCTTCTCAGACCCGCCGCAGATGCCGATCACCATCTCCGCCCCGCGGATCTTCGCCATCTGGCACACCAGCAGCCCCGTCCCACCCGCCGCGGCGTGGACCACCACGATGGAACCCGGACCGACGGGATAGCTGTCGCACACGAGGTAGTGCGCGGTGAGACCCTGGCACATAATGGCCGCGCCTTGTTCGTTGGTGACACCATCGGGAAGATAGCCGAGAGCGCTGTGGCGCACCACCGTGAAGCGGCTGTAACTGCCGTCGCCGGAGGCACTCAGCGAGCCGAAGTAGGCCACACGCTTCCCGACGAGGTCGGCGCTGACACCGCTGCCTGTGCGCACCACAACACCCGCCCCTTCCTCACCAGGGACGTACGGGATCTTCGGCTTCTTGTACAGTCCCGATCGGTAGTACGTGTCGATGAAGTTGATGCCGGCGTGGGTGTTCTCGACGAGCACCTCGTCCGCTTCAAGTGTGTACGACTCGGGGGCCGGAGCGGGGTGGATCTGCAACACCTCTGGACCACCATACGCGGTGACCTGAACCTCCATGGTGGCGAAGAAAGAAAGGACGAAAGAGAGCGACGGAGAGTGGCAGCAAGGCTAGGAGGCCGATAACAACGAGTAAGAGGACTGCGTACGTCGAACGTGTTCCGCGCCACAAGGCGTGATTCATGATGAAAATGAGTAGACAGAGAGCGAGCGAGCGAGAGAGAGAGAAAACGGTACCAATGAGATGCCATCATGTCAGTGTTCTCTTGGAAGTGAAGATGCGTATCGACTCGCAGTGATGCGCTCTCTCTCTCTTCGAAGAGAGAGATCGGCACCACTCGAAGACCGCACTGGCGAGCCACGTGCTCAGCGCGTGTCGACTGTGGGTGAGCTCTGTTCGATCTCCACAAATTTTATTGCATGTACGTCGCTAAACACTGCCGCTGCGTGCATTCCTTCATTTTCTTCGCGCGTTCACTTCTGATTGCCCTCTTTCCGGTTTTTTTTGGCTTTCGCACTTTCTTTTTGACTGTGTGAGTGCGTGTGTGCGCCTCCAGTCCACCTCATAGATTGGTCATGGAGGAGTGAAGGTCAAAGGCGAGAAAAAGAGGGAAAGGCAAGCAAACAAATAGCATGAATAAACAAATGCCAACGCTGGGTGATGACACACCAAGCAAGGATAAAAACAGCGAAAGAGAGAGAGAGAGAGAGTCACGCAATAGTTCACACACGACTCGACCAAGCATGAGGCAAAGCACATCTTCAGAGGAGCATGGAGGCCCACCACCGTGCTGCCCACCACGCCCCAAGCCACGGGAGCACGTACACACACGCCGCGACAAGTATGTGCCACCGCGGAGACAAGCCAAACCGGTGCCGCAGCGCACGCACCCAGTCCGCCACACCCAGCTCACCCACGAACAACGGGTAGATGAATTCCGCCGCCGACCACACGCACACGCACGCGGTGACGCCCCACTGCCAGCCACCCTTGATGAGGCCAATGCACACACACGTGCGCAGCAGCATCGTCACAGCGTATGACAACACCGCGAGCAGATGCCCTCGTCGTCGCGTTGACGACTGCAGCACGCACTGAATGGTATCGCAGACACACCGATCCGCCGTGCGCACAAGACGCAGCCCCATGACGAAAACAAGCGCGACGCTCACCACAAGCAGAGCGATCCCGAGGAGCCGCGTCACGAGTGTGGATGAGGCCGCTGTCGGTGGTGCGTGACCCCTCTCACGCGGTGCCTTCCATTCCTCTGCCCTCGCGCTGCCATGGTCGACCCCACCGGAGGCCTCCGACTGCGCCACACGGTGACCGGCTTCGACAAGATGTGGCTCCGGCAACAGAGAGTCGACCGCACACGACGATGACGTACGAGGTCCGTCGGCCTCGTTGCTGGCCTGGACGAGCGGTGAGAGCACGGCGGTGGCGGCAGCACGGCTGCTCTCGCACGTCTCAGCCAAAGCGGCCTGGTGGTGGTCAGCGCGCACCGGTCTTGATGGCCCCTCCTTATCCTCGTTGTCGTCGTCGCTCCAGCCGTGGGCGAACGGGTCCTCCTCCGATGGCGACGCCTGGGCGTGGCCAACACCCGATACCCGCTCACTCGCGGTCGAGACGAGCTCAACAAAGGAGCCAAGTGACGAAGAAGATGAGTCGACGCGTGCGCGCATCCTTGACGGTAAGTGACGACACCGATGGTGCTTTCTCTTCACTTTTCACCTTTTACCCTTTTTTTCCTTGTTTTTGTTGTTGGTGTATGTGCGTGTGAAGAAAAAAAGGACGTAAAAGTGAGTCAACAATGCCCTGATGGCTGCCAGTGTACGTGACGACCACACGGAGTCGCACACCATCCTCTTTCTTCGCCGTTCTATGCCCTCTCACGAGGCGCAAGCCGCTGCTTCATTGGGGTGGTGGTGGTGAGGTCAGCTACACACCTGCACGCACAACGCGTCAAGTAACACACAGTAGCTACCCCCCCCAATATACATGCTTCTCTGTACCCTTTGTTTTGTGTGTTTGTGCTTTGAGAAAAGGTTCGCCGTGAGCGAGGATGTGGACAGCAAAAAAAACAAAAAACAAACAAACAAACGAAGACGTGTCATCGTGATGATCCACTTCAACAGTAGAAGGGCTCCTTCCGGAAGAAGAGGATAATGAAGCAGAGCAGGTACAAACAGCCCACTTCATCGAACAGTACCTTCATGTAGAAGTGCTCCGGGTCGTACATGGTGAAGCTCAAGACAAGAAAAAGCAGATGCCACAACACGAGGAACATAAAAGGGTAGCGCATTCCATGGAAGCGAAGGAAGAGCTTCATGGACTCGACCGATCGCAGCGCGGCGTGCAAGTGCACGTCGGGATCCTCCGCGGGGAACAGCCCACCCTCTGCGGCGATCGAACTTTGCCGCACGTCAGCCTGACGTCGTTGTGTGCGACTTGCGCGGTGCCGCGATGACCCGTGGCGACGTTGACTGACATCTTCTTCCCCCTCCTCATCCTCGCTGTACGAGCTCGTCGAGAAGGTGTGCGTACTCGCGTCGGTGGTGCTGCCGTCGCTTCCGCTGTACTCGCCGTTGCTGGTCAGGAACGAGCGCTCGCTCGAGGACAAAGACGGTGGGCCGCGCGAGAAACTACCACTCGCCGTGCTGGCCTCGCCGCTCGAGCCTTGCTGGCGACGGCGTGCGTGACGCGTCGCCACACCAGGTCCGTGTTCGATGGGCTCGTCATGGTCAGAGTCCGAGGCAGTAGAGCCGAAGGAGTGAAGCGCCTCCTGCTCATCGATGAGCTCACCAGCGGCGGTGGCGGCGGCGGCACCTGTGCGTGCACGCGGGCTTTGCGGCTTCCTCCCGTGTCGCTGGCCACCACCGTCGCGCCGCCGCTGCCGCTCACGCCGGCGACGCTGAGAGTCACTGCGGTCAGCGTGATTGCGCGACGACGACGACGACACAGACCGGGTAGTGGCGCGCCGCACTTCACGGCGCTCACCCCCTGCGGGGATTCCACCGCGCAGCAGCAGCTCTCGGTGCTCCCTCACCGCACGGCGTCCAAGGAGCCGGGTCACGAGAAAAATCTGCACGGCGTTGTACACGTGGAAGATGAGGACGACTGCGTAGCGGGTGTACTGAAACGATAGACACGTCGTCGATGCCTGTCTCTGCGCGTAGACGTTGGCGGTGAAGGCATCAAGACGGCCCTGGACCGGACATGAGCTTACCACGCCCACATCAAAGACGAAGAACAGGATGCAGCCGATGGCCAAGACAACGATCTGCGCGGTCGTCAGCTGCTTGAACGCCAGGCCCCACCCCACCGCGACAAGCACTTCCAGCGCAAAGAGAATGGTACCCACCGCGACGCCAAGCGCGAGGGAGATGAACGGGAGCGAGGCGACGGTGGACACCACAGACAGCTGCGCCGAGTTGATGACCGAGTACGAGGCAGCGAAGAAGATGCACATCAGGCACTTCACCGGCATCGTCACGAACACCATCCACTGCAGTCGCCCGTCTGCCATGATAATGATCGTGTGCGTCCGATAAAACCGCACGACGAAATCGCGAAAGCGAGTGAAGATGTTCGGCGGTGCACAACAACCGCCTCCGCACAGTGCATCAGTGCCGTCGACGTGATCGACATCACGCTCTGCCTCTCGCCAATGTGAATGACGGCGGTGCGGTGAGTGCTTGTCATCGGCGTCGTTGCGCCTGGTAGAGTGACGTGAATGATTTCCATCACGTCGATAGCTGCTACTACTACCATCACGTCGACGTTCCCGGTCCCGCGCAGCACGTCGGTGATGTGCGGACTTCGCCGAGCCTGCGTCATCCTCAGGCGTTCCGGCACGGCTCCTGGCATCACGGGACCGGCCGCGACCGCTGCCACTTCCACTCATGGAGCGCTTCTCCGACGTCATCGTTGGGGAGTCAATGGGGCTCTCGCTGCTGTTTTGCAGCGCCGCCGCGGTGCCGCTACTGCTGCTGCTGCGCCGCCGCTTGCACGAGATGATCAGTGTCAGATAGACGACAAACAAGAGAGCATACGCGGACATGAACACAAAGTACATGATGGCAGTAAAGTAGGTCTCCAGACTCGCGCCGACCTCGTGTGGATTCATGAAGGTGACATCGACCCGCACCGTCACGGGCACGGCAGAGCACTGCACAAGCACCGCGACGATGCGCTGTGGCAGCCCGGCGTGCTTGATGACAATACTTGTGGGCCACTCCGTCTTCCCGCCCGACGAACCCGCTGCCGAGGCGGCAGAGATGAGATTGTTTAACCCGATGGTGTACATCGCCGGCACCGAGCAAGCCTTGGCAGAATCCATGAGCAAGTTGAATGGCTGTCGGTGGTTTTGGAGGGCGTCGATAAGCATCGTTGACCGCTCTGCCGCATCCAGAGACGCGCGTGTGGCGTTGTCCAGTCGAAGGTTCTCCGTGAGACTGAACCACACATCCCACTGAAAGACCTTGAACTCCAACACGGCTTCGTTGAGCATGTACAGCTCATCAATCGTGTCGGCGGCCTTGGACGAGGTGTTGACGCCAGTGGTGTTCACGGCACAGAAACCTTCCGTCTCTTCGCGCGCGGCCAAAAACGCGGAGACGAACGGGGCGTTGAGCAGGCAGTGCAGCCGCGGCTGGTTCAAAAAGAAGAACTCCTTCTTGGCGTTCCACAATGCGCCGAGAGTGCCGTTCTCCACTTCCGCCGTCGTAATGAGATAGGACTTGACGTAGTCCAGGTAGGTGCTGGTCCCGAAGTCGGGCACGCCGGCGTCGCCGTCGTCACCCCCGACGAGGCTGGCGGGCGAGGCGAGGGAGACGGTGATGGTGCCGCCGGTGTCGATGGTGAAGGGGCTGGTGGAGAGCTCCACGTAGTACGACGTAAGACCCTCCTGAGGAATCTGCATGTCCCACCGAAGAGGGTCACGCACAGCGTCCGCGACATCGCCTGAGACGTTCAGGTTGTCGATGTACAGTGGCGCGTACATACTGTTCTCGTAGGTCTTCAGCTGAAAGTTCGCGGTGGTCGAGTACGAGACGCCGTGCGCCACCGAGGCCCATAACACGAGCAGAAGGACAACACCAACGACGCATTTCTTCATGATTGGCAACGGTGCACCTAACAGTTATCCCACCGCAAGCCAAGTAGCCGGCAGCGCGCCACTTTTCTTTTTTCCTTTATTCTGTTCTGTTCTTCTTCTTTTTTTGGTTTCAGCAAAAATCATAGCGAGGCACGTGCGCGAACAGAGAAACAAGCAAAAACAAAAGCACGCGCGCGGCGGCGAGGTGGACCGCAGCAGGCCGTGAGGGAGCCAGGAAGAAGAAGGGTGATAAGGAGAAAAAAGGAAGGGGATGGTGAACCAGTGACGGGGAGACCGGTGTGATACAGCGCGGGGGAGGGGGTGGCTGAGGAAAGCGAGGAGGCCACCCAACGCATACGCATTCGGCAAACGCGGGGTGCGGGTGTGCGTCATTCACTTCTCAAACACACGCGTGACAACTCCGAGTGCGAGACGCGGAGGGTGACGCCGATCCGTTTTGCGGACGGCCTGTGCCGCTTCCTCAGAAGCTAAGGCAGGGAAAAAAAAGAGGCCAAGTAGGGCTGCTGGATGTGCACGTGCGCAGCAGCGGTCGGCAGCCGGCTCCGCGCACTCTTCGTACATTCGTGCAACGATTCCGTTCACGACCTGCCTCTCACCTCGTGCGCGCTCACGGCTCATGGTTGTCGTTGACGGGCCTGACGATTGTGGTTTAACAGTAAATAGAACTCACAGAAACATCACATCACATCCGAGGCAGACACAAAAAAAAGGAAGAAGAGAATGACACACACGCACAAACAACACCCACACCCACACCAGCACACTCACTCTCACCAGCAGACGCTAAGCAATAATGGTGCAGGTGAACAATACACATTGAGCGGCGTGTGTGTGTGTGTGTGTGTGAAACAGAAACCACAGCGACCCAGGTGGAAACACGGCAAACAGAGGAAGCTGTTGAATACTCACAGTGTGCCCATGAGAAAAAAAAAACTTGCACCGCGCTCGACGAGCACGCACAGATGCGTTCCCAGTGCTCTTTTCCTTTTCCTCCGCTTTCACGCCTTCTGTTTTCCCCTTCTTTCCTCTCCGTGGTTCATCCATGGCCTCACTGGTCGGCGTACTGATGAGGTGCGCCTTCCAAGCGCTTCATCGCCACCACCTTGCGCACCGCCTTGCTATAGTCGTCGTTCTCCGTGTAGTCGCGGCCGGCACGGATGGCGAACATACCCGCCTCCGTGCAAACGTTTCGGAGATCGGCACCGTTGAACCCCTCCGACAGCTTCACGAGGCTCTCGTAGTCAATGTCGCCGCGCTTTGTGATCTTCGATGAGTGAATCTTGATAATGTCCAGCCGCCCTGCCTCGTTGGGGAGACCAATCTCGATTTTTCGGTCCAGGCGACCGGGCCGCATGAGGGCCTCATCGAGCGTGTCGGGGCGGTTCGTCGCCATGATGACCTTCACCTTACCGAGCTTATCGAAGCCATCCATCTGATTGAGCAGCTCCATCAGCGTGCGTTGAACCTCGCGGTCGGAGGAGCTGCCCTCAATACGCTTCCCGCCAATGGCATCAACCTCATCGATAAAAATAATGCACGGCTCGTGATCGCGTGCGTAGCCGAACATCTCGCGAATGACGCGTGCAGATTCGCCAATGTACTTGTCGACAATAGACGAGGCGACGACCTTCAAGAACGCGGCATCGACGTTGCTGGCGATGGCCTTGGCGAGAAGCGTCTTGCCGGTACCCGGCGGCCCATAGAGAAGCACACCCTTTGGTGGGGTGATGCCAACGCGCAGGAAGAGCTCGGGGTTGGTGAGCGGCAGCTCAATGACTTCACGCATTTGACGCATCTGCTCTTGCAGACCACCAATCTCTTGGAAGCTGACGCTCTTCTCGTCACCAAGGTACTGCATGCTGTACACACGGGGGTCCACCTCACGCGGCAGCACCTTGACGATCGTGAAGGTCGTCATCTCGAGCGCCACACGCGCGCCGAAGCGCAGCTTCTCGGGTTTGATGCCCTTCTTGCAACCCACAAGATGACGTGCTCCACTGATGCTCTTCACGATGTAGCGCTCCTCGTCAATGCGCTTGAGAACCTCACCGACGAAGTGACCAATCGAGGTAAACGCATTCACCTGGTCTTCCAGCTTCTGGAGTTCAAGCTTCTGTGCGTTCATCGAGACATTGGTGGCGCGCAGCTTCTCGCTCACCGCATCGCGCTGCTTGGTCAGCCTGAGCACCTTCTCGCGCAAGGCCGCGCGGTCGGGATCAATCGCAGCGTTAGTCTGCATATGGACGCAATCCCAAGTAGAGGAAACAAAAACAAAAAACGCAAGGGGGAGAGAGAGAAACTAATGGAAACACACGGACCACCACAGGCTCGCACAGACACACCAACACACACGCTCAGAGATACACAGCTGTGGGAGAGAGAGAAAAGAGGAGGTTGTGTGTCGCAGTAGATGATGTGCGGCAGCGATCGAATAACGCCTCCTCGCAGTGTCCTTCGAGCTTTCCTTCTTTTTGTTGTTCTTGGCGGCCTGCGCTTCCTCAAAACAACAAAAACACAGAGTATCTGCGGCGAAGAAAATAATAATAAGAAACCGTGAAGCACAACACGAAGCCAAATGTGCGTACGCTGCAATGAACGGAGGGCGATGAAAAGAGGAGAGGTGGGAGAGGGGTGAAAAGGAGGGTGGAGAGGGTGACCGATGAGAATCGTTGTGCGTGTCGGTGCGTGACAACGAAACACACGGAGTGCTTGCGGACGCCGAACACGGGCACGGTGGGTAGTGTCGAGAGGTGTCAGGGAGCGGTGAAAAGCCACGAAAACAGGATCATGCGGGACGGCGCTTGCACGCACTGCCCTGCGCCGCCCCCCGCTCGCCTCTTGTGGAAAGAGCCGAGAACGTGACGGCCCAGCTCACTGGACACACATTCCACATGTGGAGGCCGGACAGTGTCCACGACACGGTGCTTCCTTCGCTTGTTGTACTTGAGAAAAACGTCTACGTTATTATAAATCTGTGAAACAGCCAGCTTGTGTGAGCGACGATCGAAGCATCCACCGTCACGACCACATAACACGAAAAACCATCCTTTCCGAAGAAAAACAACATGCCGTCAATCCCAAACAAAAGGAACGGGAACACCACCAACGACGGCACTGAGAAACACTCGCAGCAAAGGAGGAGACGACGACGACGCTCATCATATTTCCATTCCCCCTTTCCACATATCACGCTCCGGCTTCAGAGCTACTCTAGCACAATGCACTGCTGAAGGACGAGCACCTCCTCGTGCACGTGTGGACCCACTGCGGCAATGAGGTCGGCTGGTGTGCGCAGTGTTTGCTTGGTCTTTGCCGCGTAAACCACACGCCAGCGCACGTGGGTCCCTTCACGAAGCTCCTTCAACCGCTGCTCGAGTGTACGCCACAACGGCGCGACCGCCGCCGCGACGACTTCCATGGTCTCCGTAGAGATGCCGGAGGCAGACGACATCGCCAGCGGCGTCGGCAGGTGCGGCTTGCACGACTCGCAAAACTCGTTCACGACACACACCTCAAGGAGCGCCGTCGCATCGACCCCGCTGCACAGCCGGTAGCTCTCGAGCAACGCCTCCACCTTGGTCACCAACGCCATCAATGCCTCCGCAAGGTTCGCCGACGACAGCGGTGGTGGCAGAGGCTGATCGGCACGTGCGGCAGCGGGCGGGGCATGGTGGGCCTCGTCGTCCTCGTCCAACTCGTAGCGCCAGGCAGCGCGTGCAGTGGATGCAGACGAGTGTCTCTGTGTGGGTGCCGTCAGCACGTCGATGGTGTCTGAGACCGGCAGTTGAGCCCGCACCGCTGCCAGTGCATCCTGAAGCGCCGACAGAAGCACGCCGTGTCTGTATGCGTCCGTCGCAGGACCGCGAATGAGTGTTGTCAGTGAGCAGTGCGGCGCGACAGTGGCGCGGAGGGCTCTCGCGCAGAGTCCCCCCTCGTCGATGGCCGTTACGCACATATCTTTGTTCACGTGCAACCCCACCGCCGTGTCTGTGGAGCCACTGCCATCCGCCGCCGTCGACGGTGCACCGAGGCGGCGTGCGTGAGGTCGGTGAATCGGCACCGGCACGCGCGCGAGCGAGAACTGGCGAAGCTGCAAAGTCACGGACTCGGCGAGCCCTCCTTCGCCAACACCCCCTTCCGCGGTGCCGCCCAAGAGGCCCGACGCGGCTGTTGGCGCGGCGGCGAGCTGCAGGGCTTGCCGCAGACCCTCGTGCGAGCGCACGGGCACGTGGTTGACAGCCTCGACGAGATAGAGGTAGTCGTCGTAAGTGCGCGTGGCGGGCGGTCGCGGCGTGTCGGTGACGACCCCGTCGTCCTTCCAGCCGTCGCCGCCGCGCGTCTGGCGAAGGTCGGCGCGCCCTTGTGCGTCGGATGATGGCGGCGGGACGTCACGCAACGTGTCTGCCACGCGCACCGCCTGTGCACGCTTCGCCGCGTACACCTGAAAGCCAAAGTACTGATTCTTCTGAAGGCTCAGCAGCCGCAGTGTGCCACGCTGCACACGCAGTCCCCACTTACCACGCGTCTGCGCATTCGTCGCGCGGCGGTTCACGGCGATGGTGACGGCGGCGGCCTTGAGCTGACGTGGGGAGAGCCACGGTGCCTGCGTCACGCGGTTCAGCGCGGCCGCCAGCGCGGCAGTGGGCGGTGTCGGCGGTGGTGATGCTCCCTCCTCACCCACCGCGGAAGACGTGGGCAGCACACACAGCACATCAGCGTCGCGTGCCGATGACCACGACGGCTTGGTGGTGGACGCCGCGGTCGAAGACGTCGAGGGCGCTGCGGAGCTGCGCGGGTCTGTGTCCGCGACGGCGACCTCTTCCGGCTGGGCGAGCTCGAACCCGTCAAGGTCGCGCGCCAGCGAGAGCGCCGCGTCCTTCTTCGTTACGACGGCGGAGGCGGCCTGCTCACCGGTCGCAGTGGAGGGAGATAAAGGCGGTGGCAGCGTCAGTGCTTCACCGCCCTCTTCCACCGAGGCGATGCGACTCAGCCACGTCATCGTCTCCGGCTTGCGCGTGAGGGTGATGGCCAGGTGCACTTGACCGTCGGGGTGCCGCCTTCCATCTAGCTGCCGGCTCTGTTGCACCGCGCGCTGGAACGCGGCCATGGCGGCGGTGGCATCCACCTTACCACGCACGCGCTTTCCGTTCACCGCGGTGACGGTGTAGACGCTGTTGAGGATCGGCTCGAGTGCCGGTAAAATGTCACCGAAGAGCTGTGCGGCGAGGACGTCATCGTCGCGAGCGAACACCTCGTTGGAGGGCGACAGCGAGGACACGTAGGCGCGCTCGACAAGGTCCAGCCGCTGCTTCGAGGTGGAGGCGAACAGGTACTGCACCATCAGTGCCGAGAAGTTAGTGAGACTCATATCGCGCGCATCAAGTTGGATGCCCCACGACGGGCTCTTGTGATAATGGCGGCGGTGCTTCGTGAGAACCATGCGCAAGGTCGGGGGCAGCTGCGACAGCCACCGCCGAGACGCATACGAGGTCTGCCGGAGTGCGGCCTGCACCGCGGGATTCGACAAGGCGAGCAGAAACGGCGATAGGTCAGAGGCGTTCGCCGGTGACATGGTGGCCTCCTGAGCTGGTGAGGCGGCCGCTGCCACCGTCGTCGTCGTTGCGGCGGTGGTCTCTGCCGTAGTCACTGGTACGCCCGCGGTGCGCAGAGGCGCGCGACGGCGGAAAGCCAATGAGATGACGCGATCCTGCTGATGCTGAAGGAAGACAGCGGCAACATCACGCCTGTTGTGCACGGCCACACCATTCACCGCGCTGAGCGTCCATCCGCAGCGCCGAAGCAGCCCGGTCGACGGTGACAGCGGCTGCAACGTGTCGCTCGTGGTCGTTTCGTCTGCGCGCTTCTCACCGGACAACGGCGCGTGCACCTTCTTCGGCTGTGCATTCGCCTCCACGGTGAGAAGCGTGCCGAGCCTCGTCTTGTCGCCTTGTGACCCAACGTTGTCTGTTTCCAGCACCAGCGGCAGCGGCACGTCCGTCGCAGCGAGCGCGTCGACCGACTTCGCGGACGATGCCTCCCCAACCACCTGCGCAAGAAACTCAACGACGGCCTCCTCCGTCGCCTCCTCTGACCGGGGCGTGAGCACGTCTGTCGGCACGCGATGATCCAGCCTCTCGCGGACAGCCGCCACCATGGCCGCCGGCCACGGCACCCGCTCCGCGTCTGGCTCCTGTGTGCATTCAATGGCCCCACGGCGAATCAGCCGCACCTGCTCAATACCCACCAAGCCGAGCGACTTGCTGAGGTGCACACCCCACTTCTCCTCAGCGTTGCGACGCCGCAGTTCCCACGTCATGGTCAGCCACCGCTGGGACGGCGACGATGACGGCGGTGAGGGTGATGCCGACACCGCCACGGCCGACGAGGACACGTCTGACACAGCGGATGTCATCGCCGCCTCCGCCAACGCCGGTGAGGGGGAAACCGCTGCAGGGACGGGCGGGGGTGAGAGGACGGCCTCTGAGACGGCCTGCCGCCGTCGCAGCCACGCACTGGATTGGTTCTTCTTGAAGAGGAACTCCGCGCAGGTGTCCAGCGCGTCGTGGTCCCTGCTATAGCAGCCGGTGCAGTAACTGGGTGCGGTCAGCCACGGCGTCTCAGGGTCGAGCTCGCGGCGCAGGCGGTGAACCTTGTGCTGTAACGCGCTATCCAGCTCGTCGGCGACGCCAGAGAGCACAAAGTACTCGCGGAGCAGCTGCGTAAGTCCCACCGATCCGTTCTGCACCACCGCACGGAGGTGGACGGTGTAGAGCCGGTCGTCCAGCTCGGCCGGTGGGGTGTGCGGGGCGTTCGTGAAGAGGTCCCCGTCCAGGTAGCGGTGGGCGTGTCCAAGGGCGAGGTAGTCGTGCGGTGTGGGGATGTCGAAGAACTCCTCGGCGAGGCAGCCCGACGTGAGCCGATCACCAATCGAGGTTGACGCGAGCACCGTCGCCTGCGGCACCAGCGCGGTCGCCGCGCCGCTCAGGAAAGGACAAGACACTACCGATGCTGGTTCCTCGTCACCCGCCTTGGCTGCTTCTGCCGCCGTCTTCTGCTTCTCCTGGGTGGTCGCAGACGACGAGGCACCGGCGACGGCATTGGCGACGGTGGTGGCCCAGCGATCGCTCGCGAGGAGACGCGCGGCGTCGAAGTGAATCGACCGGTGCGGGGCCTTGTCCTCCAGTAAGGTAAACTGCAAGGCAAGCGGACGGAGCAGAAGGCGACGAAACAGAAGTGGAGACACGTCCGCGCGAATGTCCAGGAGCGTGCGACTGATCTCGGAGAGGCCCGTCAAGAGCGGCGCGGCATGCAGGCTCTGCACAAGGCTGAACATGTTCGCGGCTGTCAGCACGGGGTGCTGGGAGCTGTCGGGGGCAACCAGGTGCGCCGGGTAGCGACCGCGCAAAAAGGGCAGGAAGACATCTTCCAGCGTGCACGTCGCGGCCTCCTCGGGCGTCTCAACGAGCTTCATGTGCTCGGCCTTGAGTGTCATGACCTGCCGTTGTTGCACGTCCGCGCGGAACTCTGGCCGCACGACGAGGTCACCCACCACGACATGACGACCGCTGTGACGCAGCCGACGAGAGGCCATCGTGTTCCACACCGTGCAGCGCAGCGCGTTGATCCAGCGCCGCCGCCACACATATGGCGCCCGTGCGACCGTCTCCTTCCAGTCCCCGTTCGTCTGAATGAACGTCTTGAGCACGTGGCGAATCGTTGGGTCGGTGCTGACACGGCGTGCACGACTAGCACTGATCACATTCGGACTGGACAGAAACTGGCGCATCGCCAGTGGTGGATTGTGGCGTTGCAGGGCATTCAGGATGGCGGAGCGGTAGAAGCCGTGCAACACGTCGGTCGCCGCACGCGCAAGGGAGGCTTCGCGGTTAGCACAGAAGAAAACAGCACCGACGTTCTGCAGAGCCCGCAGACGATGGGCGAGGTCGTCTCGACTGCGGGCGCTCACACGCCGGAGGAGCATCTCCACCTCGTAGAGCGGCTGCCAACGCGCCATGGCACCGAAGAGGTGCTGAACCCCACGCTCGCCGAATGTGGTCGGGTCGACCTCACGGATATCACTGATGCGCAGGACAAAGCCGGGGTGACGCATCGTGTTGACGAGCAGGAGAAGTTCCCGTGTCAGGCGGTTGTGCTCCACCGCGCAGATGAGCGACGTGCACGACATCTTACTCGCCGCTGTGTGCGTGCAGAAGGCACGTTGAGGAATCGCGAAGAGAGTGGCCAGGTGCCCGAGCGCGTTCTGCACAGAAACGTTCTCCACGTAAAGCGTAAAGACAAACGCGGGCGTGTGGACCTCCTCGCGGGGGTGAAGAACCTCGGTGAAGCCAAGCACCGGCACCGGCGCGGTGTCCAGGTAGGCGATGACGTCCGAGAGCTGCAGCAGTGCAGGCGCACCCTCACTGACACTCGTCGCACCACCACCGCCACCCTGCTCCTCCTTATCCTCAGCATCATGCGCGAGATGGGCAGAGGTCGCGCGCACCTTCGCCCTCAACTGCGGTGACGGAATCAGTGCCTCACAGGTCTGGGCATCCCAGCAGGCGCGCCACACAGACTCCATGAGCGACGACGACGACGAGACCTGTTCTTGTGCCGTGAAGGTAGCGGTAGTAGTCGCTGCTGCCACGATCTCCTCAGGATGCCTCAGATACAAGACGAATGCCATCAAGCGCAGGGCATCCGCGGGGCCTAGTGGGGAGATGCGCACGATGCCGCTGGTGGGAATGAACCACGGCGTCTCCCCGTGTGCGTGCGGTACCAGTGCATGGCCTGTGTCGTCCGTGTCGTCCGTGTGCATGAGGGAGGCCACTGGCTCGTTGCTTGTCGTTGCCGCAGTGTGCGCAGTGGAAGAGATCGTGCCAGCCGGCGTGCTCTCGTTGCCGTCCGCCACGTCAAAGGCGGCGAAGGCCTCGTCGCTCAGCTCGCTCACGACAGGCGCGTCCGCACGGGTGGCCTCTCTCTCTGCACTACGTGCTGCCACGTCGCCGTCTGTGTGATCGCCACGTGCGGCCTCCGCGTCCAGATGTGCGAAGAAGACACGACTATCGACCTCACGCACCACGGCGTCACCGAAGTGAATCTCGTGTAGCGCGGGCAGACGCTGAATTTCAGGGAAAAGTCGCTCGGTCACGCCCACGGTGAACTCCGCCTCGGCGACAGTCACCTTGCGCCGCCGGCGCTCGATCTGCTCAAGCGCACTGTACCGCGCACCGGAGGCAACGGTGTCGCCCTCATTGAGAAGCTGCACATTGCGTTGGTGCTGCTGCTGCTGCTGTGTCGCTACGGCGTCGTCGGGACTGGGCGAGACGGTGGACCCCGTGACCTTCATGACGTCGTCCGCACCTGTTATGGCAGGACTTGAGCTGGACGCCAACGTGTGAGACGACGGCGAACCCCACGCGTGCAGCGACGTCGGGGCGGTGGCGAGCAGCGCGTCCATGTCTTCGATCCGAGAGGTCGGCGGCGCCGTGGCCTCACCCGCAGGCCCCATCCGCTGGGCTTTCTTTCCTTGTTTTGCTCTGCGCGACGCGCGAGCAGAAGGCTTTGTCCTTGACGTCTTGTGCGCCGTGGCGGGCGGAGCCGCTGAGGCTGACGCCGGCGTCTCTGACGTATTCACGCCTTGCTCGCCGCCGTTGCTGCTGTGGAAGCACCGGGCGACCAGAAGGGACGCCGTGAGCACAGCCTGCGCGGGACAGCGGCGCAGCGAGGCACACGCAGGCAGCATGACCACAACCACCGCACCACCGGCTCGACGACGACACACGTGCGCGAGAAAAGAGAGTGGGGGAAAGGAAGAGTTCGCCTTTTATTACTTTTATTCGTTAGCGAAGAACAACAACAAACGCTGTTAAAAAAAAAAAACCCTTCTGTTTTGGTTTTCCCCTCTTCCCTCACTTCACACGAAATGAACTGTTAGACGGATTACCGAACTAAGATGAAAGAGAAGGTCGAAGAGAGAAAGAAAGAAAAGGCGCGCGACGTGCTGTGCTGCGAAAGGACTGCTTGAACCAATGACCCCCGGATGCACTCGACCTCGTCCTTTTTTTTTCACCAACTGCACACACGTAGGCACATGAGAGAGAGAGATAGGAGGAGTGAGAGGGAATGATCTTGCATGACAGTGATTTCTTTTTTTTCTTGTTCTCGTTTGTTTCCACTGGATGTGACTCCACGTGCACACGTGCATACACGGAAGGCGACACAACGCCCGTGGCACCATCGCACTCCTCCACATTCCGGCCCTTCGGACTGAATACGCAGAACGCCACATTCTCGCACGTGCTGTGGAGAACTCCCCTTTTCCTTTTTCTTTTTTCCTTTTTTTTTGCTTTTAGTTGACGCGTTTATGAACTGCGCGAGTACACTGGGGTGTGGCGACACATCAACATCCATGTGCGCCTTCCCCACTCCCACTCACCACAAACAAACGAAACAAAAACAAAAGGAGAAGAAAACGTGCTACCTCCCCGCTGGACAAGCGCGCTGTGGCACGCACCCCTTTTCCTTCTCGCACCCGGCGATCACAATCCCATCATTCTGCACGCCTTGTCCATCCAACACGTTCTTTGACTTCCTTTTTCTTTCATGTGGTCAATCTCGCGGTGAAGACACGGCAACTAGTCCAGACCTTCGAGAAGATCGTCGACGTCGTCTTCGGCGACCTTTTCGTTCTTCCCTGTGTCCTTGTCGGCGTCCGCGTCGTCTGCCTGTGCGTTGGTGTCAGCGTCCTCGTCGTTGTCTGGTGTGGCTTCTTTTTCTTCGTCCTCTTGAACGACCTCCTCTTCGTGGAGAACGTCGCTGAAGAGAAACGACGTGACGACAGTGCGACCGCTGAACAGCTTACCAGCGATCTGCTGTTGTGCGTGGGCGGCTTCATCGACGGTTTGGTACTCCACAAAGACGCTGCCATAGGCGCCGTAGACGGGATGGCTAAGCTTCGCCATGTAGTCATCGAAGGCCGCGTTGAAGGCGCTCTTCTTTTCTTCGTACTCTGCCATCGCGGCTTCTTCTTCTTCAGGGGAGTCAAAGGAACCACGAATGGGAATGGTCGGCGCCTGCGGTCGCGCGCGCCGTCTCGGCACAATCAACTCGACGACACGCCCATAACGCTCGACCTCGCTCTCGATGTCCGCGACAAGCTGCGAGTAGGTGTCGTCGTAGGTCAGCTCCTCATCGTCGAACAGGTTGAGCAGCACCAGAATGCTCGTGGGGAACACCGCCACCTGCTGGTTTCCGTAGAGCGGACGCAGATGTGGATAGCTTTGCCAGAGATGAAAGACAGCAATGGGGATCGACGTCTCCATGCCAATCAGCTCGCGCATGTGATCAATGACGCGCGATTCAGCGGACACCGCGAGTGAGGCCCCGGCCGCGGCCGAGGACGTCACCAGTGCCTCGCTGTCGCCCGCGGTTGCGTTGGTGGGGCCCGCAGCGGACGACGCGTCCGCCCCGCCGCCGGCCAGTTTCTTCAACATGGCCTGACCAGAGATGGGATCGTCCTCGTCGATCGTGACGTCAATGCCGAGCTGGTGGCACAGGACCTTGAGCCAGTCGTACAGAGGGAGGGCGACGACCATGCGGCTGGCGAGCACCTGCCCGTGCATGGCCGTGCGGAAGGCCAGCGCATCCTTGAGAGAGGTGAACTCCATGTACGCGAAGCCGTCCTTGATGGCGAACTTGTCGACCTTGCCGTGCTGCTCGGCCACTTTGCGGAGCATGTCCTCAGAGAGAGCGGGCGGGAAACCGACCATGACAACCTTTGTCTCATCGACGCCGGTGAGGTCCTCGTAGTCCTTGGGACGCTTCATCACCAGCGCGTACGAGCGGCCATCCGCGGCGGGGAACTGAAACCGCTCGGGGTCGGTGGCGACGCCAGCGAGCATCTCCGTCACCACGTCAGCGAGAGAGAACTCGATGAACGCAAAGTCACGTGACTTGGCCTGATTAATACGTAGGTTGCGAACCAGGTCGACGGCGGTGTTCGCGTTCGGCGGGATAGTGCGCACCTCACTCGCGTCGAGCCCTGATGCCTTGGCCAGCTCCTCCATCTGTCGCTGCGTGAGCAGCCGGCGCACATCGGGAAGGATGAGGTTGAAGTAGTCAAGCAGCTCATCTTCTGTCGTGCCGCGGGGGAAGCCTGAAATGTGCAGACGACGGGCCTCGCGCGCGGACTGCTCCACCGCAGGGGCGATCTTCGGGGCTTCCATGAGCACCAACACGCCGTTGTTCTCCGTCGCTGCCTTCCCATCCCCACCCGCGTTCGCAGGCCCCGCATGCACGGTGTCCGCTGACACCACCGAGGGGTCTGACACAAACACGGGGAAACCATTCTCGTCGAGCACCACCTTGCCGCGCTGAAGGTCATCCGCCGTGACCCCGCCGTCTCGCCGCGTCGGGCCGCTACGGGCGGCACTCATCAGGCTTCGCGGAATCACGGGCACGAAGTCGTCCACAGAGGGGCGGCTGCCCGAAGACACGGCCGGGGCCGCGACAGGCGTCGGGGCACCGCCATAGCTCGAATGAGGCGGCACACCCTGCTGTTGCTGTTGCTGCTGCTGCTGCTGCTGCTGCTGCTGCTGTTGAATCAGCGCGACAATCTGCTCAGGCGTCAGCATGGGCTGCGGCGGCAGCGGCTGAGGCGCGTACATGCCGCCATCCGGTCCCTGTGGGTATCCATACGCCCCGTCGCCCTGACCGCTCATCGGGCCTGCCCACATTGCCGAGGCGGACCCGTCACCGCCACGCACCGGGGCGTCGCTATGCCGCTCGTAGCGGCGACGACGACGGTCACTGTCTCGCCTCTCGTCATCACCGCGACCACGGGTGTTCGCGTATCGGTCTTGACGACTCATAGGAAACACACACACACACGCACGCACACACGCACACGCTCGTCTCTTTAAATCGCTCTCGCTCTTATTTGATATTGTGTTTCTGTTTTGAAGTGAGTATTCCGTTTCGGCCGTCGAGCGTGTCGTGACACGAGGCGCTGACCGTTCGTTGGTGGACACCGCGATGGTAGAGCAACGACAACAGCAACGACAACGGAAAACTGAGTTTTTTCTTTTTTTCCCGGAAACGAATCAAGGCAACGGTTCGAAACCAAGAGAAAGAAAGAGAGAGAAGGAGAATGTTGTGCAAAGCTGGGTGTGGTAGGCGCGAGGGATGCGCATGAGCTAACCGTCCATGCCCAGACAATCGACAGAGATACACACAAACACGCACTGTGCACCTCTTCGCCTCTTCGTGTACGTTCTTCTTTGACCCGTCCCCGTGGTGCTGCCAGCGACAGCGCCTAATCAAGACACACGCACACACGCACGCACAGGCGCCCAGTCAAGAGACGGCCCTTCACGCGTGAAGAAGGGAGCGGCGAAGAAGGGAGACTTGTTCATGAGGCGCAAAAAATAAACATAGATGCAAGGGTAACATCGACACCCACAGGAATATGTATACTAAAAAGAGAGCGGGATCGAGATCAACGACCACCACGCGACATCACAACAAAGGCAGCAACAAGAGAAAAAAAAGAAAGAAAAAAGAGAGAGAGAGAGCTACCACTGTTGCCGATAGCAACAAAAATAAACCAACAGACAGAACACAGTGCGCGAAACACACTCGCACAAGATGGTCGTTTGAGCTCCAGCAATCACGTGAGAGTGTGAGACAACGACAGGACGCCATGAGCCGTGCCCCATCTGCCGCGTCATGATGACAAAGAGAAGGGCGGTACCTCGTCGACCCGCAGCTCACGCGCGAAGTGCTCAAGCAGAAACTGAACGGTGGGGATGGGCTCCGCAATCGTGCGGCATCGCTTCACGTGCGCCATGCAGACTTCCAGCGCGCGGCTGGTGGGCGGCGGACCCGCTTCACTGGTCACTGTGGCCGGTGCCTGTGGTGCCGTCGTCGTGCTGGGATTGTCGCGAAGACGGCGGAACGACATGATCTTGTGAACCTGAAAAAGCAGCCACAGAAGGTGCGCCAGGACCATGCCGCACGAGCGGTGCATACCCGCGGAACAGTGCACCAGCACCGAGCTCGGGGACGTACCGCCGCCACCACCACCAAACAGAATGTGGCCTGGTTGGGCTGCTGTCGCGGCGATGGCGTCGGTAAGGGCGTACATGTGCCGGGCCTGCGCCTGCGCAAACGCGGCGCCGTCGCTGCAGGTGGGGAGTGGAATCGCCCCACCCTGCAAGAAGGAAAAGAGAGACGACTGGAAGAACACGGACAAGTTGAATCGGTCCGTGTCTTCGGCGGGAATGACCCACTTGTACACAAGTCGACCCGAGATGGGAAGCGCGGCGACGTACAGCATCATGTAGTGATCTCCGCCGCCTCCGCTCGACACCTTGTCTGTCTGCGCCGCACCGCCATCACTGTGAAGCTGCGGGTAGGCATCAGGGAAGTAGGTGTACGCATGCCAGATGAGTGGATCGAGCAGGCCTGGCGTGTCGAGCGATCCTTGGAGGCTCCACACCGAGTCACCACCCCTCGCGACGCCGCCACGTGCTTGACCTCCTCGTCGGGCATTCCCCAACACGTCGTCGCTCGCGCTGGGCAACACCGGTACACTCTGGCTGTGTGGCAGCCCGCCGTCTCGCCGCGACCCAGCGGTGCGAACGGCTTCTGGATGCCGTTTGTCGCCGTGGCGGCGTCGAGCGCTGCCCTCCTCATTGTCATCGGCGACGTTGGCTGCGGGAGCGACAGCTGCGGTGGCAGTCGGTGACGTCGCGGAGAGCTGCGCGAGTTCGGAGGAGCTGAGCAGGAGAGGCCGCAGGTACGCCAGGAAGTCCTGCGACTCGATAACCTCATCGGTCGCCATGAGAACGTCCACCACGCTTTCTGACGCTGTCGCTATCGTCATCGTCGTCGATGTAGACGCCGACGACGCGTCTGTGCCGATCCGCGACAGGCCACGCGCGGGTTCGTGTGGCGCCGGACTGGCGGTGGTGGACGCCGCGGCCAGCACACTCGGCGCAGGCGTCACGAGACCAGCCTCGCTGCTACAGACGAACCGCTTTAGCGCGGCGAGCAGCAGATGGTGGTGGGGTACACTCTCTGGTGCTGATGAGGCAGCATCGGACGCTGAGCCCCCGGAACGCAGTGTCTTATCCACGGCTGACGGTGGTGTTGACGACGGACTCGCTGGTAGAGGAGGACTGGCCGGGCATGCTGAGCCACTCATGTGCTCGAGAGGGTGTGTCGCCTCCGCGTAGCACTGCAGCACGCGTGTTGTGTTTTGTAAATCAAGTAAGAGCGGCTGCCACGCGGCATCCTTGCCAGACAGATACATCTCGTGTATCGCCAGCGGCTCGACGTCCTCAACGAGCTCGGCGAGCGTGGCGCTGAGGCGGTGGCCGTGGTAGGACGCGGCTGCCGCTGAGGCGTAGAGCTCAGACACTTCATGTGCGCTCAGCGTGGTGTGAACGTGGGCGAGCTGCTGGAGTATATCGGTGGCACCGACCGGGTCCGCCAACACACTTGCCGGGAGCGCAGGGGAGGCCGGCGCGTCTTTCAAGGTCGGGTACACACCCTCATTGCTGCCAACGGAGGTCGCTGTCGCCGTCACGCCGCCGTCCGTGCGCGTCGCGGCGCCAGCCGGAGCGCGCGTGGCCTTGTCGAGCTCCGCCAAGGTTTCTTCCACGACCTGTCGCGTGAGAATCCGCTGCGCCGAGCGACGCAACACCTCGTTGGTATTGCGCATAACGTAGGTGCCCACCATGTGCCGAAACGCCGGCAGGTGTGTGCGTACATGACAGAGCGCCTTGTACTCGACCGCGCTGAGACGGAACGGGCTGCTGGCGGCGTCGACACCCGCGGACCTTGCGTGGGTACCCGAGGCGGCGCTCTGCCGAATCGCATCGAGCAGCATGTGGGCCTCTGGCGAGGCGGCCGCAGCGTGGCCCGCGCCTCCCGACGCAGTCCCGGACTCGGGCGAGGCGACGCCGGCGGCGACGAGGCGCCCGTACAGGGCTGGTACCGTCGTCTGCGGCTGCTGCCAGCGCATCTGCGCCACGAGCACCACGAGCACCGCACGAACAAACTTCTGGAGAAAAAACGCAGCGGGGTAGCGCTCCGGCAGCTTCAGAGCGGCGGTGGCGGTGCAGGTGCCTGCCTTCGTCCCCGCCGTGCCGCTGCCCCTCCCCATGCGCTGCGACCGTGCCTTAACGCTGCCAAACACCTTCACCTGAGGGCCACACCCGCTGCTGATGGTGGCGGTAGTGGCGGTGGTGGACCCGCTACCAACCACTGGGCGTGTGGCGCGTGTGGGCACATGACGTGCGGTCGTGTCCGTCCGCGCGGGGAGCGGTGCCTCCGACCGCGACGAGGCCACCGCGGGCGGTGGCAGTGTATGCCGCGGCGATGGCGGGGATGGCAACACCACGTCGGCGTCGGTGCGGGACCCGTTCAGAGGGGTGTAACCGCTGGCCATGCGAGAGTACGGCGTGCGGTGGCCGCTCTCAGTACTGGTGTGGGCCGTGGCCGACGAGGACGACGTGTTTGTGCGTACGTGGGCGTTGCCCGACCGACGCGTGCGACCACCCTCTACCCGCTGCTCGCTTCCGCTGAGCATGCTGGAGGAGGAGGCGGAGCTGAAGCTTCCGGTGTGATGTCGCTCGCCGCCGCCTGCGCCGCTGCTGCTCGTGTCCGTCACATGCCCGCCACTTTCGCTGCTCATGGAGCGACTGCTACGAGTCAGCGCGCTACCGCCGCTGCTGTTGCTGCTGCCGACTGAGCTCGTCTCGCTGCCGCTTCCGCGCAGGCGCCTCTCGCGGCGTTTTCGCAGCCGCTCCGTCTTGCGGCGCTCCTTCTGCTTGTCGAGCAGCGGCTGCGCGCTGTAAAAGAAGCGCTTGTGCCGACGACGACCGTGGTGGGCACTGTCGTGGCTGTCGATGCTGGCTGCCACGCTCGTTCGGCAGACCTCGGCGCGACTCGGTGAGCCGTCCACCGTCGCCGCCTCCGAGACGCCGTGGGTGCACCGCTCCAGCAGCGCGCGTGCGGCACTCGGCGCCAAGGCATCAAGCGGCACACCGATGCGGCTGCCGCCATCACTGCTCAGACTCACGTTTGCACTTGGCAAGTCCTCGTCATCTTTGCCTGCTGCCACCTTCATCCCGCTGACGTCCCCGCGACCGGCCTTTCCCGCTTTGACGAGGGGAGACCGAGAATCGTGCCATATAAGCGTGTGTGCAGAGGCCGAGGTGCGCAGGGTGCCGTGGCCACTGTTGTTGTCATTGCTACCCCCGCTCCGCGCACTCCCACACCCGCCTGATCGGCCGCCTCCGACACGGTGGCGAGCACGCCGGCTGGGGACAAAGTTCGCCAAGGCCACTTCCTCTTCGCTCTCCACCGCGGCGAAGGCCAACTCCTCCGCGCGGTTTTCGTCTTCCTCCTCAGTGTCGGTGTCGCTGTTCATGGAGTGCAAAGACGCATTGGACGCGAGTAGCTGGGCGAGCACATGCGCGCGGTCATGTCGCGGCGCCGCAGGTGCGACTGCTGTCCCGGCGCTGCGCTCGTGGGCCGTCCGGCGACCCAGACCGTGCGTGTAAAGCCACGAGGGACGAATAAACGGGTACGTGAGTGACGCCGACAGACTGTCCAGCGATGCCGCGCGGGGAAAGTCGCAGGGCCAGATGATGGCCGGCTCCCGGTTTTCGGCCGCCAGAAGTGGGGCGTCGCGCGCCGTGAAGTCGGCTAAAGTCGTTGACGGACACCCCTCGACAAGGTCACCCGCAGGCGTCTCAGACGCCGATGTGTTCACCGCGTCAACAGCCGCCGAGCGGGGGAAAAGTCGGTGGCCCGCCTCACCGCGCTCCCACACGTTCACTCGTCGCGTGGCCGACGGATGGTCGCGCAGGGCACCAGCAAAAGAGGTTAGGTCGACCGCCGCGCCGTCCTCCTGCCCCTCAGCGACACCGCCCTTGTCCGGGTACACCGCACGAGACTCACCCGCGTACGCCACGCTGGCGCGCGCGCTCATCGACGAGAAGTTGGCCACGTAGCGGCGCAGCACACGCTTCGCACACTGACGTCCACGACCCGCACGCCGCTTCGACTTGTGGTAGCGTGATACGACCTCACCCACGATCGCCGCAGCGGCGAGCGCCGTTGAGGGGCGATCCTTGGCGCCACCGCTGCCGGCTTCCAGAGCGTGGGCCGGGAAGGCGACCGAGGAGGCGCTCGGCAAAGGTGCCTCATCAGTGGGCAGCGAGGTGCCCGGCAGCGAATCTGCGGAGCGTGACGCTACGGGCAAGCCAGTCGCCGACGTGTGGCTGCCACTGACGAGGGCATCCTGCGACGGGGTGCGTGGAACTACCGACGTCTGCGCGAGTGCGGTCGTGTGCGTGATGAGGCGAGAGACGTTGATGGCCGCCGGGCTGCCTCCGCTGCCGCTGACAACAGTGGTCGTCGACACAGGCGAGTGGGCGCCGCTCACGGAGCCACGGAAGCGTGTGCCCACCGCGGACCGACGGACGAGAGAGCCGCTGCCGTTGACCACGCGATTCCCGCTGTTGGCGGTGAGAACGGACGAAGGAACGACGGCGCTTCCAGTGGTGGGCGTCGCGGAGGTCTCACTTGCCGCCGCCGCGGTGTGGCTGGCGGCCGGTGTGGACGAGGCCGCCGTCGGTGAGCGTGGTGTGACGGGCGTTGGCGCGAAGAAGGTGCGATTGCGGCGCCGTCCGCCGCCGCCACCGCCGTTCCCGTTGCCTCCGCTGGCACCGGTGGTGAGCCAGTACCGCTGCGCCTCTTCGAGGGAAGGGAACAAGGCGGTGTCCAGCCAACTACGCGCGGTGACGGCGGAGGTGGGCGGCGGCAGCGCCCCCTGGCCATCAGCGCCACCCGTGCTGCTGGTGCTGTTAGTGTGGGCCGGTGCGCGCGGTGACGCCGGTGGGGGCGGATGGCCGGTGACGCGCGCCGCGGCGCTCTCCCCGTCACGCGTCGTGCGTGCGGACACGGAGGCACTCTCTGTCGCGGACATCCCGCTCGGTGGGGGTGGGGCCTGAAACAGATCGATCCACCCGGAGATGGGCGCCGTGGCTGGCGCGGCTGCCGTCGTCGTCACCTCAGACGACGCGGTGCGTGCCGCAGGGGGACGCGGTGTGACCTTGAGCGGGCTCGGTGCGTGTTGGAGCAGCAGCACCAGCAGGTCGACGTGCCACGTGAGTGTGGCCATGATGAAGGTCAAGTCTTCCTCCGGCAGGAGCGTGCCTTCGTGTGGTGCGGGGGTCATCCCCACGGAGCTGTTCGCCGCAGTCGCCGCCTCCGGTGGAGATGATGCGGTTGTCGTTGTCGTCGTTGTCAAATCAGGCATTGCAGTGGCAGTGGCGTCACGGCTGTCTTTGCCGTGCCGCGACGGCGCCGCCAGTGCAGCCGTGGCCGACCTCGGAAGGTTGAGGTGTGCGACAGCGGTGGGGTGGCTGCCTTTGGTGGACCCACCGCCGCCGCCACTGCGCGCAAGAGATGGAGTCTTTGGGGCGGGCGTCACCACCGGAGAACACGCAGGCGAGACGCTTGGGGCCGAGGCGTCCGCCTTATCGGGGCTGCGCTTGAGACCACCGGGTGTCGTGGCGGCGCCACCAGCTGACTTGCGAATCACGGATGCGTACGTGGGTGGACTTGCCGACGCGGCGGCGGCGGCCGGTTCCGCTGACGCAGCTGGTGCATTCTCTGTTCTCTGTGTCGTGTCCTGCGACGTCGCGGTGGCCGTGCTGTGATCGACCACCTTGGGTGTCGCCTGATCTCGAGGTGCCGCGGTCTTGGCGTGCCCTAACAAGCGCCGCAAGACCGAGCTGGAAGGGATGTACACAGACGCGGAGGTGTGCTCTTCCATGGAGTGCGTGTGTGTGAGCGAGAGGCTGCGTGCAATGGTGTGCCTGCCTGTACGTGTGACCGCGGCGGCGCGAACCTGTGCTGTCCAATGAACGCGTGTGTTGTGAAGGCAACTTTTCCTTGGAAAACAGAGAAAAAAAAAGAAAAGTAATGCAATGCAAGAAACAAAAAAAGAGAAAAAAAAAAGGAGAATGCCTACTGCCTTCGATGCCACGAGAGAGGAAGAGAAACTACCGACAATACGCAACACCAGAAGAGCAAAGCAAAAAGAATCGAGGGAAAAAAAGGTTCGAAATAAGGAAAAGGAAAAAAGAAAAGAACACTAGCGTCGCCGGTCAGCAAAGGCGGTATGCTGCTAAATACGAATGAGTGAGTGTGTGGCCAGAGAGTCGTGCAGTCTCTTTGACAGAGGCTACGAGTCGCGCGAGTTGTCCAGTGACGTCTATCCTGTTGCTCTCCGGGCCCTTTGCGACTCCTTGCTTCGTACCATTGTCGAATGAATGCGCGAGCATGTGGGAAAAAAAAAGAAGATATTCGAGAGAGAGAGAGAGAGAGAGAGGAAATATGTAGACAAATACGTGATGGGCACTGAGAGGTGAATGAATGTGTGTGTGTGCCTTCCACGGTCTTGGCAACCCTTCCCCCCGCGCTCAGGAGGGCAGCGGCGCGCCCTCCCTTCATCTCCCGTGATCGCCTTGGCACTGCTTTCGGGGACTGATTCGTGTTTTTGTTTTCGAGTTGTCCCTGACGCAGCCGGGGGGGGGGGGGGCGGGGACTTGGCTGTCTGCCGGACCAATTTCCTTTTTTCTTTTTCTTTTAAACTTTTTTTTTCTGCCGTCTCGCCGCAGAGCTGCTTGGGTCTGTGCGAGTGGGCGACTCTCTCTCTCTGTGTGAACGCACAGACACAACACACAACGAAAAAAAAAATGATGTGACCGTCAAAGGGAAGAAGGGAGCCACGCGCCGCGTCTCTCGCACACTTCCCTCTTACTCACACAGACGCGTCCCACATCCTTGTCCACGCGCCTCTCGTGACGGCTACGGTGGGCTCCACAAGCCAGGCATGACGCCCTCGCGGCGATGCACGACGTTGACAACACCACCAGCGGACGGTGACGCGCTTGTCATGGCCACGCTTCCCCCCGCTTGACTGCGCGCAACGGGGTGCCGACCACCTGCCGCGTCAACTGCTTCCATGGCGGTGGCTGTGGTCGTGGCATGAGAAGGGATAGACGCACCGCCGAGCCGACCACCGCCTGTCGACATCATCGACGACAGCGGCGACACCGACGGCGGTGGCTTCAGCTGCTGCGCGGCGGCAAATGCCGTGTTCCTGGCGTGGTGCAGAAGCCACTTGTTGAGCACCACGTCGTCCCACATGACGAGCGCGATGAGGCACATGTAGACGTACACGGTCCAGTGATCATGCCCACCCAGGATCAGACGACGCAGATAGTACACCTGCCAAACCCAGTTGATCGCGCAGCAGAGCACGTAGACGACGAGCGCGACGAAGGACAATACACGCGCGACGGACACCGACACGCCGAGGAAGCGCGATGCGAGAAGTACATTCACACAGTACGCAAAGGAGGAAAAGGCGGCGTACACCACCACGCAGCGGCACACGTTCTCTTGCTGGTAGTCATTGAGGATGCTGAAGTAGTTGAAGACCACGACACACAGGTGGTGAATCCACGTTGACCAGCGCATGCGCTTGACGATGATCATCGAAATGAAGTCGGGGATCGCGTAGATGCAGCCGAGGTTGCGCAGGATGTTGCTCTCCCATCGATCAAAGACGATAATGCGCGTGAGGTGGTAGACGGCGAACGGCGTGATGGAGACGAGGATGCCTGCCTTGAGAAGGTTGCCAATGATGTAAAACTTCTTGTCCTGCGAGCCAATACGCCTGAACGACGAGGAGAATCGCTCGAGGAAGTAGTACACCATGTAGTAGGAGGAGAAGATGAGATAGCTGCCGATGAGGAAGAGCCCTAGATGGTCTCGCGTATCGAGCACGTGGTGCTGCAGAAACAACACCACGACAATGTTCAGTGCGGCCGCGAGAAGCGTCACGACGACGGCGGGCTCCACGCTGAGGTTCACGTCGGAGACGTAGGCACGAACAAACGAAGTGGCGCTAAAAGACGGGAGGCGCGAGAAGTCGCCAGTCGTCTGCGCGCGCGGTGGGACCCCACTCGGTACGTGGCCAGCGCCACCGAGTGCACCACCGCCACCCCCGACGTCCCCACTCGCTCCACCACCGCCACCACCGAACTCTGGCAGCCGGCGTGGCGGGAACGACGCACCGGTCGCACCGCCACGCCACGCGACATCAGCGGCGCTCGCGTGGGCGTCGGGGTCGCCGTAGAGCTGACTGCTAAGTGAGGGCTGACGGTGATGACGCACCGGCTCAGAGGAGTGGAGACGGCCCTGTGCGTGGGTGAGCTGGGCTCCCGGAGAACCGGTCGCGCAGTAGTCCTGCGGTACGGAGAATGACTGACCGACACCGCCGGGCGCCTGACCAGTGAAGGTCTCCGGCGGACTGCGCGGGGGCAGCATGGAGATCGTCGAGGCGGCGGGGACGGTGGATGCGATGGCGTTAGCTGCACGTTCAGTGGCGTGTACGAGCCCCGTTTCGCACGACCCAACAGGGCGGGGCGAGTGCGCTGCACGGGAGACGTTGTCTGACGTCGTGACGGGCGGCGGCGCGGACACGGGTAGGGATAGAGGGGCAGAGCGTGTCTTGCCCGCGGTGCTGGTGGTGCCGACACGCGCGGCACGAGAGGCCTCCTCCTCCCCCACCTCCGGCGTTCCGGACACCAGACGCTGTCGACGTTCGTAATAGGCGCGAATGATGTCTAGCAGCTCACCGTCCATCGATTCCATCAACGCCGGTGGGACCATCGCCGGCCCAGCAGCGGAAGCGGATCGTTGAAGCTCGTGAAGTTCGTGAACGCTCTGAAGAGCCGAAAGCGGCACGTACGGTGGCGGTACCAAGTCGACCTCCGCACGTCCGTCGTTGTCGCTCTCGTCCTTGTCTCCAGGAAGGTTGTCGTCCGCCTCGAAGGTTTCTGTGCTCACTCGACCATCCGAATTCACTGAGAGGTCAGAAGCGGAAGTCCCGTCGTCGCCATCGGCGTCCACAGCTGCCGGCACCGCACGAACAGCGTGTTGTGAGGGCTGCTGCACCACCCCCTCAGCTATGGGGCCGCTCGCGCGGGCCGCTTTGCGCACACCGACAGCGGCGTCACCATGACAATCGTCGCCGTCAGTGACCACCGACGACGACGCGGACGAGGTGTCATCACTCGATATCGTCGTGGTCGTGTCCGTCGGCGCCGACCGCGTTGAGGCGGCTGTTCGCGCGGGCAGCCAAGCACCCAAGCCATAGTCCTCCGCCGCAGACACACCATTGACGACGTGAGCCCCTCCCTGCCTGTATTGATCGCCGTGGCGGTGCGACGACTTCCGCGGCACCGACGTGACGGGCCCCGTTGCGGCGCCGCGACACGCACTCGCCACATCACCCCTTGGTTGAGACGGCGGAGGCGCCGTGGTCCTTGAACGGTGCACGGTGACAAAAGGTGCGCGAAGAAATCCGTCTAGTTCATCTTCCAATGAGGCACTGTCACCTTCTCGGTCGCCGTCGGCGGTGCTGTTACTACTGCTGGTGACGTTGTCACGCACACGCCTTTCCGTAAGAGTGCCGTGGTCGTCTCGTGACGTGTGTGCTGAGGGCCCTCCCCGACATCGTGAGCGCTCCCGAAAGTCCATGTTATGCAAGCAATGAGCAGGGAAGCGCAGGCAATCAGAGAAAGAAAAAAAAGAACAAATAGTGGTCGTTGTGTGGGCACGGTGAATCTGCGGAAAGAAGAAGAAGGAGAGGAAACGTGATGTGATGACACCAGCATGTAAGGTACACGCACTACGCACGCACCGTGTGTGTGGCTCTCTCGCCGACTGATGAGCGGTCGGCCCTTTTTTTCCCCTCCAGCTCGTCGGCACATGTTACTGTCACACACACAGACACACACGCACATGCTCGGCGATGACAGGACAGTGGGCCCAGCGACAGCCTCTCAATTATAATGTGCCAAGTCTTTCTTATCTTGTTTCTGGTTACAAACACAAACGCTCAGCGTAGCCATGAACTGGAGACGTCATGCCGTTCCGTAACATCGGCTGACTGCGGCAAAACACACACACACACACACACACACATACGTAGACAGACCGAGGCTCACCGTAGCTTCTTCTCCTGTTCTTGCGTGTGTGTGCGTGTAGAAGAGATTCGTTGACGAGTGAGTCGACGTCCACTCGCGGCAGAAAGTCAACTGCCTTAATTCTCCGGCCACGGTCACCACCTCTCCACGTGACAGACAAGTGCTGTGTCGTAACAATCTCTCCCTTCCCGCCTGATTACTGTCATGTCAGCATGGGCCGCTTCTCTGGCTGGTTGAACGCGCTCACTGACATGGCACCCTTCCAGGCACGACCTTGCGTGAAGGTGAAGAAGCGCAGCGCATTCAGCGGGAAGAAGCGCGAGCCGTAGATGCACTGCCAGCCCGGGCGGATGTCGTCTTCTTTGCGCGCCTTGGAGGGGTCCGTGAGCTCGTAGAAGTACTCCTCGTCGGCGTCGTAGGGCTGCATCACCTTTGCCTCGCGCACGTCCGGTGGGAAGATGAGAACAAGGTCGCCGTTGCTGCCCGGTGCAAGGGGGTTGGCGAGCTCCATGCAGGTGGCAGCTCTGAAGACGATCGCGCGGTACTGCCGGTAGAGCAGCACGCCCAGCATCACGACGGCAATGGCGCTGTAGTGAAGCACCCACACGCTGTACATCTGCACTCTGCTAGGCAGCACGTAATAGTAGAAGAGAAACAAGCCGTAGTGCGCCCATGTCTTGGGACCCTTCAGGTACTGTTCCAACAGCTCCTTCTGATGCGCGACATGCGGACAAGGTAAACCGTGCAGGAGCACACGAATGACGTCGTTCAACCACGTCCAACTCAGCAACGACACGGGTGCGACCGCCATCGCCTCGAGCTCTGCCACCTGCGCTGCGCTGGTGACGTTGACGTAGTTGTGGATCATGGCGTTGGTATCATAGGCTGCTTGCAGACCGGCTGTGCTCTTCAGTGGCAGCAACGCGTTCGCGTAGAACGGTGCGCCTCGACACGTGTAGTACTCCACACCGCTCACGGGCGACATCATGCGCAGTCGAATTTGCGTGTAGCCCCACGTCAATATGAAAAATTCATACGCGAAGAAGAACGTGATAAACAGCACGAAGAACACGTGATTCCATTCGCCAATGGGGCAGTCAACAAGAATCGAGTAGCCGTCGTAGCGGCGCACAACGACGTCCAACTCCGGGCAGTAGAAGGCACGCACGGGGATCTGCGTGTGGCGCTCGGCGAGGTAGAGGCGGGGGTGCAGCCACTTGTAGCACCTCGATCGCAGCACGCGCCACATGGGCGACTGATGCAGGTTGCCTTCCTGCTCACGTGGAATCACGCTCAGGCGACTGGTGAACTTGCACAAAGCCGAAAAAACAATCGTGGCCCACAACATGATGGGCAAGAAGACGCGCATTGCCATTTCCGCGTTTGACTTGCCTGTGAGCCTCAGCACCGATCCGCCCACGTAGGAGGAGCGCTGACGGCGCAAGGTAAGGGGCACGGGCGACAAGTACTCGTCACTAAACGGGGTCCGTGGGTACCCCGGAGTCCAAAAGTAATAAAGAAAAGAGATGTTTCCGAGTGTAGCCCAGCAAACGCTCTGGTAGTACACGAAGATGATGACGGCCACTACGCACGTGGCGTCGCGCGAGCGCGTGCGCCACGTGCCTCTCACGGACTGCGCGAAGCTCATGGGCAGACCCATCTTCGCGGCGACTGACTGTGAGTTCTCCACGCTTCCCTGCTCGGGCTGACCGACGATAAGCGTTGTCACCATGTTCTTGAAAAAGTACGCGGCAAACGGGAATGTGCTCATGACGGGCGGCATCGTCCGTGTGAAGATGATTGTTGCGACCATGAAGAGGACGCCCATAATGGCCATGAAAGCGAAGATGCGGTCCTTGAAGATGAGGATGAATGTGCTCGCGGAGCGCCGCTCGCGCACACTCCAGTACTCGAGTCCGACCATCTTGCGTGCAAAGGCGAGCGAAAAGCGAGCACACGACACGGCAAGTGCACCGACCCTGGTGGAGGTCGGTGTATGTATCTTCGACCGTGCCCTCCGGCCGCTGGTGCTGTTGCCGGTGGCGCTGCTGTTCGCACTGACGCTGCCGCCGAAGTCCTCCGCGACACCCACGGCGGTGGCCCCCTTCAGAGGCGAGTGGGGCGCGGCGAAGTCCAGCATGGGCACCTCCTCGTCGGACGCGGGGGGACGATGTCCCACCACGGCCCCGTGCTTCGGGAATGTGCGCAACACCCCAAGCGCTTCCGGGTGGTTGCGCGTGAA